>WOVY01011211.1:0-119946 GCA_013436015.1 Rhipicephalus annulatus | reverse complement strand
CGCCGGTGAGAAAACTTCAGCCATGCAAGGGGCAAATCTTTCTCTTTTAAAGGCCTGGCTTTAGTTGTCTGAATAGAGTTGTGAAACTCTGAATTACAGAGTTCATAGCTCTGTAATAACTGGTGTCGCCCCGCAATGTCTTACAAATATTCCTGAAATTTTGGTTACGCACAGCAATGGATTTGAGATACTGATGTTTGGCCTCATAGCGCATACACCAGTATTGCTTCAGTGGCCAAGTTCATTGATTAGTCTTGGATAATGCACCAGGAAATGAAGTTTCGGAATTACGTGGCCAGGGTACAGAATCTCAAAAGAAGATGAAAAGTAACGAATGTCATCCTGCAGACATGCAAGGTGGTCATGTGGAAGGCTGTCAGCAAATATGAGGTCAACAATCCTTTTGAAAAGCAAGTACACTTCCCAGTGCTCGTTGAGTTCCGGAACAATGTCTCCAATCATAAGGGACAAAAACCTAAACAGGCACCACTTCTGCGATGCAGTGCCCTTATATGGAGTTTTCGAAGTAAGAAAGTGTTTTTCGACAGCTTGTGGTTTGTTTTTCTTGTCATGTGCACCAAAACTGAATGCTGTGATGCAATCTAGGTCTGAATATCTAATAACATTGGTACTGATGAGGCCTTGCAAAACATGCTTTAAAACGTGAGGTATGCTTCCCTCAAGCACATCGTGCATCAGGTCCGGCGGTAGCTGCAGTGTTGCATCAAAGTACCAAATGTTTAAAAGGGGCGATTCACCTTTCACACCATAAAGTGCAGTGCTTAGTGGCTGGTTCACCCTAGCACCTTCAATGTGAGTTTCATGCAAACTCTTTGTTTCGAATTCGCACATCCATTTCATGGAATACAGAGCTAAAAGTTGCATATGGTGCAGTGCAAAACCTGCACGGGCGCCCTCTGTTAAAACAACAGGTAAATCCACCCAGCCTATTCATAGAAAGGTTGTCGCCACTAAATGCAACGAGAATTGCCTGACTTTAGCAGTCTGAATTTATGTGCACTGTATGTGTAAGCCGGTTGCTCCTCTCAAATGTCTGAACTGAACAACAGGTTCCAAGATTGCCTTCATGCCATGCTTGTCAACAGCCTGTGTGGCGCAACAAGAGCTACATGTATGGAGCGTAGCTGTGACCTGTGACGAGCATGTAGGTTGAGCACACTAAAGTACACAACAATTACTTTATGAATGCCTCGTTTTGACCCCAAGGGGTTCACAATCTCGAGCTCATCGCTGTAAAGAACAAGAAACAGAGTGTATTGTGCCCCGTTCTCCAGAAGTGCCGACAGTTTTTCCTTGAAGAATACACCATCAAAAAAACTTCGGAGAACTGGTGATGGCTGCCCAATTGTGAAGCTTTGGTCTAAACGTTCACGAAAAGTCTCGGACAACATCAGGTTTTGGAGGACACGAGGTATAGGCACATACTGAAATGTCTCGCCAACAGCAAGAATGTGCTCCTCGGGTTTGACATAAGGAAGATGTTCCTTTGCGAAATTTTCCCGGAGTGACTTCGTGCTGGCACTTTGGAACACATCTTCCAGAAAGTCACAAGCAAGCAACTTTTGCACATCTTCTCCAGCAGAATCTAAGGGGATGTTTTGTTGTATTTGAGAAGCAAATGCCTTCATTATGTCAAAAAAGGTGTCCTTGAAATCGGCAAAAAGGCTCTCTGTTATAAGTAGTGCGGCAGCTTGTGCACTTCAGCTACGCGAAAAAAAAAGTAAACACATCTGCTTCTTGACTTTTAGTGTGAAGTCGTGAATAGAGCTAGAAGAACCGTGTGCAGTCACAGTGCAGGTACTTTCTTGTCCGTTGCTCGTATCTTCTTCGGCAAATGAGCTCGAAGAAGGCAATTCTGCGTCGTCGAAAGCAGGACATCTGTTGTAGCAGCCCAGGCCGCGGTGTAACACTTCCTGCAGCGTTCCCCTGTTGAGGCTCGTCGAGCCTCCACGTAGCTTCTATGGCAGCGGTAAATTGTCTCCCGGTACGATTCGAACTCGTGATATGTCTTTGCACACCCTTTGCACACCACACATGACAGAAAAATTCCGTATCGTGGGCGATGAGCTCTGATGTGCCAATGACCTTGCAAACTTTGCCGACGAAAACGGGCACCGTGGGCACGTATGCATGGCGTGAATTTGTTTCACTCACACAACTACGGCGATTCATTCCCGCAGAACAATCTGCGCGCACTGGGCCCGAAACTAGAGGAGCACAGCACAATAAAACGTCAGCCACGGCAACTAGCTTGAGCATACCATCACAGCAACAGCAACATCAAGACAAATACGATGATGAAGGAGATCGGCTCTACTAAGGAATTACTTAAAAAATATGTGCTAATTTTATGTTGCGCTGCCTTCATTTCTTTTAAAGGCACATTGCAGTTGGCGTAAACTAAACCTCTCAACGTCAGCAAATATCTTTTTATTATCAAATAAAAAAAAACTGCAGGTAGCGCGCACTACTACCTCTGAAGCCTTTCTAGAACTAGAGTAAAGAGGTAAAAGAACGAGGTGTTTATTTCTCCATCGCTGTGTGCCACTGTAGTACAAGCCAAGACAAGCACCGTAATAGCCGTTCGCCTCTTTCGCGCCTTGCTGAACTTGCCGTAGGACTGCTTTCTTCCGTTTGTGTGCTTTTTTCTTTTTGCTGCCGTGAAAATGTCGACACCGATTAATGCTTGGTGTCATGGAAGGTAGCGCAAGAAGATTATCTCCATTAACGACACCACCATGGAAGATGTCTTGGCTGCCGTGAAGGATACAGATTTGGAGATGTCCGCGTCAACCGGCAGAATAGAGGTACGTTCTGGAAGTGCCTTTTGTTTTCTTCGCTCATACATTGCTCATACATGGCATTGCTGAGTAACCCAGGGGACCCATCTGCAATAGCGCGCGAATAGGAGAACAATACATGGCATTGCTGAGTAACCCAGGGGACCCATCTGCAATAGCGCGCGAATAGGAGAACAAAGAAGGAAAGTGTGTCCCAACTGGGAGGCAGTCTTTTTTTTTTACTTGAGGAGCTGCAATATTTTTTGTCGTATATGTGTACCTTTGTTAAGCACTTAATGAAAGCATAAATGTGGCGGTCGTGTTTCAGCACCGGTGCTCGTTCCGCAGTAATTAGCACTGGCCTTATGTGCGTAAAGATAAACACCAAGGTAAAATACATAGTGTGTCACGTGTGATGTGTCAATTCGAAGGAAGTGGTGACGTAACCAATGAAAAAAATCGGATGCCTTTATTTGAATAGAACCTAAGTGTTTCATTTGTGTGAGCACCAGAAGCCACTCCAACAGTTCAGTCAGGGATAGTAGGTTGTGGTATGCTGGCCTTGTCAGTGCACAAATGGCTAAGGGATTTGGATGAACCAATGCCACCAAGAAACGTGATAATGGGAAGCATGAATGTAGGGTGTAGTTGTAGCTTCTGTATTAGCTGCTGTGGCCACACTGTTACTGTGCACTTAATAAAGTGCTAAGCCCCTGGCTGTATTTACTTCCACTAAAATGACGTCCTTTTCCGTTTTGTAATGCAGCTGTAACGACAAGAAATAATGCCAGCCTTTTTGCTACTATGTTATCTATGTTACATTGGAGAAAGGGTCACTTTTGGCACAGTGAAAATGCCAAAATGTTACTGTTACTGCGAAATGTTATGATGAATACCTTGCAACACTAGAGAATGCAAAGCATAAAATAAACTGAAATTTCATTGAATATAATAGGCTGCTCACAAGAAATGATCCTGCAGAGTATCAGCATGCTTGCATCAAAGTAGTTATTGGCAGTAAAATCATAAGACGAAGAAAAGAAAACATGAGGACGAGTGCTGACAACGTATGGCAAAATTGCTGCTCCCGACACAAGTGTTTAATTAATTTGCATCTTCTCGAAGCCACCTATTCATTCACCACTCAGCCTGTCCCACATACATTTTGCCACGGTGCAAGAATACTTCAGGTGAACGAACGTTGCGAAGCGAGCGCTTGGCGGGGAGGTACCGATTATGTTCTCGTTTGCGGCATGCCGATAGATGGCTCGACAGACTGAGGACCATGGCGGGCTGTTGGCAAAATCCGCAAAGCACATCCAGCACGTGGGCGGTGGGTCCCAATCTGAGAAAACTGGCCTATCGCACGATATCAACCACGCGACACCCATAGAGCGGCACCACTGAAAAGGGGGGTGATAAGGGAACGGGGTTGATGGCGGCGCGAAGTTGTTGTGGCGACAATAAATGAGCGCCGTTACTTTCTTACGTCACGGGGTTTTCCTACACCCAGATGGGGGGGGGGGGGGGAGAGAAGCCGGGGCAAAATTTGTAGCGCCATCTCTCGGGCCTCTTGCGAACCAGAACATTATCAGGCAGCGAATAGTCCCGGCGTTCACTCACCTAGAATATTCTTGCACCGTGATCTTGCCGCATCAGCATTGAATTTCTTAGATGCTGCCTGTAGCACACATGGTCTTTTTCTTGAAACAAGTGGCACTGCCTCTTACCTTTTGTTCAGGAAGTGATGTATAACCAGCTTCAAGGGTGCTGAAAAACACCATGTGAGCACTAGTGTGTCCAGCTGTCATTTTTATTTGATGCGACACACTATGGAAAGAAGGAATGACAGTAGTATTACTAATTCTGCATCATGCTCATGCACCACCATCAGTAGAACTTCAAGCAGCGACACGAGCAGATGACATGCAAAACCAGCAGTAATTAGTCTCAATTTAGCTTGGAAAGCTGGGCACACCCTGTGTGTGCAGGAACGAAATACTGCATTCCACATGGCAGATGGTTCACTAGCTCCTTTTGCTCTCAAAAGGGCAACAAGCTCTATGAGAGGGTGAATACTCCTAGCTAACACAGCTGGTGAAGAAGTGCATAACAAGGTCAAGAAATCTTATGCTACTTTTTGACAAAAGATCATTTGTTAGTGTGAACAAATTCCGAGCGATTTCGAATGTTCTGATGATGCTTTGTGCTTCTTAATGCTTCCCCATTGTAGACGTAAATATCGCTAGAAGATCGACCACATTCCGAACATGTGAACCACTTATAAACCAACCGATTCTCCAGAAAGTCACCGAGAACTGGTGCCGAGCCTGAGTCAATACAGTGTTTTTTGGCACATTATAGGCACTGCCAGCTGTATAGGAAAAGCACAGATGGAAATCAAGCAACTGGAAACAAGCAATGAAACTCCAGCCTTCCATGCTGGCCTCCTCGTGCGCCCCTCGCATTTCTTCATCTTTCAATGTTTCTCTGTCTCCTCTTCACAAACATTGCACTTGTCGTTCCTGAAAGCCTCATTCATAGCAGAGCCTGTTGCTCTTTGAGTTCACTTATTTGAAGAAGAAAAAAAGTATCGAACTGTCCATCATTCAAAATTCATTATACCACACTCGCACACACAAGACGCAGCCCTGCTTTTCGAGACTGACTACTGCTGGTTTTCTGCATCATCTGCTCATGTCGTACTGAAGTTCATCTGACAAGCTGCAGTCAGTCCCGACATCCATAGGGTGTAGTGTCGAATCAAGGAGGCTGGCAGACGTGCTACTGCTCACATGTGCTCTCAGTGCCCACGAAACAGGTGGTACGTGTTGCCTAGTGAACAAAAGAGAAGAGGATGTGCTGCTTGTTCCAAAAACACACAAAGTCTGCCACATGCATCGTCTATAAAATTCGATGTTCATAATGAATTACATACAGCGCGATATGGACTTTTTTATGCAAAACCAACTAGCCAAAGCTTCACTCGATGTTCATGCAGCAAGATGTATGTGGGATTTGCTATTCAGTTGACATTCAGCGCCTATCCTCATGTTTTTTTTTTTTTTTCTTCGTCCTGTGTTTGCGCTGTTAATTTATCTGATACAGTTGATATTCAGCGTCTATCCTCATGTTTTCTTTCTTCGTCCTGTGGTTGCGCTGTTAATTTATCTCGTACACGCGCCAACTAGCCTGTCTTTTGCCACTTGAAAGTAAAACTGGTATGTGTAAATAAACATGACAGGGACATGGAAAGAATGAACAAGAACAGTTGCCACTTGTTCACTTCATGCATACAAATTGCACCTGTGTGGCTAGCATAGTAATGTCTTTGAAATAATACTGACAGCTGAAAGTTTTATTATTTGTTGCCCACGGTAATTGTGTTTGTATAAGCATTAAATTTCTTTCAGGTTTACAATGCACAATTTGAAGCTTATGTCGACCCTCCAGGGAACCATGTCTTTTGTGATGGGAGCAAATTAGAATAATCACTGATGAGGCCATGCCTCATGCTTGCAGGTGAGTAGCTCAACTTCGAATTGTTGCCACCAAACTGAAAGCCTGCTGATTTTTATCCTGTTTTCAGCACAAATGAACTGCTTGTGGTTTCTCCCGAGTTGGAGCCATCAACTACTCAACCTTTTCACGGAAGTGATTATAGACTGCCACCCCTTCCCTTAGACCTAAAAGTTGCCATTGGCAATACAGAACTCGGAAAAGTTTCGAGTCGGACAAAATCAAGGATTGTGTCTTGGTTAAGCCACCATTTGATGAACTTCACTGTGTAAGTGCCCTCCGTACTCTCCTGTATATTATTGAATACCGGCTGAACATTTGTTGCTTTCATAGATACCCAGGAAGGCGGCTCTATGAGGCTGCTTCAAAGGCACTCGTTGTTGAATACCCTGTCCTTAGAGACACAATTGGTACTGGTTGGGTAAGTGAAATTTTTTACGATTTGGACATATCGCAATATCCACAGAAAATGTTTGGCAGATTATGATAATGCTATCAGTTGGAAAGAAAAAGGGACTGGAAAAGAAACGGTGAAACATATAAGATTGTTTGAATAACTATATTCTTTGCATTCTCGAGACATCATATCGGACCGGCACGGTGATATTAAAATTGTATATTGTGTGTGCTGCATGCTAATTAGTAACAATCTGGTGTCACGCGGAATGCACTATTTTACGTGCAATTTTCGAACCTGGCTTGTGGCATGTTTTGTCACTTCTAGAACTAAGGAGTAGCTGGTGCCTCATTTGTGCACCAACATCTGCTTTCATGGCAATAAAAAAAAAAAGCAAAATGTATGTGAATGGGAAAACTAGGAATAAAGAACGAAAACAAACATTTGAGAGCTACAAGGCTAAACATAGAATGTAGCACAAGCAAGTAACAAGTCCTTTTATCTGAGGGCGGAGGGGTGGTGAAGGAGCACAAGTGCACATTAGAATCGGGGTTTGCACTATTTTTTTTTTTTTCATGTAAATGTTGTGTGCGTTGGAGTTGGGTAAGTCGGTAAGCTAATGTATGGGTCATTGTATGGGTCATTCAACGCCAACTTGTACGAGCCTTGGCGCTCAACCATCTGCGATATCAACAATGGACCATCCATATAAAGCAAGAAGTGGCCCGCCGAAATATTTTTGGGTGAAAAAAGGTCCTCAGGATCAATAAACAAAGTTCTTCACTGACTGACTGGGAGCAGCAAGCCACACATGAAGTTTTTTCGGAAAGCTTGAAACTTTAGCTTGTAACACGCGTAGTGAAAAAATCTGGTCTTTCCAAATTAAGTTAGGACAAAATTTTTCCTATAGAATGATGGTAGGCTTTTTACTAAAAATAGGTTTAACAAACTTTTATGTTTGCATGGGTTTTTATGTTACCTTAATATGGACACAATTTTTAATGTTTGGGATTTTTTTACAAACAGACTACATTTAGTGATATGCAATATTTTGTATTGTTTGAGTGTCAGAAACTTTTACTGTCACACAAAAAATAGTTTGAGACACATATACTGTCAAATGGCTTGCAAAGCTGGCGACAAAGTTGCATAAAAGGTAATTTTTGCTCTAGTTTAGTCGTAAATTTTACACTGAGGTTGTTCTAGTAAAATTATGCTAAATAGCATATTTACTAGCAACATCAATTATCTATTCGTGGAGACAGTTTTATCAAATTACTTTTTGTTTTAAGAAAGTTAAATATTTGTGAAGTGTACTACTGGTTCTTGCACGTGTTCTGTCATCGAAGAAATGCGTCTAGCAGTAAGTAAAACATACGTTGGCTCAAGTTCTGCAGCGGAACATCTAGACTACATAATCGCATAATCATCGTTGCATTGTTGTCTGTGCTTACTGTAATGTTTTATATTGAGTATTAGCCTTGGTCAGTGAGAAATGCGAGCCCTACTGGAGTGTGTTTAACCTCGTACGGCTTCCATTGATGGCCCGCATTGTCTGATTACATAAGGGGTAATTAACACTCATGTGTGTGATACTTTGTTACCTACACATTTAATTAAATGTGGGAAAAGAAAAAGATATTTGTTGCTTGAATATACCAGATAAGTTGCACTTATGAACACACACAATCCTATACAAGTGATGATGTTTGACCAGTGCCATAGGTTGGTGCAAAATTATGTGTCCTTGATATAGCAACATATATTTTTATGAACCGTAGTGTTCTTCCCACTTTTAAGTGTGAAGAACACTCTATTGTTGTGGTTGCAGATTGCAGCTTCATTTGCATCGGATGAAGGATCCTGCAGATGCTTAAAAGTTTTTTTTTATAACTTGACACATGCCTAAATTAGGCTCAGGGCTCTTTAACGAGATATCATGCTTGCGATAGTTCTGCTTGCGAATGTTTCTGCTTGCGAATGTATCATGCTTGCGAATGTTTGCGATAGTTCTAGGAGCACCTGACAGCAGGCCTGCTGTGGCGAAGCATGAAGATACAGACGTGCGAGAGATAATTGAAGCTGATGCTATCTTTCGCAAAGGTGACACGTGCGTAAGTGCACCGTCAGTTGACCTGTTAGATCGGGAAAGTGGCTAGTGGATAGACTGGTGGCACCACTGTGCACGGATATATAGCTTGGCGTTTCCTGAAAATAAAAATTGTTGAAGCTAGCGCATTGTGTTGTCCACTCCCTCATGTCCCTGTCTCTTAGCGCTCAATATGTCGTCAAGTTCTATTTACCAGCAAGCCCAAAAAATGGCACTATCAAAATACAATACGCTTTGAAATATTTTAGATCACGTGCACACAAAATTTAAAAATGAAATTTTGAACTCAATTTTCTCCTCTATCAATACACCTATGATGGTGAAATAAATTACGCTATAGAACTCTGAGCACAATTTATCAATCTTAACAAATTCATTGTTTCTCTTTTGTGTCCCTTTAATGTGTTGCACCTAACATCATGTTTCTTTTTATCTCAAATATTTGTTTATGTAGCATGAACTTCAATGAGACCACTACGTAATCTCTATGTAAATAGTCTTCCAAAGTCCAATATGCTTATTTGCAGGACTCTTGGAAAGTATCCATCCAGTATAAATTCGGGTACATGCGAAGAACTCTCAGTACTCTGCCTGCTGTGCAGGAAGCCAAGGAGGTCTATGGAAAACGGAAACCTCAAGATAGTGCCATTGCTGCACAAACTAAACGGCAACGCCGCGTGGTAGCAATTTCTGTTTTTAAGTTCATTTCAATGTTTTACAAGTAACATTTGCATGTGGCTTAGCTCGCTAATAACAGTCTACGGCTTCATCATCGCTTGAGTAAGTGAAATGTTTTGGCACTAAAACGGCACTCCGCATGAGCTGTCTTTTTCTGCTTCAACAAGCCCCATTTTAAAAAAAATAAAAAATGTGGGGGGGGGGTTAATGACATAACTAGGTAGCAGCATGTTGCCTTAATTCCAGGAAGACTATGGTTGCCTTATACAAGTGTTCGTTCTACTTTTTTTTTTTACCCTGTTAGACAACAAGCATCCCATATGATGACCACGATGAAGGTGTTTTAGTGGGACACTTGGAATTCATGTCCAAAGAGATGTCGAAGCGTGCTCCGGACCTCCAGAAATTGAGCGAATCGATGAAGCAGACACGCTCTTCTAGGAGGTCGTGGATGAAAGATACAGTGCCTACAACAGCTGAGATACTTGAAAAGTATCCCGCTTTAGGAAATGTTGAGATGGTCAGTATCATGTGAATGCAGCATCTGCATTGCATGCTTTCACTTACGATATTTACCAGCTGTCTTTTTGAAACTTGAATAGGTTTTCAAAAGTAGCTTGTGAACAGGTTAGTGGGTCTTTAGCTGTACTACATTGAAGCAGGCATTGCTTGCACAACAGTGCTATGGTCAAGTTTTTAAGGAATTATTCATTCATTCTTTACTGACTTAAAGCCTCATTTTTATGTTAAATGCATGCAGGGAAGCAAGAGGCTGTCTGCTTAGCTATTTCGAGCATATTTCTGCTTCCCAGACCACTGGCTCCAAATCTGTTTTAAAATTTAAGTATGTTCACACTCTAACAAAGTTTACCAAAAAGCGTCCCGTGGATGGTTCGATACGATCATTATACAGTCCCAAATCCTTGACTACCAGGCTTATGAAAGCAGTAGAATACTAGCACGAAAACACATGGAGAAAAGAGTGGACGACACACTGCACTTCTCGCAACATAGTTTATTGCTGCAGCTGTAACATGCGCTTAAATACATGTAGGTGCAACTCCTCAAGTATATAATTAAAATTATGTTACACACCTTCGTGTTTTTTTAATTAGGTGTATGTTACGGCTGCAGCAATAAACTATGTTGTAACAAGTGCAGTGTGCCGTTCACTCTTCTTCTGTCCATGTGTTCTCGCGCTAGTATTCTACTGTCATGAATATCCAACAAGCCTAAGCCGCTACCAGTGTTATGAAAGCACTTGACACTAACTCCTGGCTTTTTATTTATTTTTTGTTTGTTTGACAAAGCATTTTTAATTGATTTCATTTCAGTGGGCAAACACTGGCCGACATGTAAAATAATAACATGTTTATGCCACCATTCCACAATAGCAATAGCAAAACAGATTGCAGTAAATGACTTGTGCATTGAGACAACTTTGTCTGCTTAGTTTTATATATTTGCTTTTGCATTTATTTTTCTTTTTTTACTCATGATGGCTGTCAGCTACAACAGAAATTTTCGAGAATGTCTTATGATGTTGCCAAAAAAAAAATAATTTTGGGTAGCAGATGGCACATAGTGTTGATAATTTGAATCATCATCATCAGCCTGATTACGTCCACTGCAGGACAAAGGCCTGCAGTGGAGTCAATATTTGAGTCAATTTTTTTTTTCGTGCTCAAATTCAGACAAATCTGAAAATGCATCAAGGTATATTGGGCATTGTCCATTCGCATTCACTCTGACGTAAGCACTGAAATGATGCCATAAACTGCATTTGAATCATTTTTTTTTAGGTTAGTATCATTCTGACAACAACTACACCTGCAGAAGCAAATAAACTTGTTTTTGATAAAATAAGCCACTTCGCGATATAAAAATTTTTTAATGTGTTCAGCCAAAAAAAATTGGGACCTGCTCTGTAAATATCTAGATACACCCATGTGTGTTTTTGTTTTCTCTACGACGAATTGACTGCCAAGTGTCTTTTTGACCTTCATTTCATTTATATGTTAGCTGGAAACTTGTTGCCCAGATTTGTAATTGCAAATTAATTTAAATATACTTCTATGATTATAGCTTCATGAAGAATTTACAGCAATAACAAGCATCCAGATGGAAAAAAAGCTGTTGGAATTTTTCAACAACTTTGGACCCAGGATTCTGGAGCTACTGAAAACTCGCCATTCAACAAAGGACCTGGTGAAGGAGCTCGAGAAGGAGCTTGAAAAACTGGAAGGCAATAGCCGTAAATGTAAGTATGTAAAGTATGTTCAGTCATTCTAGGTTCTCTTTGTATTACTGTTGTGATATTGCTGTGTGATTGTGATATTATTGCTGTGATATTGCAATAACAATCCTTTTCCAGATCGATTTGCAGTTGCCTTAATAGAACTCCTCCCACTGCTGCTGAAAGAGAAGCCGAAATTTCTGAGGGGCCCTGTAAGTAACTTTACGTTTCATTTAGTAAAGTAAAGCATATTGAAAAGGAAACGGCACAATTTTTTTGCACAGAAACAATGGTAAAGTGAAAAATAAAAACTTTTGACATAAATTTCATTGCACCCTAAAAGTTTATATGTTAAGGAAAACCCTATTATAATAAACACTAAAGCGTGACATGACCTTTTGGAATGACCATGCCTGCTTCTTTAGAAATGAGCATTTCTTCTGCATCTGTTTGTCGCAGAGGGAATTGTCATTTCTAGATGAGCACGTGTGCTTATGCCAGAAGGTCATGTCGTGCTTTAGCGTTTCCGTTGATAAATTTTCTCTTAGTATATTGCAATGCATATTATCTTGATGTATTCGGGTCTCACCCGCAATGTTTGTTTACAAGACTCCACTCAGACCACGGCGTGGTGTGTTGGAAGCCTCACGATTGTGTTAGATGATTCCGTTATGATTGCGCGCCGGACGCCAATACAGTCGACGTCCGATTTCCCGGACCCTCAAGGGACCACGAAAACGTCCGCAAAAACGAATGCACGTGAAAATGCACCTTTTCTTGTAGGTATTTTTCGCTGACTGAGAGGGTAATGACCGGAGTACAAGATTTCCATTGCAATTCAGCCAATACATCGTTTAGGTGGCTCTGAAAATAGCCGTTTATTTATAAAAAAAATCTGACGTGGCCTGCGCTACCTCATAGGTCAGCACTTGGGCGCGAAGTAGTCGCCTATTTTCTTTTGCACGACGTTCCTCTTGCCCGCGATCATGTCTGCCTCAATTTCAGTCAACGTCATGTTGCTGCTGTACATTGATGATAGTGTCATCAGTGCTCACGTCAACTCCGAGCTCGTTGGCTGGGTAGGTGATGGCTCTTCGTTCACGGTGTCAGAGTCGTCGGAATCCTCCGTAACTTGACGAATGATTTCGTGATCGGTTAAGTCCGCACATAGCTCAAGGTCTTTGTCAGCGTCGGCGAAGCCCTCAAAGGTTATCCCAGCTGGAATCGACACGCCGGCAGGGCGCAGGACGAAGGAGCAGTTGGTGCCATCGCTGTAAATGGTGAATCCGCTAGACGAAAAGTGCAGCACGAAACGGCTAGGAACTCGATGGATGCTGGAGGTCGGGAAACGTGATCACTGAAGATAGCGCGCAGCAGCAAACGATCAACCGCAGGCACGACTGCAGAGCTGACAAAACAACACGTGAACGAACTCAGCGAGGTTTGGCTTGGCTAAGCCGCGGCTAGCAATAGATTGACACATGCGGTTTCGAGGTTACGGCAGCCGCGGCGCGGTGCGGGAGTTGGCAACGGTGCGAGTATGGCGGGTTCGAGGATATAAAAACAAACAAAATGGCGGCGTCAATGGTAACTTTCGGTCGGCGGTTAACAGTAAAAAGTACGGGAAATTGGATGCCAAAGGCTATAAGCGTCCGGAATTTCGGACTTTTTAATACATTGACTCTATGGGGAACTTGACGGTGCCGCAGATGAGTCCGGGAAATCGGGCATGTCCGGAATTTTGGGCGTCCGGGAAATCCGACGTCGACTGTAGTCTTGCTTCGTTGAGTGATTACGCGGCCACCATTGATAATGCTGGAATCTTTGATCGCACATGTATAAAAACAAGCACGCTTTACCACCTGTCAGAGGACCAATGGACATCGCTTTGTTCGCCACTAACAGTGCAATGTACAGATGGGCCACGTCTGCGTATAGCGCGTGAGCAGCCGGCCTTGCTTTGCGGCACGACACCTTGTGTGGTCATTGCGGGTTGTGATGTCGCGTGCACAGGAGCATGCACAGCTTTACAGACATGCGGGCCTGTTTTGCACAGGTGAGAATGGTGGAAAGTGTACCTGTTTAGCCAAAGATTCGCGATCCCTCAGGGCACTTTCGTCACATCTATTTCATAAAACAAAGGGCATTTTGATGGATATAGCGAGCCTGCACCAATGATGCAAGCTTTGTGGCTTTTTTGAGGCATGCGATTATATGTAGATATGATGATGCCAACAGCTGCGGAAAAAAAAAAAGTCTAGACGGCCACAGAATCAAAACGATCACAAAGAGTGCGTTGTTTTGCAGCGTGTGTTATCAGTCGAAACGCGCCTCTTCTTATGCAATAGATATGACCAAAGTGCCTTGAGCGAGCGCGGATTTTTGGTTAAACAAGCACACCTGCCAACGTTGTCACCCGTGCAGAGCAGGCCTGCACGTTTGTAAGGCCGCGCATGCTCCTGTGCACGCGGCGTCACAACCTACAACGGCCGCAAGGTGTCTTGCCACAGAGCAACGCCGGCTGCTCGTGCACTATACGCAGACGTGACTGCGGCTGTACATTATTTGCAAAGTGTCTTTTCCTTTCGCGGCCACAAGTTCAGCGAAATAAAGATTTAATCTTCGGCAGCCCGACTGCTTGCTTCGTCCGGATCATGACTCTGTGACAATATATACGTTTCATGTGCAATGAAATTTGAGTCACGAGTCAACTCTCATTTGTGTTGTTTCTTTTATTATTCGTTGTCACCATTTGAAAAAAATTTGCTCTTTTCCATTTTTTAGCATTTTGATTCTGCTAATGGCTAATACTAATGTTTAACTTTACAGGACATCTACCCTGCTCTTTGTTTTGAGGGAACAAGTATCAGAGAGGCCGAAGAAATGACCGTAGTGTTTGAGGCATTCAACATTCATGTCGTCGATGTTATAGCCGGCATGACGGCTATCATGGAACTGTATTGGGTACTGGACATCATGTACTCGGAGAGTAACAAAAACACCTTAACGCTCCTCGAGTACTTTTGTGGACTACCAAGTGTGCCCAGAGCACCACTACTTTTAAGGACGATTTCGTCGATCAAGAGCTGATCTGACAGCAATGTGCAATAAGCAGAGCTTATATAATAAAGATTGAAGTGTGTGTATCAAATGCTGAAAGTTATGTATTTATGGCATGTTAGATGATGAAACTTGTGGTTTTCGTCATGTCTGCAGAAAGCCTTTCACCAACAACATGCACAAGAAATCTAGTTGTAGAGCCGCACTTCACCTATATTTGGGATCCTCTCATTATCTGAGGTTTCCTGCACTTTACCGTGCAACTAAAGCAGTCGGAGAGTGATTAGCGATTAGTATGTTACTGAAGTTTCTAAGTTCGTAATGTTTTTATCAAGTAGTGTGGGACGTGTTACGATTTGCACTTAGTAAGTGGTTAGGACCAATTACTAACTGGTTGCTAAGAGGGTAGTATTTGTTACAAACATGCTGCTTGCTTTATTTACTAAGAGGGTAGTATCTGTTACTAAGAGGCTGCTTGCTTCAGTTACTAAGAGGGTAGTATGTGTTACTAACATGCTGCTTGCTGCAGTTACTAAGAGGGTAGTATCTGTTACTAACAGACTTCTTGCTGCAGTTACTAAGAGGGTAGTATCTATTACTAAGATACTGCTTGCTTCAGTTACTAAGAGGGTACTATCTGTTACGAGCATGCTGCTTGCTGCAGTTACTAAGAAGGTAGTATTTGTTACTAACAGACTGCTTGCTGTAGTTACTAAAATAGTACAACCTGTTACTAAGAGGGTAGTATCTGTTACTAAGGTACTGCTTTCTTCTGTTACTAAGAGGGTAGTATCTGTTACTAACATGCTGCTTGATTCAGTTACTAAGGGGGTAGTACTTGTTACTAACACGCTGCTTGCTTCAGTTACTAAGAGGGTAGTATATGTTACTAAGATGCTGCAACTTCTGTTACTAAGAGGGTAGCACCTGTTACTAAGATGGTAGTATCCGTTACTAACATACTTGCTTAGTAGCGGTTACTAAGCCTCTTGTTACTAACTCCAGTTACTAAGAGGGTAGTAACATATGTGACAAGCACTTAGTAAGTGAAACTTAGTAAGTATTACAACCCTTTTTTTAAGAGCTTGGAAAGCGTCACCAATATTTTCGCTGGTGCTGTGGGCCACAATTAGTACATCGTGCGTGCGAAAAAGCAGGGTGTAATTTCGCATTTACGGTTTTACTTCGAGGATAATGAACAACACGACGCACGGCTGATAGAAAGCCATAGCTTAGAAAAAACCAAAGTGCCGCACATGCGCTTGCTACAAGCAATTCCGAGAAGGCGACGTCGTCTGCGGACTGGGGACGCGAATTTTAATTTAGTGAGTGACATGGACTTCACGCCGTGTCACCTCCCGCTCCATCAGAAGACGAAAACAACACGAAACATCCTAAAAAAGAATTACTTCGGGCACGTCATCCCTCGTAGTCAAACTAGGCACACTGATCGGGGAAGATGTCGTGGGGAAAGTAACGATACACAGAGAAAAACGAGGAGCGGCGACGTAACTTTATGGAAGAAATGAGTCTGCGAACGAGTTCGTGATTTGAAAAGGATAAGAATAAAACTTTGCAGGGAAGCCCGTACTTGGTTTTATCCTTTCCGATCCTTTTATTTCGACGTCTTCCCATGAAAACTCGCCGCAAGCTTGGAGGCTGACATGTTTGATGAGTTGTCGTAACTTTTCAGCAATAAGACCATGTGCAGGGCTGACATACTTGATGAGTTGGTAAAGAGCTTTTAGATCGTAACTATTCAGCAACAAGACCGTGGGCAGCGCTTTCCCTTTACGATTATCACTGCAGGGTTAAGTACGTGTGAAATAACCAAGGTTGTTTAAGCCAAACCAGAAGAAAACGAACATTTCAAGAGATCAGTTCAATGACGAAGCTAGCAGGAGGCTAGAGGTTCCACATCTCACTGTGCCAATATTATTACATTTTTATATGTATATATGTACATGCGCACACATACAAACATATAACAGATCGCCAAAAAAAAGAAGTCAGACCTAAAAAAACTTTGTCTACTACCCAAGATGCGTACATTCATATTTAAAATCGTGCCCATGTGGAAGTACGCTTACACCAATCTGTTTATACTATTACGTTTTATGGGCTTGTCTATGGTAAGAAGCCACGGGCTACTTGCTCATATGAGCAACAGGTTCTCAGAAACCACAGGGTACCAGAAAATTGTGTTTCGCTTGTTGAAGAAAAGGAGTACCATTTAACTAAAGTCAGTAGGAGCCTTTAGCCTCAAGGTGGTAGTAGAAGAGAAGGTGAGGAAGGGAGGGTTGAAACAGCGTGGCGGCATGCCATCACTGGTTTTGAACCTGTAAGGGGGGGACTTTTCAACAGGGAGGGGGCACTAGCACGCCTTTTAGGTCCTCCGGAGTTCCTCAGGAAGCGTGCTCGGCTGGGCGCCCTTTCCCAAGTGGCACCCAAGGCACTTGTACCCCCTTGTCCCCCTCCCCTATAGTTACGCCACTGGCAAGGTGGAAGGCATTCGCGTAGCAAGGAGATGGTGCTTCAACCGCTCCTCCTGCGCCTCCCCGCCGAAAAAAAAAAAGAAAAAAAGAAAATGCAAGTTTGCATGCGTATATGTATATGTATACATGCAAGCTCACGCGTGAACATATATAGGCTGGTTAAGCATCCCCGCATCCTCAGAAAATAATTCACGGCTTCGTCACTACTGGAAGGTATTTACAGCCCATTCTGGTTATCTCGGAAGAGGCGCTACACTTCGGCTAGGCAGGTGTGATTTCGCTATCTCTTCGACTTCTGTTTGACTCTTACAACGTGTTCCCTGATGTCGATGACTGAGCAGTCAATGAGCGAATCATTTATTCGCGAAAAATATCATAGCCTTATAGCGACTAGAGTGAAATGCAAGTGAGAAGCTTCGCATTAAACAGTGATGGCGCTCAGACACGCACACGCACTCACACATATACAAGCACGCACGCACGCACGCACGCACGCACACACACACACACACACACACACACACACACACAGAGAGAGAGAGAGAGAGAGAGAACAGTCACCGGTGACGAAAAGACGCGTTGCGTGGCCTCCACCTAGGGTGGAAACTTGTGGTTTTGCAGTTAAATACACATATTTAGTTGTTATAAAAGCAGCCTAATTTGTTAAATAAATAAAGCTGCAGGGATGGCCGTATTTGCGCATTTCCACTTGAGCAACGGCTCCGAGACCCACGCACTTTATTTCTTTTGTCTTTTTTTGTGCGACACACGTGTGCGTGTCTTTGAACACGCGTTTACCTCGTGCTGTTTGTTCAACTGCGATTTTATGCATCGCGCAAACACTGTCCACGACCCTTTCATCCGGGCACGTCGCGAAACCGAGTCGCCTTGAGCGCGTTGCTGCAGGCAACGCTGACGCGCACGTATACACACACGAAGGTGCGCAGCGCGCATACTTTAGCAAAACGTTTGGTACATGCAATGCATCTGTGCAAACAGCAAGAGAAAAGCGTAATTGATGCGGACAGGACAGCATGCCACGCGTGTTCCGTATACTAGAGAAAGCCAATGCTATAGATGCTTACGCACCCAAAGAAACTGGGGCAAAAAGGATGCACTCTCGGAGTGCATCGTTTTTTTTTTTCTTCCTCGCCATAGGCTTTCGTCTATTCACCACGTAGAGATGAAACTACTCCGGCGATAAAGGAAATCGTAGCTGAAAACTTTGGATTAATGCTGATGATCTGCTGATCATTAAAACCCCTGACACAATTGTTTGGCAACACTTCGTTTCATGCATTTCGGCACATGGCAAACTTTGACGTCAACCAATCATTTATTTATTTATTTAACGTGCCCTAGAACAACCATGAGGCCTAAGGGCAAGTGTACGCGAAAATGAAGCAATAAAAATAAGCAATACCATACAATCTACAGAAAACATAAAAAGAGTGAAAACACACAAACAAAAAGAAATCAGGTCAAAATGGGAAGATTGAAAGACAAGACGAGAATCATGGAATGGCAGTGAAAAATAAAGGGAAATACACACAACTATGTAAAAGGCTTCCTGAAAAACGGAAAAGGGCTGTACATTGCAGGCACGTAGCCAAGATTTTTTTTTTTTCGGCAGGGGTCCAAGGCCTGATTGTTCGAAAGAAATTCGTTCATGACCAATACAAAGAAAGTTGCCCGGGAATATAGAAGTTGCTAAATTATTAGAAGAAAATGGGAAGAAATTAGAATGCAGCACAAGAGGCCAGTTGATCAGCGATGGCAAGCAAATTTGGATACTGCAGTAAAGCTATAGTGCGTGTGCATCAGAAATAATGCTTTCCTACCAAACAATCTCGACCAAAAAGGCCCATACGGATTCAGTTACGGGACAACGAGCTACAAAAAGAAACGAAAAAGGGGGGGGGGGGGGGTGAAAGGGAACAAGTCGTTCACTTACGTATGTGCGGCAAAATATATATATATATATCGGACGCTTTCCCTGCCGAACTTCTCACACTCTGTCTTAACAGGCCTGCGAGAAGAGTGGGAGCCATTTTATTGCAGGAATATTAAAACAAAGAACACACATATTCAGGAAAACAATTTTATTGGACAACAAAAAACTCAAACACGCATGCCTTCCTAACACAAAAGAAGCAGAACGTCAACATTTACTTTAGAAAGCAATTTTGAAGAATGGCATTGCCAATGGTTTCACCATATAGTAAAGCTCAATGCAAAAGAAAAACAAACATGTATAGTCTGGCCGAAGACAGATTCACACTACAGTTCTCATGCGTCACAGTTTCTTCATAAACACAGCGATAACTTCGTGGACACTGACTTATATCTAGTGATTGGACGTTGGGGCCAGACCATGAAACCGCTCCTCAGACGACCAGTTCAGCAAATACGTTTTCGCTCTTTTCAGTGTCGAGAAGCTGCGTTCAGCAGCAGCTGTATTCACTGGGAGCATTGCCAATACATTGAGGAGTGTGTGAATGTTCGGCAAGAGGGCTTTGTCGCATTCAGCTAAAGCGTTCATCGCCAAGCGGGGAAATACGTCCTCTTGCAATTCTCGCCATTTAGTTTTATAGATTTCCCATTCACTTCTTAGTGTAAGGCAATGAGCTGTTGTCATATTTCTCCGGTAAAAATCGAAGACCCGCTGCACAGATTCAAATTTACCTTTGAAGGCGTGCTTTGGCAACACAAACTGCAAAATTTACAGTGTTTTGCAATGGCTTGCAAAACACCTTTTGGGGGAAGCTTTCAGGTCATCTATGCACGGAGTGAACAAGGCTCGCCAGTATACTATACTCTTCCGCAGAACTGCGATCGTAGTTTATACGGTATCTCCGTGTACTACCCATTGAGTTTCGCGCTTCAATCTGAACTCCACTGCCCTGTTTTGACATAGACAAACATTTTGTAGAATTTAGCATCCACGTTAGTTCCCATATTTTCCAGCTTAGTCAGTACCATATCAACCAGCTCCAAGGAAACGCTCATGTCATAATATGGGACATGCAGATACACAGACAAGTGTTGCTCGTTTGCGCTTTTTGTTGTTGTTGTTGTTGTTGTTGTTGTTGTTGTTGTCGTCGCTTGATTCCTTTATATCTACTTATGTTTCGAAGTGATCTAGCCTTGACGTTATGTACATTATTCAATTATTGTGTTAAATACATCTGTCTCTGTGCTGCCGTGAAACCTTGTAAGGGGGGCGGTGGGATCATCAAGCTGCCGAAAGACAGCTTTTATTCGCCGCTCCTCTGTCTATTTTAAAATAGACAAAAAATAAATTTGATTGATTGATTGATTGATTGATTGGTTGGTGTGTGAGGCCCAGGAACGTCTCAATAAAAGCGAGGCATATAAGAAACTTGGGCGAATAGATTTGCTGATGGAGACAATGAGTGGTAGAGGCTATTGTTTTGTCACGAAAGGCGTCAATAAACTTTTCAAATGGGTGAACTATCTTCGTCAGCCGGTCGACCCTTGTTTTACTGGCGACCAACCATGGGGGATCGGTAATAACATGGACAGTGCCTTGTTATATAAATGAATTTGTTCATATTCTCGAAACGTTTAGCAGTTTATCATTTCAGAAATAACTAATTAGCTTAATTCACAAAAAAGACTAATGTTGTTGAAGAATAAGCTTGATGCAGATCAACTTAGCATTCAATTAACTTCATTTCGTGTAGTTAATCACATACGTCATCGCATACGTCATCGCAAACGCTCCTGGGGCAAAAAATCATTGCTGTAGCCCCAAAGAACATACCCTCCGGAAGTGATAAACTGCATTTCATCCTACAAAGTGAGTCACCCAGAAGCCTTCTTCTTTTATTGGTAAACTATCGGGATGTCGGGAACAAATGATGCAGGGTGTAGAGCAGCATAACTACATGGTAAAAAACGAAGCATTGCGAATACGGTAGCGACGGATGTGCATGTCAGTGTTTGTTTCGCAAAGCAACATAAGCAACCCAAGAGGTTGTAGTAAATGAACAGACGTGATGATGGCCTAAGTGACCGTGCTGTCATCACACCCACTTTTTCAGGTAAAGCGAAAGACAGAACGGTCTATGACGTCCTCTCTGGCTGAAATCATAGCACACTTTTTTTTTTTCTCGCCAGTGCCTCAAGCTCTTAGCATGAGCTGCGCGAGCGTCGAGGTAAAGGCGTTGCTCATGATGAGCGATGATGATGCCGCGATAATTTCAAGCAAAGCCCTTCGCGAGACTTGGTGGCTGAAAATTGCCGTGGTACAAGCCGCAACCAACGAGCACGCCACCCGGCCGCTCACCATGATTTCCACAGCCATTCACTGTGAAGCCATTGATATTTCCAAAGGATCCGAGTATTTCGCAAGTACGTGGGTGAAGGGCACGCACCAATAATATTCCAAGTGGGAGAAATGATAGTTTACCGTGACACGTATGAAGTAGTGGTCGTGCAAAATTACGCACACCTGACGACGAGCAGCAACGCGCTGACTAACGTTGAAAACGGGGCCGCGTTCGAGCAGCTTTTCCCGTTTATACATGGTGGCATCGGAGAAGAAAATCTGCTTACGATATCTTTGAATCCTGCTCGAACCCCACCGGTCATGGCTGCTTTTGCCAGCAAAGCTATCAAAGCAATGATGCGCTGCTGTCTGCTAAGACTCTCAACGTTTCGCGCCCGCTGCGCTACAGGTGGCGCTGCGCGTGGCTTTCAAGGCGCCCCCTATAGGTTCCAAACACTGTATAGTCACGTGTCAATTTCGAGAGAGAGCTAGCGCAATAGACTGAGAATAACTCTGCAACTAACGGAGAATGATGTAAGTGATACAGCATAATAATAATCGTAATATTACTATGAATAATCAGTATCAATAATAATTTACTTAACGTGTCTAGGAACAACCATAAGGTCTTTGTTCAGGCGCACGCGAAAATAAAACAATAAAAATAAACACTACAATACAGTCTACAAAGTCAAATAGAAGGAGCGCAAATAATAATGATAATATTAATAATAATTCTTTAGTGTTATGATGCACCCGATATATGTACAGTCATACTTCATTATTATCACTCGATCTTGTGGGCACCGGATAGAGTGTTCAGGCCCAAAATACATAGGTATTTTATATACAGAGTGTCCCAGTTAATCGTAGCACGATTTAAATAAAGAAAACGTCGCTAGCATTACTGCATATCGCATAGTTACAAACCTACTGCTTATTGTTTCTAGTACAGTGGACTAGCCGGTAGTAATTTTTCTGTCAAGTACATTTAATTGCGTGAATTATTGAAACATCCGATTCTAGAACTGCTGTTCTAATCGCTGAAACATCAATAAGGCCGTTGTAGTCAACCACGTGGGGTATAAAACTGCCCTATTTTGACGTAATTACTGCGTACTCGGTTTTTTCTGAATGACAACAATTCCCGCGAAATGTGAAAAGTACCACGTGACAGCACTGCCAGCCAATTGTAAAACAGCGCCCCCAAAGAAGCTGATTGAAAGCGATTTCTTTGCCGATCGCACATCCGAAGACACAGCGCATTCACTTGATTGTGATATGGAAGCAGGAGCAAGCTGCGCGGCTTATCAGTGATTCATTCCTGTCAGTTTATATATATATATATATATATATATATATATATATATATATATATATATATATATATATATATATATATATATATATATACCCACCTGTAGAGATAGTATGGCTGCCGACGCTTTGTTCTCTCCCCATAACAGTTATTACGAACTGCCCCGCCGTGGTGGTCTAGTGGCTAAGGTAAGGTACTCGGCTGCTGACCCGCAGGTCGCGGGATCGAATCCAGGCTGCGGCGGCTGCATTTCCGATGGAGGCGGAAATGTTGTAGGCCCACGTGCTCAGATTTGGGTGCACGTTAAAGAACCCCAGGTGGTCGAAATTTCCGGAGCCCTCCACTACGGCGTCTCTCATAGTCATAAGGTGGTTTTGGGACGTTAAACCCTACATATCAATCAATCAGTTATTACGAACTGATGCCATGCTCCCGGCACAGCTCTGTGCATTTATATGGGGGAAAACTCTCGACAATTCGAATGCTTCAGTATCCGCAACAGTTATTCAATCTGCGAACTTCGCTTTCATCGCTCCTCGCAGACGTCGGCTGAGAGTGATTACAATGTGTTCGAAACAGATCACACCCAATTTACTAGTGATGCAAAATAGCAGTACGGCCTCGCACACAAAACTGCTGACGCTGCGTTATAGCTCTTCGGCAAGCTGCAAATGATGTTCGTGAAGTCGCGACCGAAGAAGCGCAAGGAAATGAAAATTATTGGTTACTTTCACTTTGAGTGCGTTAACTCCACCATGTGAATGAAACTGATTTGGAACATAAATAGCGTCATACATTTCGACTTTAAGGCTTACTCATTACACGAATGCATGCTAGTGCTCGTTTCTGGCGTATCACTATCTCATAAGTTAAGTCGGTGGCCTGTCAGAGCTCCATGAACTTTTTTCTGTTTACGAAATCACCTGCCGCAAGCCAGCTCCTAATCCGTGATGACGACTCCAGAGGCATCGCTCAGTGGGGCCCTTTGTCTGTTCATCCTAAAGCGTCCTCCCACTAATTAGAACTCCGCTTAATTCATACAACTTTATAGTTTTCTTCGAATTAACGACATTTATTTTATTGGAGAGGCCTTTGTCCTACACTGGGCATAGTCAGGCTGACGATGATGATGACGACCGTATATGTGTGTGATAAATATCATAATGCAAACCTTAGTATTGACCCGCTTTCCCTGGGTTGGGATGTCTGCTGTATCGTTCGTTCGTGAAATTGTAGTGTCAACAAGTATCGAAATATCACCAAGTGAAATATTATCAAGGTATACCGTACATTTATTGCGTATCTCACAGGCTAAAAAAAGTAGGAAGTAGGTACGGAGTTAATGTTGTCGTTTCGGCTGCCAGGAAGCTTGGTAAGATTTGTGATGCAGCGCAGAGAAAGAATGAACGAGTAAAAGACAGGAGGGAATCGCAACCATGCCCTGCCCATCATCGTTCATAGAAAATATCAATACGCACTTTCTGTGTTAAATCTGTTGCTTCTATGTTTTGTCTTTATAATTACCCACCCCTTATGTAATACCCCCTCGCGGGTCTTTAAGGAAATAAAATGAAATGAAAGCAAGAAACTCGAAGATTACACGTACCTTGGGGATCGACATTATGCGAAGCATGCGGATGCAAGGTGAATGTATTTTAACTTCTTTTTTATTGAGCGAGACGTGTTCGATATATGTACAAACTCACGCACACGTTAAACTGCCGCATGTGTTTCATATTAGGAGCTGTTTGCAGTTGTGTAACGATGCCAACAGCAGCATGGATATTAGCAACACCAGAAGCGGTAAGCTGATATGAAGCGCTGTTGTTTGCGCTGGGGCCCACAATTATGGTAGTCCACAACAGCGCTACACAAATCAACCTCAGCGGATAGCGCCTAACGACAATTGTCGTTAACCCGACATGACAGCTGTATCATAGGAGTACATTTGTAATGTTTATAAAGTTTGATAGCCAGTACTACAACCAGAATTGAAGTACATATAGTCTATTTGTAAAGTATTTCCGAGACCTGTTGTTTGTTTGTGGTAGAATATTTGATTGCTAGGGTTCAATTCGTGCTGGGACAGTGACATTTATTCCTTGCATTCGTCCGGTCAACGCTGCATATCTCAACTTTTTCTTAAAGCTCAGACGTTTAAATTACCTATGCGCGTTCTCGCCGTTCCTCGGCTGATATAAACTGCCTATCACCTGTGGTACGTACCCGCATACCAGTGGCAAATATGCAGCCCCGGGTATGTGCCAATGTTTTTATAGGCGAAGCTCCTGCAGCCGTGGGTCTGTTCATGCATGTCTTTTTGTGATCGATTCATAACGAGTTGTATGACTCACTCAGCAGGTGGCGCTAGTGTGAGTGACAGACAGACAGACAGACAGACAGACAGACAGACAGACAGACAGACAGACAGACAGACAGACAGACAGGCATGCGGACGGACGCACGGAAGCACGGACGGATGGACCTCATTGCCAATGACTGCATTGTGCAGTGCATGTTTTCCAACTACGCGCTCAGATATATCTTTATGCAACCTACCACGATCCGAGGGATGTGCATAGACTTAGTATTGGCAAACTTCCCCCTGCAGCCAGTACACGAGCCTCTCTCACTTCATTTCACGGACCGTAAAGCCGTAATAATGAAGAGACCTCGCAATCCAGCCGCCGTGACAACAAAAAAAATGAAAAGAACAAACTAAGAAACAAAACAGCGAACGAAAAAAACCAAATAAGAGATGATTTGTTTAATATACGCACAATCTTACGTCTTTCTAATGATGTAATGGGCTCACTTTTCATGGGAGAGTTGCAGTTTATCTCCCCGCTCGAGCTTCGCCCATTTTTATCATCGTTCATTCCGTGGATATAGCGTGATTTTTGGGGAAGTGTTTGACCACGTACGCAACAAGATTGTGACATTATTCTGGCCATGACCAGCGCGTCGTATTCGTCAAACTATCTTACTCTCCCGTACTAATTGTGGTGTATGCCAAGTTAAGAGGGATTATCACGAGAGCATCCAAACGTAGATAGATAGATAGATAGATAGATAGATAGATAGATAGATAGATAGATAGATAGATAGATAGATAGATAGATAGATAGATAGATAGATAGATAGATAGATAGATAGATAGATAGATAGATAGATAGATAGATAGATAGATAGATAGATAGATAGATAGATAGATAGATAGATAGATAGATAGATAGATAGATAGATAGATAGATAGATAGATAGATAGATAGATAGATAGATGCCAAAAGTGTTTGCAGTACGCAAAGAAATGCTTCGCATTTTAAAAGACAAGGCTGGCGTTGAAGCTCCAGAAGACACAAAGGTCACTTTGCTCGTTGCAACAGCCGCGTTCACACACACACACACACACACACACACACACACACACACACACACAACACACACACACACACACGCACACGCACACGCACACGCTGCCGAGACACAAATAAGTAACTGTGACAGTTGTTTGTTCGCGCTCGCTCATGTTCTTAGATTTAGGGGCACGTTAAAGAACCCCAAGTGGTCGAAATTTCGCGGAACCTTCCACTATATAGGGCGTCTTTCATAATTATATCGTGCATTTGGGACGTTAAATTCCAGATATTATTCACAGTTCGCGCGTCCTGTGTATACTTGCGCGGTCGTTTCTCGCGTCCTTCTTTGTGATTGAGCGGCACTCTTTGAGACCGTTGTTCATTGAGTCTCGCTCTGTGCATGTTCTTTTTGTGGGACCTTTCTGCTTGAGGAACAAGCCGCAAGCTTCAAGCTGCTTGCCTTCCTTCGCGTGACATTATAGAATCTATTGCTGTATAGTATTGAATTCTTTGTACATGTGACGAAACAGTGCACAATAAACGGTCAACAATCTCTGTAAAGACACATTTCAGTTTCGTCTTTTACCGATCACTGTGCATGCTATAGAGGAATCCGCAGCATGTGAGCCGCGTTTACAAGGCGGCCTCTTTCGCCGTGTTATTGAATGTTTCATGCGCAAATGCTGCATAAATCGTGATGTAATAATAAAAGCGGGGTTCTTCTGCCACCGGCGTAGAGTGTGCGTTCTTTGGCAACGCGTGCGCCGCGTGGCATACCATCACGACAGTATTCACTTGGGCGTTTCTGTGGGTGGTGGACCTTTATAGAAGGAAATCGATCGTCTGAACGACTCCAGGTCGGCGCCCTCCCGCTTTCCTATACAGTTTTGCGAAACACCGGCAGTATAATATTGCTGTCGTTGTCCATCTTGTGGTCGTATCGTAACAACAAAATATGCAGCCATAAGACACTGCGTCCAATTTTATGTGCCTAACAGCTTAACCGCCTGAACAATTGCCTTGGGAACACGAAGCTCATCAAAACATTGCTCGAAATACCCATGCAGCGTCGACCCAATTTCTACAAACATCGGATCCTGAACTGAACTACCCACGCACTATAGTTCGATTCACCACTGGCGTTCATTAGACAGGCGAAGACTCGTCGTGTGATTAGGCCGACGTCGGCTCTGCGGTGCAGCGCAGAGTTCACCGTTGTCGACTGCAGTGCAATGTGCACACGGTCCACACTTTGTCCTAATGAAGCAGAACCGTGACTGACCCGAACAGTCAGACAACCTCTGCAGAAACACGGACTATTGACGCCAACCAGACAAGATTTCCAACAAGGCTCTCCAACGTGCGTTTTGTAGTGATGGCGTTTGGCAGATGGCAGATGGATTGAGCATATACGCGACCAAATGAGACAATGCGCTGTCTACTTGTTCCATATTTCGTCTTATACATGCACCGTGGGTAAATCGACTTCCTGTTGCACTATAGCTTTTCAAATTATACCTTTTTTTTAATAATGTGGAAGTTACGGTTAATTGTCCCATGTTGCCAGCCTGTATGTACAGAGTAATTTTTATAGTTTAGGACGCAATTAACGACGTTTTATGCATCACTTTTTATATTTGTAATGCATACGCCTGACTGTGTAGCCTCTTCTAGGAATGATTATAGTAGAGTGATGAAATTTTCATTAGTATAGGCTGCAATACGAACTGTCCACCGCGTTGATGTATGTAGCGATTGTGGTGCTGATCCGAAGATCGCCGGATCGATCCCCGCCATGGTGGTTGCATCATATTTTGATGGGGCCAAATGCTGGAGACCCGTGCAGTGCGATGCTGGCGCACGTTAAGTAACAGCAGATGGTCGGAATTTCGGGAGCCCTCCACTACGGCGTTCCTCAATACCGTGGTTTTGGAATGTAAAACCCCAGATATCATTATTATTAGCTATACGAGCCGCGTATAAACAGATATTCTCGCATTCGAAGGGGCTTTGAAAACGAAAGTGACGCAGAAAACGTGCGCTTACAGCGTCACTCTCGCCACCAGCATGCGTTTCGTCGTCCACCACAAGGTGCGAAACAGAAAGGGGACTTCGCTTTTTCTTGTTCGTTTACTTTTGTTTTTCAGTGAAACACCGGGAGTGTCTCGATTCCGGTGGCGCTCTACAACCGCACCATTATTTTCGTTTATTATTTACAGGATACTGCCGTCTCAGAACTGAACTCGTGCGGGAGTGGTATCAAGGGTGAATCACAAGCGCGTTGACAAACAGCGAAATAGCAATTCATCATCGAAACAAACAGCGAACGCACATGCACGCATATACATTTCGTCATGTGTCTCTTTTGTGGCGCTACAAGTTTTCGACAACCCGGCTTCTTGGATTTAGAACATTTCATTATAGAAACAGAATACTTCCTGGTAAATTTTTTTTTTGCATTTACGATATTCGGGCACCATTCATTGTTTTACTGCGCAGTGCAGCAGCGATCAACTATAGCAATAAACTGTTTCTTGATTAACTATACGCGATCTTAACATTGACTCTCATCTGCTTTCTTGGCTATAATTCTTTCTTACTAACCACTCCCAATTCTAATTCCCTAATAACGTTAGCTCAGAGCACGCTCATCTGGCGTTCTACAAGGTACGAGACCCCTTACTCTTTCTTATTTACATAAATGACACACCCATGTTTATTACCTCATACATTAACCTCTTTGTCGATGATAGTGTTGCTTTTTGGAAAATAACCTGCCGTGGCGATACTAAAATTCTTCAGTCTGACCTTGATGCTATTAACCAATGATGCAATGTATGGATGATGTAATCAAATATTCGGCAGAAGTCCGCCTGGTTATGCACACTTATCACGCGGAAATGCAAACACGTACGCGCATATCTTGGCCATGATCTGCTTCGCATGTACTTACACTTAGCAACACTGCTCTGGATAACGTCTTCTGCTTTAAGTACATCGGCATTCAAATTACATCAAAGCTGTCTTTGGCGTCTCACGTGTCATGTGCAATTAACAATGTTAATCGAATGGTAGGGTGTCTCCGTTGTAACTTCGTAAAAGTGCGTTTATTGTTAAAATTAAACGTATATAAAAACACTGATTTGCCTTAAAATGCAATATGCGGCCTCAGTTTGGGATCAAAGCTATATGCCAACTTCATTCTCGCTAGAAATGGTCCAAAGATAACTCTATACGTGTTTCATTGTTTGCAAAAAAAAAAAACAGAACAGCAAGCACATCTTGCGTAAATTCAAGCCTTCCTCTATCATATTTTGCATATATCGTCGTGGGATACTTCGCCCATCTTCCACGCCTTATTTCAACCTCCGAAGCTCCATGACGAATTCACATTGCTACCTCACTATGTTTCATCGCCCTTAGATCACGCACAGGTTACTTTTAGCAAAACTGATTTCAGTAATTTTTGTCGATGAGATCAGCAGAGTCAAGTCACCTTTCTCCGCCTCTAACCTCCATCAGAAATCGCCAACCGCTTAAGAATGCCTTAGCTATAATTAGAATTGTATGTGTTTGCTCATTTTTGTTATGTATATCCTGTTTTCACTGTAATCGCTCCCTTCTTTGTTGCATTTGCCCTGGGGGTACTTGAATAAACAAATAAATAAATAAATAAATAAATAAATAAATAAATAAATAAATAAATAAATAAATAAATAAATAAATAAATAAATAAATAAATAAATAGCACTGCGCGTGTGGAGGCATAGTTGAGATGGACGTAATTGACGGGTGCATGCGCTTAAGCGGGCGTACGCAGCACTTTCGAACGAGCCAACAAGAAGGCGCCGAAGCGGCGCATGTGCGCCCATCGGTGACAAAATTTGTGGCCTTGGGACAACCTCGCGTTCGACCTTGGTTCCGACAAGGCAGAAGAAATATGCTTCGCACTTGTAAGTAACTATGGATCGAAGAAAATACAATGGCAGTGAACGAGTATCTGGCAGAAGGCGACAAGTCGTACAGCTGAACGCAGGAGCACAGATTGATAGATATGGGGGGGGGGGGGTCTAACGTCCCAAAAGCACCATATGATTATGACAGACGACATAGTGGAGGGCTCCAAAATTTTAGACCACTTGGGGTTCTTTAACATGTGCCCCAAATCTGAACACACGGGCTTTCAGCATTTTCGCCTGCATCGAAAATGCAGCATCCGCTGCCGGGATTCGATCCCACGAGCTGCCGCTCATGAGCCTAGTACCTTAGCCACTAGACCAGCGTGGCGGGGCGTACGAGCACAAAATCCAACGACAGCGGCTTCGTCTCTGCTGGAAGACAACAGTACGCCGCGCTATCTGGAGTAACGTGCGTGTTGCGGGCGCAGGCATTGATACTGACAGAGTGCGGAGGATTTTTTCGGGAACCCCCCATTCTGGAAGAACCTTACATTCCGCTTGCTGTGTAGGCCTAATATCGGTCACATGCGAAATTTAAGAAGGACTGGATTATCGGGCTCTTCAAATTGCCAAGAAAAGGATCTATGATAATACTCGGGGTAGTTCTCTACTGTTTGAGGCCAGGACGGGAGTATTGCGAACCAAGACATATCGGGCCAAATACGAAGGGGTAGACACAGTATGCAGTGCGTGTGGAGAGGAAGAAGAAACTGCCGAACACTTAATGATGTTCTGTAAAGGGCTTCACCCCATAGTTCAGGATGATGGCGCAGAGTTTTTCAAAGCACTGGGGTTTAGGGACAGGGAGGGCAAAATAGACTTTAAGCGGGTAGACTTAACTAGAAGGAGGTTATCTGATTGGTGGCTAAAGTCAAGGCACGAGTGAAAATTAAACCCTTCACTGCAAAGTACGAGTCTTCAACCTCACTATTTAAAGGAAAAAAATCTAATCGTTAGTTCACTAAGTATTATGGCTAGGTGGCGTTAGCCGCCGCCCGATCTAAAAGGTACAGCCACATTCATCCATCCATCCATCCATCCATTTAAGGTCCCTAGATGAAACAAGCTTCCAAGGTAGCGACACCTTTCCCTTTCCTCCTCGCCTAAATTTCTGGAGTGCCCCCTAGAAGGTTCAAAACGTTTTCATAAAAAAGCGAATGTTTGGGTTCAGTTGCTACGGTGAAACGAAATGAGTAGTAGAATAAGCGGTTAGCTTTATGAACATAAACTGTACAACACAAGAGTAAGCGGGATGTGGGTTACTCAACTGGCAACGTTGTGCAGTTCTATATTTTACACCATAGAGTTTTCTAAAATTAACCAGAGGGGACTCTGTCGCTTCGATCGTTCAGCGACCATGGGAATGGTGGGTAGGGTAGTACACACATTTGCCTAGTCTTCGTACTTGCGGGCGGCGAATCATACTTGCGGCTTCGTTTATTGCTGTGTTTCGGTTTTGTTTTGAAAAAAAAATTTAATACTTTTGAACTTCGTGACCCTATTCAGAAAGGCAAGTCTAAAAAACTAGGGGGGTGAAGCGCAACCGCTACCAATCTGCTGATTTTTGTTTCGTGAGAAAACAGCTCCAAGCCACACAAACACACGCGGAGCCAAAAGCAGGCCAGAAGTACGAAGATTACACAAATGTGTGCAATACCCATCATTCCCACGTTTGCTGAAGCGCCGTGCGTTGCAGCTACCATAGACACTAGCGCCAGAGTTCCCTATAGTGTATATTAGGAAACTCGAAGTTTTAAACCTCTAGCCATGGCGTCTCGCGTCGTACATCGTAGTTCGTCCAGTTATAACTTGTCCACTTCTATGAAAGTGGTTTGCTCGTGCTTTGACACAACGAACGCGCTTCTTGCTGGATCCTGTCAGTGACCACGACGTGACGTTGTGACGAGCGATTACAGCCGGCTTGTGCGCACGCAAGGAAAAACCACGGCCGTACTGGTACGAACGCTTGACTAGCAGCACTGCGATGATGGTTCTTTTTTTAATGTGCCCGTTTTAACAATCGTGATGCCAGGTGATTCTGGTGCGGTGCACGGACCTTCCTGAAAAGTGATAGTTCTACTGATGAGGTGTCCCGAAGTAGCATGTTTCGGCTCCTTTATGCCCTGTTCTGGTCAACTGGTCAAGCGTGAAATGTTCCTGAAGGTGCGTTAATTACACGCTGAAGCTGCTCTGTATACGTGCATACGTACAAGTATTTGTAACAACTGACATGCACTAGAGGTACATTGACGCGCTCCTGGCGTTCGAATAAAAACCGACAAACAAACTAGCTTCGCAGATCCGCGTCGACGTACGTCATCGGAGTTGCACGAAAGTGTTCGCGTGAAATGTTTCACAGCTACACTTCGCGGCGTGCATTTCGGATAGCACGAGGTAAGTTGAAGAGAGCGAAACCATTTTCTGTTGCTTTACGGCAACCAAGCATTGTTGAAAAACTCGTATATTGCATTGAACGAGCACCGCAAAACAATTTTGGCCGACTTGGCGCTAACTGAAATGCTCCTTCTCTTCAGTTTATGTCGTGGCGACGATTTCGTCTTTGGTCACGGCGAGAATCCAGCTGCAGCCATATGCGCATGCGTACTCGTTTTGAACCTTTTGCATAATAATAAATAACACCCCCAACCACTTGCAAGATCACGTGAACGGACAGACGTTGATTTCAGAGTAACAGATGGGTGAGAGAGTGAGGAGGACGACTCGAGAACAATGAGTGACGCTACCTTGGAAACTTGTTTCATATAGAGACCTTACAGACGTTCGCCTTCACCGACTTCTGCCATCGCCTTGAGAGGGGCACAGCCAGCGAACGGTCGAGAGTGAGGAGAGAGAGAAATATACTTTATTGGGCAATCCTGTTGGGGAGGGTGGGAGCACTGCGCAGGGTTCCGCACCCTCCTGTCTATCTATACCTCAACGACGGCAGGGCCAGCGCAAGCTACTAGGAGTTCGCTCCGTTCGCTTTTGCAGAGCCAGGGCCGCGTCATGCCGCTGGATGGCTCGAGAGTGAGGAGTGAGCGCACGGGAGAGTGGGGCGCCCGCGTTCTCGGCTCGGCGTTGGTGTTTCACAGCGGCGTCTCGAGCACACATTACCGGATGTTCTTTCCGGATGGTGGTGGTGGTAGCGGTTAGAAGAAAGAGGAAAAAGCACCTAATTTCTGTCTGCCTTCAGGCGACACGGCGCAGTGCCTTATATGAGTGGGGGGAAGGAGGGATAAAAAGAATAGAAGGAAAATAGACGAAGAAGAAGACAGGCAAGCGACAGAAAAAGGAGGAGATAGGAAAGTGGGGATCCGGTCGAAGCAGTCCAAGGGCGGGGTGCCACAATGCGAGAGCTACACGGCGTCAGGAGACCGCGGAGGGCGAACCAGTCGGCGGGAGCTTCGCTGGCGTCGGAGATCGCGAGGGCACAACCGTCCAGTTTGAAATCCTGCGAGTGAATCCTCCGGATGCCAGCGAACGGTCGAAAGTGAGACGCGAAGGTGGCGCACGCAGAGAGGAGAGAGAGCGAACGTTGAGAGAAGGAATGGATAACTAACGCCGCGGCCGCATGCCTGACCAACGCCTCGGCATGACGATAGTTATAGCACGAGAACAAAACGACGACACAGAGACAAGAAGGACACGAAAGACACGAGCATCATGCCATATTAACTAGCCCAAGCTGTCACACTTCCAACGCCTCGGATTCGCTTCCTCCGTGCTCGGAGGATTTCAAGCTGGACGGACGTGCCCTCGCGATCTCCGACGCCTGCGTAGCTCCCGCGGACTGGTTCACCCTCCGCGGTCTCCTGACGCCGTGCACCACTCGCATTGTGGTGCCCGCCCTTGGACTGCTTCGACCGGATCCCCACTTTCCTATCTCCTTCTATTTTCCGTCGCTTGCCTCTCTACTTCATCTATTTCCTTTTATTCTTTTTATCCCTCCTTCCCCCCACCCCTATAAGGCAATGCGCCGTGACGCCTCTGAGGCAGACAGAAATTGGGTGCATTTTTCCTCTTCCTTACAACCACTACCACCACCACCAACGCCTCCTCTAGAAAGATGCCTGAGGAATGGCTCGCGAAACAAGCGCCGCGTGGTGGCGCTCGCGACCAACACTATCATCACGGCGGCAGGCGGTACCAGCTAAGCGTTTTTCATCTTCGGCCCATAGGGGCGCGTCAGTCGAGAGTTGTTCAAGACCTGCAACTGTACACCACTGTTTCAGAGGCTATGCAAAATGTCGCGTTGTTGCACCGTCCACCCCAGGTGACGCTAGCGACTGAGAACATTCTAAAATGAAGGAGGGAAAGGGTGTGGCAGCTGTTTTTCTTCTCATGCGACAGGCATCTAAATAGAGGAGGCGTTGGTCTGACATAGCCCGATAAATGCATTCGCATTTAAAAGCTGAAAAACACACGCACTCAAGTACGTTGCACAGGGGGACACACACAGTGTCGGTTGAACCGACGCACCGTTTCTCGCGCTCACATGCCGCACAGCCGCGCTATCACACGAACGCACGCGCACTCGGCTCGTCTCAAGCCACTTTGCACTAATCGTGGCGCATAGAATAGGTGGCACTGGCCACCTGCTAAAACAATTGCTAATACTCGGCCGTCCTGAAATATTAACGTCCTCATTAAGACACACTAACCAGGCGAAGTGGTGAGGAGTCCTATTTATCGCGAGGTACCTTATTCCTTAACAACTCTTCCGATTGTTTGTATCCCTGCGTTTGTCCGATGTGGACGCAGTTCAACAGGGGTGCTAACTGGCACTTCTACAATGTCCATCCACAACACTGTCGTGCGAACCAATTCTTCTTGAGTCAATGCGGAATAATGTTGGAATTCTCTCGAACTATTCACCAGTTGTGGATGCTGCAAGACTTTGTCACTGAGAGTGAAATGTTCACGTCACAGTTTCGTTTTGGTAGTCCTGTAGTTGTCACAGTCGCCTCTTCCACCATTTACTTCCCACGCTCAGTGTCATCCGAAACGGCGCTTCGTGCAGCCTACCTATAGTGCCATTAGTGTTGCTCGTAAAAACGATTGTCAATTATGTATGAAGGCCTGTCCGCCCCCTACTGGGTACATGGGAGCAGTGACTTCACCGAACGTCATGTCGAACAGAAAATCTTGATCACAGTGTCTACACACTACGGTGTTGGTAGTCCTGTGCTCCGTATACAAAAGTAACCTAGTTTACGGTGTCGCGCTTGAGTATGCATTTCTCCGTGGCTCCAAACTGCAGTCTTTAGTCACTTTCTTAGTTTCATAAGGCTCCATGTGAGCTGGTGGACAGTCACTACAATGTCATAACTGCAGAGAACATGTCATCCTTGCATACGACATGTAAGGCAACTCGTTGAACATCCTTTCGAGCAATAAATCCACATATTTAACTTCATCTGGGACAGCAAGCATGAGTATGTCATTTGCCAAAACCCCATCGATGCCTAAATCGACCTTTTTGCCGCAGGCACAATGCCATTCCCTAAACCATACACGGGTGTTGTCTCGGCGACGATTTGTAAGACACGTCGCGCTGCTGCGAGATTACGCAAGAGACAGCCAGGAGTACCTGTGTCAATGAGCCCAACTGCCGTAAACCTCCCATTCAACTTCCTCCAGCAAAGCGCTTACGGACTGTTGCACATGCTCACTCTGTTACTGTTAGCATCATTGCGCTGCGACACCGCGTTGCAGTGACGCTATGTACGGTCTGTTCCGTTGTAGTGAATACACTTCATCGGCCATTTCGGTTGCGGACAGTGTCTCGCTGTATGGCCGCATCCAACGCATTCACATTCTGAGTACATGCTCCATCGCTCGCCGCACTACTGTCACGCGTTGTACCGTTGTGTTCTTGCCTTTCACGTTAAATACTTTCAAATTGTTGAACGGCGCTCAAAGGTGTCGTCGTCTGTCATGGGTCCCGTTAATTAGGGAGGCGATCGCCGGGCTAATTCCAAGGGCCGGAGTACCGGCCCCCCGAACCACACCACGAAAGCGTGGACAATTTAGAAATGGTCCTTTTCGGCGCGCCAGCGGACGCCGGCTGTGGCCCAAAGAACGAGTCAGAGCCGAGATTTGATAAACAAAGTTATATTCTCAATAATGGCAGATCAAAACAATACACAAGTATGCACACTCCACAATAGTTGCATACAATATGTCACCAATCAAACAACGTACTACACAGTACAATCAGCCACACTCAAAACAACGGACACAGACAACAATACGCACTACAATGCAGTCGCATGCATTGAACAACCAAGACACTTGGAGAGTTCTTGGAACAAAAGTCTGGATGATACTCTTCCGAAAATCACTCACTCAAAGTCCAGCGTTGTTGTCGTTCCACTGCCCCTGAAGTTTCTCTTCCAGGAAACCTCGCGTCTTCAATAGGCCACTCTCCAAGCTTCAAACTTCTTCGCCGGAAACACGTCGGCTTCACACACGCAGCTGTTGCCACGCGTCTTCGCTCGATAGCGGTAAACACACACTCTTGCCTGTAGCTCGAGTCGAAATCATCTTCTTCTCCTGCTTTGTCTCTACGGACAAAACCTTCGCCGACTCCACGGCGGAATCCCTACGCGCTCTGGCGCCAACTTCCGTTTTCTCCTGATCTCTCATCTCGGCTGCTCGATTAAATACCTTCCGCGCGAGATTCCAGAAAGTTCTCATCATTTCGTCGGCGCGCTACGCAGCGAAGGCTGGGGAGAGGGCGAGACGGTTCGAAGGCCGTCCGCGACGGATCACTCAACCCGGCATCACCACGCCTCTTTCCATCGAGAAATATCGAGTGCTTGCTCGGCCGCCGATGTGGGGTGAGGAGGTTCGTCGGCGAAGCCACGCTTCCGAGGGAAGAGGCGCGCGCCCGGGGGTCTTTGGATGTTTTTTTTTTCTTTTTTTATCGTTGACCTCGCGGCGTAACTCTGGCGCTTCATCGCTAGACTTTGGTGGCGCGCCCTTTTTGAGCGCTCGTTTTGTGACATCGTCATCATCATGACTTTTCCCTGTGCAACATCGTGCTGAATTGCCAAACATGTATAGTCCTGTAATTATATGCTCATGATTGTGACAGAAATCCAAGTTAACCTCTCTGCACAAGCCTGGCTTGGCGTGGAAATAAACCACCGAGCTTTCGTGGCGTTGTTGAACGCGTTCGTGCATTTTGCGTCAGGGTACCGCCGCACGCACCTGACTCACAAAGGTCTGTCGAAAGTGCTCTAGAAAATTCCTCCAAGTTCTCATGTCGGATCCCTTTAAACGCAGTCAATCTCTCGCCGGTATGGTCAAACGCGACTTTGTGGTCTCGACGACGGATGACTATGAAAGGCTCAGGACAGTTGTGCAGCGTGGCAGTTGTTCGGAGATTTCTTATTCAAATCCTTGCTCAGGGTGCGTACTCGCAGCAGTCAAAGCCTGGTATGTTGTTGCTGAAGTCGGGCATTACTTGGAATGCAGCAAGTAGTAGTAGTAGTAGTAAACATTTATTTAGAAAAAAAGAGAGGTTGCTAGGGAGACCGACCTCTAGTGGGTCAGCCTCCCTGCAGTACTAGGTGGAGTCCCTAGACAGGGACCCCATTGGTCGTGGCCGCTGACCTGGCACGCTGAACGATGGCTCGATGGGCCGAACGGTCCTGGCGACCGAGCAGGGCCGCCTCCCAGTCCTCTCTTGTAGGATTTGGGTTCGGGGGTAAAGAAGGATTGAGCTGGCATGCCCATAACATGTGGTAGCAGCGAATCGACCAGGCGTTCCTGCGGACACGGGCTGTTGCGTCGTCGGCGGAGCCCTGTGCTCGAGGAACGCCGTCGGGACGCGGTCCTTTTGCATAAATGCATTCAACAGTTCGCGCATGCCATATTAATTTTTGAAACTCTATGGCGCTCGGTAACACTGTCGCCTCAGTCGGCACCCACGGGAGAATCTGCCTCACGTAGAGCCCCACCAGTTAGCACCACTCTCGTTGTCACTGTCGGCTGGGGCGTGTATACACTCCGATTTTCCTTCCTGCTCATGATGCCTCCCAATTCGTAAGGCCCAGTACTCCCACTTACGAGAAGTTGTAAATCCAGGACTCACAATCACAGGGTGACTTGTTTGAATAAACGCTTGTTTTAATAGGTTGAAAGGAATAATGCCAACAGGAAAAAGTGAAAAACGCAAGCCCTTCAGTTCGTCGCAAGGGGGACGACACACAGCGTCCGTCGAACTGACGCACTGTATCTCGCGCACACTCATGCAGTCACAGAGGGCTCGCCCGGAATCGGTGGCGCCAGCTACCTGCTACAAAAATGTAGCAGCTACACCTGTGTGTTCAATTATGTCGGTAGGTTCTTTACTCTAATGTCCGGCACCATGCATGTATGACCCTGTTGCAAGTAAACGCAACTTCAAGACGAACGTCCTGGATGTCTCATCAAACGCAAAAAACTGACCATCGGCGGTGAAAGAGTCAACACAGAGTGACGAAAAAAACACACTCATGCAATGACGTCGCAGGTTGCCAAAACTTGTGAGGCCGCCGCCGTTAGATCACGCGACGTAACACGATGACGTCATCCCACGACGTAATCGCTTGAACGTGAGCAGTGCAAAACGATGTTAGAATGGGAAAGCTTTTGTGGGAAGGTGGAAGTGATCATAGCAATCGAGTGAAAAGATTATGGCCTTTGCCTTCGAGTAGGGGTGTGAGATAGTAGAAAATCGCAAATAGTGAATCGACTAGCGTTTTATTCGATTGTGCACTCGTATCGAATAGTGTGTATTATAAATAACTAATATTTTTTCAATAGTAGTTTAATATTAGGTTTCAATAATAATAACTAATAATTTTTTGAACAGAGAGGTGCAACTGCATCATTCAATTACCAAGATGTACAGATAGTCAAGGTTTAACTGGGTTATCAGCGCTACAATGACTATAGCCCGACCGTGTTTTCGCTTAGAACTCCAGTATTACCGAAGCGACAGAGTAATCAATCCGCTGTCTTCCCCCTAAGAGGGGCGTCGCAACGCAGTTCCTCGGGACCACAATAAAGTTCTTTGTCTGTCTGTCTGTCTGTCTGTCTGTCTGTCTGTCTGTCTGTCTTATAAGAAGAACAAAACTTCATTTGTGCAAAAGACTGCGTTACCGCTAAAACTGAGCAACGCTGCTTGGTCAACCTCATATTCCGAGACGCCGCGTGCGCTCACCTTCATTTCAGCCTTCCCTACTAACCTAAGTTGATCCCCGAGGGCAGGGCTAGACAGCACTGCCTCCCACCGCAATCTTCTGTTATCGCCTTCTTGCTCGTGGGGAGTACACGCATGTAATCTGTTGATGTTTATTTATATGTGTTCGTTCAGAGCCAACGGAACACCCCAGAATACACGGCCGAAAAGTTCTTGTGCGATTCTGGCTAGGGTCTCCGCAATTGTCTGTAATACTGCATAATCGCTTTGTAACTGGTATCGATGGGTGTCGGGTCCTCCGCGGTGCGGCCATCGGCAGCTCGGTAATTAGTGAAACCTCGAGCCGCGTCATCTGCATACAGGTTCCCAGTAACACTATCGTGTTCCGGGACCCAGGTTGTTGTTTTGGTATGGCTGATGGTTCTTCCACACTGAGTACTTTTTTGGACTTATGCTTCTTTCTTCCTTCTAATAATTTCTACATGGCCTGAGGATGTGTCATAGTTGTCAGCGTAGCGTTGTTTGCACGCCTTCCCTTATAGCTAAGACAATGACAATCTCGTCGGCTTCTATGGTGGTTGTTCGAGAAACAGAAGCACAGGCCGTCATACCACCTCCTTTGTTTACGACAACCGCCCCCATATATTTTTTTACACGCGGAGCATTTCTTAGCGAACTTCGGCGACTAGGAGCATATCTATCTATCTATCTATCTATCTATCTATCTATCTATCTATCTATCTATCTATCTATCTATCTATCTATCTATCTATCTATCTATCTATCTATCTGTCTGTCTGTCTGTCTGTCTGTCTGTCTGTCGGTCTATCTATCTATCTATCTATCTATCTATCTATCTATCTATCTATCTATCTGTCTGTCTGTCTGTCTGTCTGTCTGTCTGTCTGTCTGTCTGTCTGTCTGTCTGTCTGTCTGTCTGTCTGTCTGTCTGTCTGTCTGTCTGTCTGCTTACGACATTTAGCTTTCCTGGCCGTTTCAAATATGGTATCAATACCAAACTTGGTATGCCGTGACATGACTGCATGACGAGCATAAGTGACTAGTCATAACATGAAAATCAAGACATGTATGTAATGAAAATTATGATTTACATTGCATGGTCTCTCTGCTCTTGCGGTGTATTCGTTCACATGACACGTTGCAAAACTGGTATGGTATGACATGACTACATGGAGAACACAATCAACAGACTCTAACATGGAAATCATGACATGCGTGTCATGGAGTAACATGACTACATGCCACATTTATGATGCGCTCGTGGCCCTTGTGGCCTGGTGTTCCACCCCTGGCTACTCCATTGCATGGATGCATGTTGCCCCCACTGTACGTACGCCGTCCTGGTTGCTTTAGATATTGTCAAGAACTATGACAGCGTATAGAGCACGCCATATTAGTAAACTCCTTAGCGTTAACGTTCGCAGAATGGAGCCTCCATTTAGAAAATACAAACGCAAACTAGGAAAAAGAGTTGCTCAGGTATCAGTTCTCTCACTTATCTTCTTTAATGTATTACTAAGCTCCGTTCCTTATCAGAAAGACGTGTACGTATACGAGGATGACATTGCACTATATGCATCTCCCATTGGTATACATTCACTGTGTAAACTTCTACAGCTATATCTGAATGGGATCAAAATACTGGTAAACAGTCTGTGTTTATTCCTCAATATTAGCGAAAATGCTCTACATTGCTTTCTATTGGCTTTTTCTGTGGGAAGCATGGCGCTCTTACGCGTCGCTGTTATGCTAGCCACCATAAAGCTGTTGCGGACGCACACCAATACCTCCTGAGGGAAGTGTTGGCAGTGACATTCATTTACGAAGAGAGCATGCATCCATAGAGCTGGTGCGGACGCTTATCTTAAACCACAGTTTCTCACAGAATTTTATCGGAAACTATGTGTCTAAAACTGTCCAATTTACACTAAACCTGTGTTATTAACACCAATTATCCAGAAAAGAAGAGGGAGGAACAAGCTATAAAAAGCGTGGAAACCTATCTAACGAGAAAGACGAAGTAAATGACTCTTGGAAGAAGCATTTATAATTTATGTATAAGAAACAATAATTTATGTATTTATTTTGGAGACCATGCATGGTGAGTTTTTCTCCACAGTGGGATAGTGTCAAGAATAAGCATGGAAATCATCATCAGCCTGGTCGCGCGTCTGACAACGTGTCTTGCGGACAAACCGTCATGGCCGGTATCTTGGCGGGACCCAGCTTAAGTTCCTCCAACGAGCAAGTCCGCGCAGTATTGCCCTTGCGCGAAGGATACGACCAGCAGACGTTCGGCCACGTCCGCTCACCACAGCCGTTCCCAGATGTATGCGAGGAGGTGGCGCAGGAGCAGCGATACCTGCAAGGTCAGGACGAAGGGCACAGTGATGGACGAGTCAACGGTGACGTCAACGTTGACGGAGATGCTAGTCGTGGCGCTGCGTACGTCGGCGACAATAACGCCGGGCCAGGCGGCACTTGCCGCGTTGCAGCCTACTTTATGCCCACTCCATACGGATACCCCACCCTAAGATATTCCGTGCCAAATCGTGGTTGGATGGGCTCGTTTCGAGCGCGAGGTGTTGCCATACGTGGCACGTCATTCCGCGGTGGCTTTCGTCCGTTTTTTGGGGGTCCCGGACAGCGTCCGCCGATTTCGGGGTGTGGACCGCCGATGGCGCCATGTGGAGTTCAGAGTCAACCCGGAACACAGTGGAGGACACCATTCCGGCCCCGGTTTAGAGCTGCTACTCAGAGACCCTTCATACCAGGTGCGACAGGTCGTGGGGCTCTGAATAGCTTCGGTAATCGACCTTCCCTACCTTCTCGTGCCTGCGGCCATTGGGGCGGCTGGGTGCAAAACCAGTTGACCGATGTCAGAAGCGGCGCGCCATGTGTTTCACGCCAGATAATGCGAAGCGGAGACGACTTTTCGACGGCAAACGTGCGAGACAAGTCTGCACGTAATCGGCAATCGCTTCAGCGTTGCGATGACTTCGCCACGGCAAGAAGTGGCCATGAGTTTCCGTTCTCGCGGAAGGAATTCACCATGACTGTAAACGACAGCGGACATTACAAGCCGCGCAAGAGGACTTATGGCGACGCATTGAAGCCTGGAGACGATGATGACTTCAGTGAACGTAGTAAAGACGGATCGAAACGTCATCCCCGACCGTCTCTTCTTCACGATGACTTCACAGCTGGCCGGGTACGTGGCGGTAACGAAGCGCATTTTGCGAGGAAAGAATTCATCACTGCGGGAACCGACAGCGGGCATTACAGGTCGCGCAAGAGGCCTGAAGGAGATGACCATTGCGGTGAACGTGGCAGAAACGGATCGAAACGACATCACCGACCGTCTCTGCCTCGCGATGAATTCTTCAAGACTGGCCGGGTACGCGGCGGTAACGAGTCGCCGTTTGCAAGGAAAGAATGCATGACTGCGGGAACCGACGGTCGGCATTACAAGTCGTGCAAGAGAAGTTATGGTGACAAGTTCAGGCCTGAAGAAGATGACGACTGCGGTGAACGTGGCAGAGACGGACGGGAACGTCATCACCGACCGTATCGGCCTTGCAATGACTGCTCCACATCTGGTCGGGTACGCGGTGGTAACGACTCGCCATTTGTGAGGAAAGAAAGACTGCGGGAACCGACAGCGGGCATTACAAGTCACACAAGAGGACGCATGGTGGCTCGCGTAGACCTGTCGACGACTACTGCGGTCAACGCGACATCAAGCGAGACCGTAAAGACAGTGCGAAAGACGAAGGCGGCAGTCGTCTACGACACGAGCTGAGAGACAGACGCAACAATGTTGTCGCCGCTGTCACTTAGAACGAAATAAGAGGAACGGTGAAGGCGCAACGCAACTGCAGAGACAAGACGCACTGCGCGTCCCGAGACCAGACCGAGACGTGCGCCCGAACTGAACGCGGTGCCAATCGCGAGATCAAGGTTGGAAAATCCTCGAATGTGAGCAACTCAGCTACTGTGTATTCTCGATTTCAGGCTATGCAAGCTTCACAAATGAAAGTTACCGATAGCGTGTCCATGGTGGAATTCAGTGACAGGTCTAAAGTAACCGTTGCGTCAGACGCTGTCCCCCGCGTTTGTCGCGAGCAAATCTCGCCGGACAAACGCCACAGAGATGAAAGCGAATATGTATCGAAGGAAGCAAATGACGTGGCTGAACTCAGCGCGTACTTGCAGACTTGCAGCGGAGACGGGCCCTCTTGGTCCACTAGTAACGCTCAATTAGTCCACGATGACATGAATAGGCATACTTGGGGTGCAGTGGAAAACTCGGGGATAATCTGTCGTGACTACCAATGCAGCGTACCGCGACGCAATCAGAACGGCGATGCCGCTTTCTGGGCGGTGGCGAAAATGTCTAAAACGTCGACAGAGTCTAGTCTGAACAATGGAGCCGCAGGTAAACTCGACGAGGCAACAGACGAAGCGGAATACAGGGAAGCGGTATTGGCAGTCGAAAACATGCTGAAATTAATGCGTCGCCTTGCACCGAAGTTTACTGAAGGGCACGCCAGAACGGAGTCTATTGACAGCCACGTCCCAGACGCAGGAACTCGTGATCTGGAACCTTGCACACGTTGCAATAGTCTTGGTGCAGATTACCAAGCTCAACCTTCGTCTCGCGTCGTCGGTAGTGATATATCAGATGAAGCTTAAACCCGCGTGAATACGGAAGCGTGTGCTTTGCCTTTGCGCCCAAGCCAGGCGAACCGGTATCACCGAGGACCTTGCTGCTGATATGCGCAACATTGCGCGCACTGCAGTCGAGGGAAAGCGGGTCCTGTGGAAGGATCTGACCTGCGTCCTTCGTCGACTGGCCAGGGTGTGCTGGGTAGCTCCAGAGGCCGGAATCGGAGCTGGAGTGAAGATCCAGGAGATTCGTTTGCCGGAAAGTCACCGGAAAGTGTAGATGGTGTAGAGCGTCGATGGCACCGCAATATGGCGCTGTAGTGATAATGTCATGGTCGTTATTATTTTTGTGTTACGATATACTCTGCTCGATGAGGCACCCGGAAGTTCACCGGCATTACTTGTCTTTATTGTTTTCTGCTTCGATAGACGACGATGTAACTATATAAAGCAACAGGATTTCTCATAAAAGCCTTGAGGATATAAGTAGATCAAGAGGAGGATTCTAGAAGTGTCTATCCGAGAATACTTGTTTCGCATTTACGTTCCGCAACTCTCTTTCACTGCTGAGATACCTCCAGGATTTTCGTGGAGGAATTTTCGAAGGATCTGGTCAGTGTTTTGTCAAATAAATGCTTTTTGCTTAGTGTCGGTGTACGCCTCAATTCCGAGTGAAATCTGGATATTCGCTCACAGCCCCTTTCCTTTTTTGCGCAGCCGCTTTAGCATTCATTTCACGAGAACAATACCACGCCCTTATGAAAAAATTTAATGTACTTCTATAAACAGGCTCATGTCATTCGACCTCACAATCTTTAAACTGTCTAATGTCAGTCTAATGCGCTTTCCTGATGCGTACATAATATGAGTCTAGTAGTAATTGGCTACCGTCCCCAGGATTCCGGCCCACGCGCAGGAGGCGCGCTTTCCCGCACGGTGGGGGCGGGGCCCCGCGTCACTCTATGGGACGGGAGAGAAAAAAAATAATAACTCCTCTCCCTTTCTGATTTTCTCATTGCTTTCACGGTTTCAAGTAGCAACTGCATGAACCTTTCTTCTGCCGGAGTTACAGTATTGTAGTTGAAATAGTGCGAGTTCCCTAGCTTATTAAAAAATAATGCACAGCGCCTATGGGCGCTCTCAGAAATATCGGCTGTTTTACCGCATTTGAATCGCTACCGTAGAGCCGTGCTTGAAGATATCCAATTGCTTTCTGGGATTTAGGTACTGGCATATGTCTAGTTCATGATGGTGTAGAGCGTGTTTGAATCGCGTGGTAAAAAAAAGTTCCCTGGCCAGTTTTGTTGAGGGTGCGACAGCCGTCAAGCCCTCGTAGCTCCATCTAGCGTTGAGATGATGTACTCTACGGTGCCACGCAAATATTAAAATAGGGTACGCGTAAAAAGAGAGGATTCTTATGGAAGGCACATTCATGACCTCGTAAAACAATCTTTAGTGTTCGTTGAGGTAAAGATCAATAGTATAGAACATCAATAGGGCACTTTAAAAAAAAAGACGAAGTGCGCGTTTCCGAACAGTCAGTGTATGTACCACATAGACCCCTCAATTTACAGCACATTCTCGAGTTTTACAGGTTCCATAGTAGTTTTAGGTATCTACTAATTAGTTATTTAGTGTTAATTAACGAATGCATCTTAGGTTAGGCTTTGAAAGCGCGAGTAATATTCACCGGGCGCGGTATTACGGATGGTGGTATCAACTCGCCGTCTGCGCCGCTTAAATCTGGCAGACCTCTGGGATGCGTCCTCGGACCACTTTTCGGTTTATATCAATAATGCCACCCGTGATATTGCAGCAAATCTAAAGCTTTTTGCGAATGCCTGTGCGCTTTAAAGTAGTTAACGCATCCAGTGACCAGGTTCTTTTAAATAACTCTTTTAAGATTCAAGATTTGTGCACAAAATTACAGATGACCTTTAACGCGAGAAAAACTCTGGCGATAACCATGACCTGCAAAAAAGATCTACTAACATTCCAATATAACCTAGGCAATCAATTCTTGTCCTTTGTCTCACAGTATATGCACCTTAGTCTTGTTATCACATCTACATTAAGATTAAACCAACATGTTTTGATTGATTTGTGGGGTTTAACGTCCCAAAACCACCATATGATTATGAGAGACGCCGTAGTGGAGGGCTCCGGAAATTTAGACCACCTGGGGTTCTTTAACGTGCACCAAACCAACATGTTTGTTAAACTGAGAAAATGGCTTTGAATATACAAGGCTACTTACGGGCACTCGCTATGGCATTCGGCAAACCGAATTGTGAAACGAACGTAATACCAATATTAGAATATTCATCGGCTGTCTAGGACCCGCACACGCAAGCTAACACAGATAAACTTGAATCAATACAGCGAAAAGCTGTAAAATTCATATTCAATACGTAAATGTAACACATCCCCGTAAGTTCTTCTGGAAGGCGCTAAACTAGAAACCTTGGAATGGAGACGTCATCGCGAAATAACGAAGCTGTTCTATCGCATATATAATAATAAGCTGGCAATACAAAAAAAGTCTAATTATATCGAACCAATTTGCACGAAACGCGTGCCTCCAATCTCGAAAGAGTGACTGAGCCCCTATATACAGGTACCTTTTTTTTTTTTTTGGAACAAGCAGAGAGCGGAACAATACGCCGCCAGAGATTCTTGTAAGTGTCGATCTCAACTAGTTTCTTTGTGCTTTAGCTGTTCACATGGCTTATAACTACACCTTCATATATATTACAGTGCACTTTATTCTAATACCCATCTTGATCAGACTGATTGCTTGAGGTTCAATGCCTCGCTTCTGCACGATTCTTAAATTCTTCGATTCTGCAATGTCTCGCTTCTTAACATTGCCGACTTTATTTTTGATACAGTTAATATTTGAGTTCTTTTTACTTTTTACCCAAACAAAATAACCTAGTGGACACTGTTTTTATAGTTTTTGTTTTGTTTAGTGTATTATGACCATTCTTGGGATTGTGGACCATGTTTTGTGTTGCTTTTTTTTGCGTTTTGAATCATCGCGCTATCGTTCAACACTATCTATACTGCTGTACCTCCTACCCAATGTTGCGTCCACTGCACCACACCCCTGCCCAATGTCCGGCACTAGAAGGGCACTTTTTTCTCTGAAATAAATAACAAATATTTAAATAAATTCACTTCCTTTTTTTCAATGCGCACCTCTCCAATTTATTGATAGAAATTAAAAATATTAACGGAAGGAAGATAAAAGAGAGAGATATAATGCTGAAAGGTGGGGAGGTTGAATTTGTTAGGAACTAATAACCCTATTTGCACTGTGTTATGTCCATGGTAGCCATAATACCAAGCGTACGTAACAGGGAACTGACTTTAGTACTTTCAAGAAAGGCATTTGCGCGCAGCATGGTCCAAATGGTCCGAGCGCTGGCTTTCGAGTTCACTGTGGGCCATAAAAGGGGCGAGGAGCACAATGGACAGGCAACCAGTGCGCGGGCACACTGATTGCCCCGATAGTCCGTCACTCCCCGGGCGCGCCGCGCCCAGCATCGAGGGGGAGGGGGGGGGGCGGTCAAGGTGGAGGGCAGAGTGCATCCTTGCATCCCTGGAAGCGGTAATGCCCGGTCTAAAGCCTCTCCATGCGCTTTCCGGTAGAAGACGCGATGAAGGGGCTTTAACTTCAACAAACCAAAACTCCGGGTGAAACTTTTTTTTTTACGATGACTGCCGTTCATTCGGGCATTCTTTGAAACTGGCGGGCGACCACTGGTTGTCGTTTGTGGAGCTACCGGCAACGCGAGGCGTCTTCCTAATCTGGTGTTACCTTTCAAGGCGATTCTGGCAGATTGGCTGAGATGCGTGTTTCCAGCTCGCAAGAAAACATGAGATTCGCCGATACCTGGCCCGTCTGGCCCATTGTGAGTTGCTTGACAAAAAAAAAATAAACGTGCAATGCGCCGCTGTAATGACCCCGCAGAGTATCTTTCAAGAGCACGTTTTAGCTCTACCACGTAGCGTTTGGCCTGTCCGTTTGTGGCTGGGTGGTTCGGTGCAAATTTCACCACGGTGATGCAGTTGTCACTCGTAGGATTTCTGTATTTTGGCTGACAGGAACGCGATTCCGTTGTTTGAAACCACTTTGTGGTGTAATCCAAAAGTTTTGAACAACAAGCGCAGGAAATCGATGGCAGCTGTCGATGTTGTTCTGTTCACATGGTGACTTTCAACCCATTTGCTGTAGGCACAAGAATAGGACAGCAGCGCAAAACTTGCGAACGAACCAGTACTTAGGAATGCTGCTATCTCCTGGGATAATCACTTGACCTGTGACTACACGTAGGCGATCATAGCTGAGCGTCTCCTTTAAAAAAAATTACAGTTTCCTGACGCATGTCCCTGGTGTCCAATTGTTTTCTCAAGTTCTTGAAAGCTTTTATAATAAATTTCTGTAACATAGCCTAGGGTTCTGTAAACACAAGTAATGTTCATGAAGCTTTCATCATATTGTAGCTGCCTTAAGCATTTAGTTCAAAATGATTCATATTTATTTATTGGTTTCTTTATTATTTGTTCGCTGTGCCAGCAGTGTAGCCAGAAACTTCTTTCGAGTGGAGGCTGTGCCGTCCCTTATGCATGCTGGTACATCTCTTTGCATGTGTATGTGTACACAAGCACCCCCCCCCCCCCTCACCCCAGCACAGCCTTCGCCAGGCTCTGTGCGATTTTTGCAGCTGAAGTGAGTTCTGACACCAATAAGATGCCCAAATTGAGCATTCCTATGGTTTTATGCTTCAAAAAACTGGAAGAAGTTACTGCAGTGGTAATGTTTGGTCGGTGATGGGCTCTATCTCATAAAGAGAAAATTGTTGCTGAGGCTTGATAAGGACAATAAATGAAAGTACTTGTGAATACTTTATTTTTTATCCTTTGAATGTATACAAAGTACATTTATTAGGATTACTGCGCTTGAGCATATGTTCCTTACTTCTGTTATGATCTTGGCATTTGCATCTGTTTATAGGTATAATTTGTAAATTTGTGCCCGTCATATTTATTTTATATTTGTATCGGGATATGTATATAGGTTGCGCACATTTTTTTGGCGGCTTTCGTGTTTGATTTTTCGCGCATTTATTTCAAATGTGTGCCCAATGAATGTCTAACAATCTTTTTATTTGTTAGGCACATTGTGGAAATAGATCATAATACAGTTTTACAAAATATTTTTTTATAAAACGAGCTGCGTTGTATTTTGCATGTGCATTTTTTACTACAGAAGACAGCAAGCTCTATTGAGACTATCACTCCACACAGGTACTTTACCTAATCAGTGGAAGGTATAAGGGAGGTAGTTCCACTTCTCAAATTAGGTAACAAAACCTTAACGACCAAATATCGGCCCATTTCTTTTACCAGCACGTGCTTCTAACTATTATATAATACTTCGTAATCAAAAGCACCCTCAATTTCTTTGAAAATAACATCTTTTCATCTTCACAACATGGTTTTAAGAAATCATAATCATGTGAGACTCAACCTACATCATTCACTGATCTAATTCTTGATCGTTCATCATCCGCTGGCTGCATTTGTTTTAGATTTTGCGAAAGCATTTGATAAAGTGTGTTATAAACTTCTCATCCACAAGTTACGGAACTTAAATCTTGACATTAACCTATTAAAATAGGTCGGATGCTGTCTTGCTAATCACTAACATTACGTTACTGCTTACGGCTACAGTTCATAAATGTGCCATGTTATCTCAGGAGTGCCTCAAAAGTTGGTAATTGGTGTTTTGTTGTTTTTCATATATATATTATTGACCTGCCTTCTCAAGTAGCTTCTAATATCCACCTTTTTGCTGATGATTGCGATACTTTTACAGCAGTTACTTTAAACGACTATTGTAATCGCCTACACTCCGATTTAAATAAATATCTAACTGGTGCAGCTTGTGGCTAATGGAACTAAATATTAACTTAAGTAAAGTTAAGCATATATTTAGGTCACCAAACTCTTCTCGGGTATACTACTTAAATAATTTACCTTGAGATCAAGTAACCTCGTACAATACTTAGGAATTCATATCACATCCAATCTTACTATACGCATGGGCTTGTAATAGTGCAATGGTGATTACCCGGCACCCTATATACTCAAGCCAGGGTGTAGGAGGAAAATACCCATTTGACAGACAGACGTTTTTTGTTATCTCGTTGAACGCGAGCAAGGGTTCGTCTCAAGGTAGGCGGACAGCGGAGGCAGCATGGTCCTCTGGCGTCGTCGTCCGCACAATGAAGATTCGGCGAACGCCTTCCTCAAACCACATTCCCACAAACACATACGACACGCGAGGGGAAGGGGGGTAGCATGGACGCCAACCATGGTCAGAAGTTTAACCGAGCTCCCAACGAAAGAGAATGAACATTTTTTCTGTTTGCAAAGTCTACCCCCCCCCCCCCCTTTTTTTTCTCAGTAGTCTGCTTGACGGAGGGATAATCATTACGGCGGGAGCAGGTTTTTTTTTTTTTGCCAAAGTGGCGGTGTGTGGACAAGTTCGGAGGAGTCAAAATCGTGTCCGAGTCGGATACGTGGCAGGATTCTGACACTCCTTTCGGCAGAGATAACCACAGCATGCAGCAGTGACCCAGTGCATCCATTTTGGACTCGCTCACTACATATAAGGCCTTATGCTGGCTGCTCTCCATCTCATCATATTTCGGTTCTGGTTTTACTGCGCATTTGCTACTGAACATTCTTTTTTTTGTATTCTCTTTCTATGGTGTGCCTGGATGTTTATTCACTCATGTTCTTACCGATGAAATGGGCACACGGGAGAGGTTTTGCTACATGATTCATTTCATTACAATAAAAATTGGCATATCCCACGTACAGTGGGAATCGATGATATGCGAAGCATGCACGAATGAGAAATGTTGATATGTCTCTTTAAAATCAGCACAACGTTACGAGGTGGAAGTAAAGGATGCCGTACATGACTTCCGTGTCATGATTATCTTGTTTGGATGTGTCGTTTACCTTCGTTATCTGTTCACGTCGCGTGATACCAAATTTAGTATATGTGAAGCTAGCGAAACGACCGCGAACACGCTGTGAGCGTGGTATGTTATCACGTTCTTACACGACACGCGTGTCAGAATTATCATGCTTGCACCTGTCATTATACTTTCGTCATTCATTGACGTCACGTAACACCAAATTTGTTATATGTGAAGCTAGCAAAATGGCCGCGAGCGCATTATGAAGGGCTCAGTATACTCCCATGTAGCGTTCACGCTCGAGCACACTGGGCACAGCGACGCTTCGTTAGAAAAACGCGAGCACTGTATAGTCTGATGCCAGGCGCGGCTATCGTGCGTCTGCGCCGCCCGACGGCAACTGGCGTGAAATGCGACATGCTGCATTTAGTGCCGATGCGTTACCAAGACAACACTGCGTCTCCCTCTTTTCATTATGGAGGGACGCCAAACGCGCATGCGTCAAAGCAACGAGGCGCGCCTGCGAGTATATGGCAGGACCGGCGCCTGGCGTGGCAACGCCAGCGTGACGCGACGAAATAAATGCCGGAGAGCACGCGCACCGCGTCACGTCAAAATGTATTGTCGCCTTGACTTAGGCATGTAGTCATGCTCTCACATGACACGCATGTCATGATTATCATGTTTGCACCAGTCACATATCTTCGTCATCCATTGGCTTCACGTAATACCAAACTTGGCATATGTGAAGCTAGCGAAACGGCCGCGAGCGCATCATCAGTGTGGCATGTAGTCATGTTGTTACATGACACGCATGTCGTGATTATCATGTTTGGATGTGTCATTTACCTATGTTGTTCGTTCGCGTCGCGTAATACCGAGTTTGGTACATGTGAAGCTAGCGAAACAGCCGCGAGCGCATCATGAGTGCAGCATGTGGTCATGTTGTTACATGACATACATGTCATGTTTATCATTCTTTCACCAGTATCATATCTTCTTCATCCATTCACGTCTCGTAATACCAAATTTGGTATATGTGACGCTTCCGAAACGGCCGCGAGCACACCATTAGCGTGGCATGTAGTCATGTTGTTACATGACACGCGTGTCATGATTTTCATGTTAAGTATGTCGCTTGTGTTCGCCATTCAATCATACTATACGATACCAGTTTTTCAACATGTCATGTGAACGAAACCACCGCAAGTGCTACAAGACCATGAAATGTAAATCATGACGTTCATGACATACATGTCATGATTTTCATGGTATGACCAGTCAAATATGTTTTTCATACAGTCATGTTATGCCATTCCGACTTTGGTATTGATACCATTATCGAAACGGCCAGGATAGCTAAAAGTCGTAGGCGGCTAGATAGATAGACACGCTGAAAGTCGCCGAAGGTCGCTAAAAAATGAAGGAAGGAAAATGGGAGGAAAAGAATGCGAGGGGGGTTAACCAGCCTATAGGCAGCCGGTTTGCAACCCTGCGCATGGGAGGGGGTGGGGGAGATGAAAGATAGAGAGCAGAGAGGGAAGAGGGATAAACATTACGTTACCGCCTTCCAAGTGTGATGAACAAATGTGAACTAACAACTGATAATCTGCGTATTGTCTAAAACTGAAATGTTAAATTGGATGTGCTGATTGTGTTGTAAATGAATGTTGGGTGATTTCTGTAATGGTTATTCCGTTTTTATTCTTTCATACATTGCTTTGTAATGCATATTTTTGTATGTATTTCAGTTGTCATTCTATTATTTTCTGTCATGGGCCACATGCGTGTTTCTTTTTGTATTGTCGCTTTCCGCTGTCTGTAATTTTTGTATTTTTGTAAACTTGTAGTTTAGATTTTTTTTTCTGGGTGGAGGGGCCAGTCAAGCTGTGAAATGCAGCTTTTTTCCCTTCGCACCAAACCACGTATACAGTGTATTTTCCTGTACTTGTCACGTGGTTAACTAAACTCAAACTCAAACTCAAAACTTTCGGCAGCACACGCGCTCACACTCAGTCATAGTCCAGTCTTGTCTTTCGCGGTGTGTGACATTGCTGTTACAGCCGCTTGTTCAAGTCCGTGTCGCGTAGGAATTTTAACAGAGCTTTTGTCGCCTTCTGTTGCAATGTCTTCTCTCGGGCACTTGACAGAATAGTGTCCACAGACATTTGGCTGTTGTCGATGCGCGCAAAAATGGATGCCAGTGACTGTCTCTGGATTTCATACAATGGACAGTCACACATGATGTGGTGTAGCGTCTCTTCGCAATGACAGCCATCGCAGAGAGCGTTGTCGGCCATTCCTATGACAAAGGAGTAAGATTTTGTAAATGCCACTCCTAGCCATAAGCGATGAAGAAGGGTGGCTTCTCTTCGGTCGAGTCCAGTGGGCATGCGGAGAGTCATCAAAGAGGACAGGTGGTGTTGACGATTCACATCGATGCTTGGTGGGTACCATAGTGAAAACGTGATTTCACGCGCAAGTCGTCGAAGATTACTGGCAGCATCGCTCCGCGAAAGGGGTATGGCTTCTTCTCGTGTTCCTTCAAGGGCTGCCCGAGCGGCAGTATCGGCATGTTCGTTCCCTATGATGCCGCAGTGACTTGGCAGCTGAAACGTCACGTGATCCCATTTCTTTTGTGAAGTGTGGAGGAGGCATCGAATTTTGAAAACAAGCTGTTTGTACGGACCGCAACGTATTGCTGAGAGTACAGATTGTAGGGCAGCGCTTGAGTAGCTGAAAATCGACCATTATTGCGGTCGTTCCTGATTGACCAAACAAAGTGCAGCACGCAAAGCAGCTAGTTCAGCTGTTGTAGATGCCGTCGAGTGGTCAGTCCTAAAGCTGATGGTAACACATCTTGCTGGGACAACTATATACTGCAATGCTTCGCATTTAATATTGTAAGATGAGCAATGCGTGCGTGTGGGCGTGTCCACCCTCTCTATATCTAAAGTTTATTGGATCTTGTGGTACCACTCAAGTCTCGTGATGCTTTTCAGGTCGCGTGCAGTAGTTTATTCGTGTTTTAGGCCCGCAAGTTATTACTGAAATATTTTGAATTTCTGCTTGAAGCTTTTCGGCATTGTGATTGCCGTGCATGTGTTACAAATGACTAACGATAATTGCGAATCAACCTAACCTTATTTTTTGGTCAATGAGAGAAGCATAGTGGGAGGGGTGGCTTTATTGTTAGTCCCCTAATTCCGCGTTTTCACCGGACCGCCTAACATTATCTTTGTTTTCTTCGGGCCCCTATTTAGTTTGTTTTCTTTCGGGCCCCTCATACTTTAACGTGTATTTCTTTTACATCTCCAAATTATTTTTTTTCGTAAATCATCGCCGGCATTACTAAAAAGCGCGATATTGTCCGCAGAACTCAAATAACAAAGATATTATACGTTAAGCCTTATTATTTTGTTTTCGTTCTACTTCTTTATTATTATGAAAGTGCCGCGAATCCTATACAAGAGATTCTAACTCTTACTGAGCGCATTACCGATCATGATTTTTTTGCTTTTCTTGGGGAATACTGTGGTTATGGGGTCGTTTAAAAGCACGTAATAAACTTTTACGTAGCATAGGCTACTACGAATATGAGTATTGCTGATGACACTTTCTTTTATCCTATTCGTACTTACGTCATGGCTGTAAGCGTCTGCTTATATGTAAATATTCGTGTTTCTTTATATGTTGATTTTTTCAATTTGTCTGGGGCAGCACAATGTACGAAAATTTTTTACTAGAGGGAAGGGGGAGCAGGTGTTTAACCATACTTCATTATGTTCATACGTGTAGTTTGTATGTGTGCGCGTACATAAACACATGCATCCACGCACTCCTGCCTAGGCCAGGCGTCCGTATAATTTTCGCAGCTGTAGTTAGTATTGATAGTAATGAGGTGTTCATAGCACTACCATGGTTCTATGCTTGAGAGAACTGAAAGATGTAGCTTTATTAATTTATCGTCCCGAAACGGTGATAGGATCTTTTTCACACCAAGAAAAGTGTTGAGGCTTGATAAGGACAAAAAACAATAGTACTTTCAATGTAATTATTTCATTTTTCGTTCTTTGTTTTGATTATCTCCACAGTGAATATAACATTATATTGTGCATGCATATACGTACCTTGTATTGTTATGATCTTGACATCTGCATTCGTTTGTAGGTAAAGTTTGCAGATTTGCACAGCATAATCTTTTACATTTTAATCGGGACATGCACATGCGTTTCACACATTATATTGTGGTGTTTGTGTTATTAAAGAAAACTTATTTCTTATTGATTCATGAAGAGCACACAATAAGTATCTAAAGATGTTTATATTTGTAGACACATTACAAAATATATCATAAGATTGATTTGCAGCGAATGTTTGATTACAAATGAACTGCGTCGTATTTTGCAGGTATGTTTCTTGCTATAGGCCACCACTCTATCAATGACAGGAATATTTCACTTTTCTCGAAATTTATTACAGGCTCAATATTTTTGGAGTATTTTACATGACTCAATTCTACAAATTGACAACAAATTGAGTACCAGTTGGATTATTACAAATTGACTACAAGTTTGGTTACTGTGGTTCGGTTTGTGGTGGCAGCTATAAAACTCCGACGACAGAAAGACCCATGAAAACATACGATTGACGACATCACTGCCGTCTATTTCTAAATTTGCTCGAGTACAAGTGTTTGCTCAGTATTATACACTGCACCATGATTCAGAAGCACAGCCTCAGAGGGACGGGACTTGGACAATGTCGGTAAAAGAAGTTTACATAGTTCCCACGCTGAGCGATAACACCTTCACATTTAGGATATTCTGTGTGAGCCAAGAGTTTTACTAAGCACACAGTGCTCTAGTAGATGCCTCAAGGCCTTCAACGTGCACTTCGGTGACGTTCAGGATGGTAACTATATGTGAATGAGGGGGTTCTGACCCCCACCAGATCTTTTTGCAATGCTTTAGCTTTTCGGGTGCTACAAAAGTATCTCCGCGCTTTCAGATCGACCAACTTGCCAAAGTTAGCCAATTTACAAAAACCCAGGCGGGTATGCTTGAATTCGTTCACTTATTTCTTCGTGGTATCAACTTCCAAGACAAGCACGCTCCATGAATGACGATGGCACGAACGCAGACCAAAGCAGCAACTCAATTACACAAAGTATAAATCTGCTACTTCAGGTGCTTATTAGCAAAGCAAAACACATGCAGATATTGAGACACACACACAGACACACACACACACACACACATATATATATATATCTACATGTATATATATATATATATATATATATATATATATATATATATATATATATATATATATATATATATATATATATATATATATATATATATACGACGTTTAAGTAAATATTTCTAATTCAACAGCAACATTTTAGCAGCCAGCACTACACACTACATTTTTTGTTTATTGTTGCTTTCTTGGAGGTCGTTAATTTGTGGAGTGTGAATTCTATAAGCTTAAATGTAAGCATTTTGGCAGAAATCTGTCGGGCTCGGTAGAAGATTTAAGAAGTTGGGAAGTTCGTAGAGGGCCGGGGATGTGAGGAACGACTTGGTACTTCCTCAGGATCTGTCTGTGTTTGTCACAAAACATATCCGTGTCTTGTTTTGCCAAAACTGTGTTTCTCCATTTCCAACACGTTTCCGAAGCCGTGAACGTATACAGAGGAGATTGTTCCTAGATAGCGGTTCAAGTTTGTTGGCGTGTTGTAAATGTGTCAGGACTCGCGCAAGGACCTCCTTCCGAAATTCCTCTCTGTTTCTATAACAGAAAAGCTGTAGAAATCGATCATATGGTCGGGCTGCTCAAGGGCTCTGAAAAAGCGCCGCGTTGCACTTCTGCCTTCCTGACGTCGTTCTTAAGTTGGCGTAATCTTAACGAGTGGGAGCGGAAGTTTATTGCTGCCCGGCAAGGGGCTGACTCCCTCGTCAGGAACGCCAGTCCAAGCCTGTCGGCCGCTCCACGGGCTTTCTGAATGCAAACATTCGCTTTTGCCCACGTAGCTGGCTGGACACTCTGAACACGGCAACTTGCAGGCTACTCGCTGGTGTTGCTTCTTCCTTCGGCCTTGGTAGCAAGCGGGTGAGCGTCGAAGTAGGCTTGCGAACCACCTCGACCCCTGATTTTCTGAGAATCGCGGAGAGCTCTTCACTGGCGCCCGGCACATATGGGATGACAATGCGCTTGGCTGGCTTCAACTATTTTTCTGCCAGTGGGGTGATCAGCGAGGGAAGGTTGTCGCGTAGTGTGTCTTTCACGGGTCCCTCTACACGGTACAGTGATCGTTTTCTACCCATGGTGACGCCTGCTTAAATAACAAAAACGCAGGCAAAAAACGGAAAGAAAACAAGAGCTATCTAAATGCACAACGCTGGGTAATATTTTTGTCAGTTTGTACCTCTCGAGAGGGCGTCACAAAAGTGTAAAGAGTGAACTTTTTCGTTGATAAATGTAAAACCAGGTTGCCGAGATGTATTAATAAAGGCAAGCTAACTGAAAAAAAAAATGTTTGGAGTGATTTATGTTGTTGTATACCATCATTGAAAAAACAAATGCCGTAGGTAAACATTGTGTTACTGTGTTGCTTTCCGGCACTAAAACTCAGCTGTTCCTCCAGTAGTTCGTCACGTACACCTCAGCACCAAGAATGTAACCCTACCATCTGTGATCAATATTTTAATATGAGCATTTAGTGTGTTCACCTACCTGTACGGTGAACAGTTTTAAAAAAAAGGCAGGCTTATCAACAGAATGCAATTCTAGTTTCATGATGCATTTTATTGTCGCTTTTCTTTGTAACATTTACAAACTAGACCACTTCGGGCGCTTTAGCACTGTGCGAAGAAATGCGAATTGTATAGCATTAATATATAAACGATCGTTATTGCTGAGCTTAAGAAAAAAAAGGCAGATTTTACTGGCGCACACGAGAAGACTGTGGAAGCAACGATGCTGGTGGCCTACCCCAATTCTTTTCATTTACTTTACCTCTTAATCAGTTTTCTTTCTCCCTTCTTGCTACATCAGTCTATCGGCTCGTTATAAATATATATATATATATATATATATATATATATATATATATATATATATATATATATATATATCAATGCTTTGTTTACGCTTAGCTGACACATGTGTTCCAAGTTCGGAGAGGCCGTCGGGCCAGGCTGGAAATGCAGTTTAAACACTCTGCCATTGAAAATAAAATGCTACATGTAGCAAGCATGTAATTCACCTAAATTTTCATCCTACGCTCTTGTCTAAACTGTGGGAGGATCGAAGCTGTAACACTGTATACGATGGCACCAAACGTGAACATCAGTTTTCTTTCTTCCTGGAAGGAAAATCAAAGCATATTTCTGCCAGTAATGACCTCACGTTAACAACTAATGGAATATTATCAATAAATACCTGTTTTATAGGCTAATAAAAATGCTCTACATCACTTTTTTTTTCTTGGCTACAGCATGATTAGTGTTCCTGCCGTTGCCATGTTTACAAATACATCAGCGAGACCATTGAGTGAAAAGGTCGATTATCATCAATATTTCCCAATCTAATATAGGCAATAATTATGGTGCATTCATACTTCTATCGCAAAATCAAGCTCTGAATTCCGACAACATCCCGGGGCGAGAGGAAGCACTACATACTTGAGATGTACACCTAAATAAACAGTGTGGGTTTAAAATTGCTTATAAGTTAAGCATGCTAGCCCTTACATCGTACGCCAAGGACCCCATTCGATAGCTCTTTTATTGGTGCACAGGCCTTCAACACATTTATCAATAATGCGGAGATCGTTGCACATTTGACTATCTGTTGCATAAAGCAGTTGTAATGTGCGCAATAACGCTATGAAATTTCCTTTCACATGTCGCAATGAAATCTCGCCAGATGAAGTGTTACTTAAATAATTTATCTATTACTATTTGTAATATATCAAGGCGATTGAAATGAGCCAAAAACATAAAGACACAATAGTTCTAGGTGTAGCAAATCTTTTGTTAAACACACGATGCTGCATAATCTGAAGCTGCGGATCTCGTTAAATTAAATGTTGTCAGGTAGTGGTGGAAAAACAATCAGGCACACGCTGTCCCTTGAAGCAGGCATTGTTTGAAGTACAGTTTACGGAACTATGCTGAGTACCTTATAAAATCAGACACATGCAATGAGATGCCAGCAAATGAGAGGTTAACACTAAATTACAAAAAGTTCTACAAAAGCCGCTCCTTCAGCTTACACTGTGCTGTCGGTCCCGAGCATCTGGTGCTATTTTCTCAATGGAACTATACTTAGCTCCTTACGCACATCGACGCAAAGAATAAGCTCTACGAAGAAATAAGAAAGTGAAAGAGCTTCCGCAAAGGATAATCGAACAGTACAATCTCGGAGCGTTTACTATATAGTTAACAAGCACATTCCTTTCCTGCCCCTTGACAAATGTATTGAACACATTATTTATTATTACTATTTATTTGCAGTTACTGCAATCACCATTTGGGGATTTCAGCAGGGTGGTACATATACTTAGTCGCTGACGAAAACATGACGGTAAAAGTGATAAATAAAAGTAAGCAGAGCTACAGTCAGAACTAAAACCACTTTGGTAGCTTCTGTAAGAGTCGAGTAAGATGTTTTTAGGTGTAGTTCACCCTTCAGCTCCACCTATTTATCGGGCACTAGAAGTAATTGCGTAATCTATGCGACACTGCGTGCGCATGATGCGTTCAAGTATACAAAAGTATTTCAGGACATATCTTTGCACCATTGAAATCATTTAAATTGTATGAGTTCTGTCATGTTTTTTCGATACGTTGTTGCAAAAATGTAGTTTTTCTAATAAAAACTTTGCTGGCAATGCGAAAATTACTCATGTCCAGTACACTCACACCAAGATGCAATTGGTGCTCATCGTGCTTAATTTAGAAGGAAAAAAAGAAAACAAGAGGTGGCTTGACGTGACACTCTTCAAGCCCAGTCATAAAAATAAAACTGGGGCATGCTGGGAATATACCAACAGCATGAAGCATGAAGAGGATCAGCGAAGAGGATCAACTTTTTCTCGGGACAAAACAAACCCCGCTTGTGTTATATAAGACTAATAACCTAACAGGGCCAAAAGCAGCGCTCTATCTAAGAGAATAGCAGAATATGTGTACCTATTTGTTAAACAAATTAATCCCAGTGTCCATTATACTGGACATGCTTCTCCTGTGAAAATCGTTCTACTAACATCTTTCTTAATTTTTTGCGTGCTTTTCAATAGCCTAAGTAAAAAAAACAAGATTAAAAACTTTGTTCTGCCCTACAGAAAGTTTGGGTCGGAAAGTAATATGGCTTAGCCACAAATTAAGTATTGAACCTGATATTATGATTACAATAGATTATCCTACGACGAGAAAAAAACTAAAGAATGTAATGCAGTTGGTCCTAGCTTCTTCGTACATAAATTATCTATGACTATATCAAAACTGTGAGGACTCGAATTCAACCAAGGCAAGAAAAAAAAGAAGTCCTCAGTCTGAAAAATTGTTCATGGCTGGTCCGGAACCTGTTCGCGTACTCTACACAGGCCGGCTCTTAAACGGCGTGAGTAAGAATGCACTGACAGCGGGTCGCTATTCTTTGGTTCCCGCAATGAGGGGCGGGCGAGAACAGGTTGAAGAGTGAGGCCACTTCCGTAGGGAACTTGCCAGTGCCGTGTTGGGAGAAGAAAAGAGGGAACGAGGGGGAGGGTTCAACTTCATGCGGCACGTGGTGGACGATTAACGAACTAGCCCCTCGTGGGCCAGAATCCTGGCCTCGCGTTAGTCTATAGAGTTATGACAGAGTTTCTGATGACTATATTCTAGCATAAGTGTATAGAGATATGACATTAGAGTTTCTGATGACTATAGTCTAGTGTAAGTCTATAGAGGCCCGACATGAGAGTTTCTCATGACCATTGGCTAGTGTTAGTCTACAGAGTCCTGACATCTGAGTTTCTGATGGCCGTTGTCTAGTAAAGTGCTATCGAGTATATGCATTAGGTTGACATCAAACCTCGCGTGGTAGACTAAGGTTTTATGCCATCAACAGAACATTTGCTGAAAGGCAGATCAATAAATCACTTCAATATTATTATGAAAGTGTGCACAAATTACAGGACTCTAAAGGAAATACCATCAGACCATAGTTCTTTACACATCAGAATCTTTCGAAGCCGATCAATAATGCTGCAAGTATATAATGCCTGCATTTGGAAACGCACATTACACTGTCAAGCAATTCACTTCGGATAAGACAATAAATGGAGCTAGTTCGTCCTTGTTTACAATTTTTGCGAAAGTCCTGTTTTATAAGTACAAACAAACAAAGAAACACCAAATGCGACATTTCCAGGAATAACTGCATTTGTATTTAATTTTCGACTTTGCACTGATGATAGGGTTTTTTGTAGCCCCGTCGTGGTGGCACCGCTGCTGTATTTAAAACCTGCAAGAGAGATCATAAAAACTTAGAAGGCGCTAAAGCATACATTTTAGCGTAGCACATGAATAGACGTTACAATTGATGAGCTATGCCTTTTTTAAATAGTGATATACATTTATCAGTTATATTAAATAATCCGTCGGGATTCAATGTCGAACCACATAGCCTTGACTTCATGCTGCGTTGAAAAAAAAACTAACCACTATACATCAGTTCAGAGGGCTGCCGATTGATCAGTAGTTGGAGAGAAGCCAGCTATCACGAATAGAGAAATCAGCTGAGTCAGCTTCTCTAAGGCAATATTGCAGAATAACCTTCTTTCACGATTCCAATGGCACCCAATGTATGACTACGGCATGCAACAGTGGGTCTATATTCCACAACTTTGTTTTACACAAAGCTTCCACATTAAAATCCCTCTTTTTTAACTCAGAACTATATTGAGGGCTCATGCACAGAGGTGCAAAGTCTTAGGCGTGTGCAGGGTTTTCCTACACTTGGGTGGCAGGGAGGTTCACCACGGCACTAACCCTTACTTAGTTAAGTAAGCTTCCAACTTTGTAGCCCCCGTCTTAGTTAACAAGTTGGGGGAGAGGGGGGTTGCCCCCACTCTTATGCGCACGCCTATGTGCAAGATGAAATTGAGCAACAAACAGGCACATGAAATGTAGATCTACGTCTAGGTGATACAGCTACATAACTCTAGTGAAAACAATTAAAATTGTGCTTTTTGTAACCTACAGTATATTACACAGATATGCATGTTGTAACATGTTACAGGTCATTTCTACACATCTTTCTACAAGCAACAGATTGGAGGAAGCAAGCAAAACATTTTTGTACCCTTGATTATTTTTGCATATTATTCAATAGCTAAAGATACATTCTTTAGGTAACTTGAAGAGGTGACAAAAGCTTTATAAAAAAGGAAATATTTTTACCTAGCTCCATGCTTTAGAGTGCACAGTTGCCCATGTTCACTAGCCAGTATTGCAAATTATGAAATTGATCGCTGGTCATTAATAAGCACAAGAATCTACACTGGGGTGTGTTGGCATTTACTGAACGTCATGATAGGACAAGGATAAGAACTCTTTCTAAAGAAAACTTTCAACAGCAGCAAAAACATGCACAATCAAAAGGGCGACAACACGAGCTAGCACTACTTTGTGTCCTCTCCTTTTTCTTTGTTGATAATTTGCCGTACCTTACAAAAGTTTCTAGGCGATGAATAACCAACCCGACCAAACACTTGCATTACTCAAGTATTTAAGAAAATAGCACATCACAGTGTTGAAATCATGACTATTTTAGACCATGCAGATGCCAAAAATATTGCCTGAACCCTTATGTCACAGAGATAATACAATTTAGAGTGTATGTAGGAGCTCAGCGAGGAAATAAAATGTACACTCAGGAGTGAACAGCATCATGAGCTAAGACGCCGACACAGAAAGAATAATGGATGCAGCAGTTTATGTTTTTGCTTGCACTCCTGTTTCCTCCCAAGTACGTACCAACATGCCCAGTATGGTCAACATATATGTACAGTACTCACGGATTGAAAGAGGACATTCGTAGCGCGTGGCCGCCAATGAATGTGCCGCTGCTCATGGGTGCTCGCGCAAACAGGATGTTGCACTGTTGTATAGAGTGAGGGCAAAAACAGCTAAAGAGCAGGCTTACTCCTTCTTAAAGAGTTGGCATTTAGTTCACAAAGTGCACACTGCCAGCGTGACGCTGCAAGGCTCACGCATTTTTGCATGCATGCAGCCCGAATCGATGGGGACTGTGCGAACCATTTATATTGTGGCGCTAGCAGACAACGCTTTCGATCGGCGCCCTTCGACGATGGGGCACGTAGGCTGCGCAAGTAAGTAATTGGATACCGCTAAGACGTTGCACCTGCAATGAGCTCAATGACATAATAAATAGCTGCACAAAAGCAAAAAAAGTTTTTCAAGCTTTTTGTCACAACGAAAAAGAAAAGCACCAGCCACGGGCCTGTTTTTGTACAGCAATAAAACAATAACTATGTACTTTCTTGTCTCACCCCAAGCAGTGAATAGTGCAGCTCTTTTGCGTGGCAAGCATTTGTAGAGCTGTCGGCCACAGAACGACGAGGGAGCTTCTCACATTTTTATTTAACAATAGGCCGCAGTTTGCCCAAACGACACTAATACATGATATTATATGTTGCATGAAGAAAAGCATGCCACACATTTTCTTTCTTTTCAAGACAGAAACCACGAAGTAAACTTTTCATGCCTTTGTGGAGATGTTTATCATATCAAACAAACGCACACAAGGCACAATCTACTAACTGAATCCTGCGTCTTACTTGCACAGCATGCATACTGCATTGCCTAAGCACGCAGAACGATAGGGTCGTCTGCTGGCGTGGCAATAAAAGTGGTGAGCAGCGGCGAGCCAGTTTGTTAGACATGCGAATGTGCGTGAGCCTTGCAGCGCTGCCCTGGTAGTGTACACGTGAAGAACTACAGGCCGACAATTTGGCAATCGGAAGGAATAGCCATGCTTCCTAGGTCTTCCCCGTATCGCCCTATACCACAACGGAACACATTGGTTCTGCGCGCACCCACGAGCGGCGGCACATGTACCGTCGGCCACACGCTCCGAGTGTCCTGTTTCAATCCGTGAGTACTGTGCTTCCAAAAGAGCATGAATTCATTCAACGATTTAACTGTGCAGTCCAACAAGACTATTCAAGGCACTATCACACAGATTACACTTCTCTGTATGATAATGATTGATTTGTGGGGTTTAACGTCCCAAAATTCTCTGTATGATAGGCCTTTATGTATTGTGAGCTGTGTTACATAAAGACATCATGGTATTGTCATAGGTTGCAGTGGGAACATGTTCCAAAGTGATGAAACATGAGTATGTGTTGCCTCCCAAGAAAAGCTGTCCCCAATTCAGATGATCAAACTCTCAGGCATAAGGATTGTCTGAGAAGGATTTGTTAGAAAGGAATAAGTACTTGCATGTTGCACGATGTTACTTATAACAAGATTGCACTACAACTTAAAAAAATACCACAAATCTGCTCATACACGTGAAAATTCGAAAACGAGCTGAAACAACAACCCTCATGACTTCCTTGAACACGATTTCGCTGAATTTTTGCGTCAAAGTGTGCACATAGCAAAAGTGTGCTTATTTATATTCATTAAATTTTTAGACTTCAATGTTGTTTGCAGTCCCTTTAAAAGGCACAGAATATGAATGACACTTATACTTGTAAAAAAAAGAACTTAGTTAAAAAATCTTTTATTTCCACTAAAAAAAATTCAAGGTAAAAGCAATCATCACGACGATAAACGAAACATGATTATAAGATTTCACTGCATACAATTTCATGGCAGTCCAAAAAAACCAGATGTTGACGGAGGAAACTTGAAAAGACCAAGAAATCCTATAAGAGGGAATGTCGCTACAGCCAACATTCTAACTTATATAATATTTAGCACAATGTAACACAAAGACCATGAGAGAGGACGCAGAACGTGCCCCAACTTTATATAAAATGGTTAATTGCAACCAAAGCACTAAAAAATACAGGGTGAGCATCACGTCGTAAACTTTTGTGCTTCCGTTGCAATCACCCATTTTGCTTAAAGCGCACCGGTCTCATCCTTATGTTATATTGAGCTAAATATTACCTAATGTTTAACAAACAATGCTGAATGTTCTTCCTTGTGCAACCCTTTAACAAGAACTCTTGCCTTGCTCAAGACAGCAGTGACAAGGAACAGCTGTTCCAATTATCAAGACGACTCCAAGTGTCACAACGTTGGCTCCGGCAACATTCCATGTCCAAGGAATACTGCACTGAATTGCAGGACATAGGCTTCCCACACCTAAGCTAAAAGACAGTGTATGCTATACCTCATTAGGGGCTATGTGTCCGAACTATCACTTTGTAGTAACAAAAAGAAATGCCTACCACCTAATAAGGCTCGTTAAGGCTTGCAGGAAGACCGCTCCAATCGCACACTGCAACCTGTCCTGTGTCGGGACCATGAATAGCTGCCATTGCCGATACATACATAAAAGATGCCACAAAACATTACTTTCACACACAACAAACGTTATATCACACACAGATAGCGAGAACCAAACATGTCTTAGCAAAGTGTATACTGATACATTAACCGTAGCTGTGGCATTGCACGCATGCGTCCGCTTCAGCTACGGGAGGTGCGGGGTTCGATCCCCAAAGCCAGCTGGCACCCACCGGTAGCTAAAGAGAGCACAGGCGGGCTTCGAGGGACTGTGACGCGTCGCCCCAGTGGTGAAGCTTACTCTGCCTGGAGGACTCTCAACCCATTGCGCGGGACCCGGTATACTGATACATTAAAGGGTAAATCCTTGAATAAAGGGATCACGGCACAATCAAAACAGGCAATATTGGACTAGCCCCTTCTTGCTGACAATTGACATAAAGTGCCAATGAATGTTTCGCATTCACAAAACTACGTAATAACACTATACAGAGCATGCACATGTGTGTGGGTGATCTATATAATGAAAACAATATTTGCAAAAAGTGCATGGCTTATGCACACACGGCGTGTGTAAGAATGAGCCATATATATTGTATTGCACCATAAATGTAAGCTATTCGGAAAACAAACTGTTGGTACTCTGAAGCAAATTACCATGTAGTTTGAATTTCATTCACACAAGCTATCTGTAGGATTTCTTTTATTACAAAAATAATAATATTCTGAAACTCTCTATCAACATCTGGAAAACATAGAAATAAAATCTTTTTGCTTCTAATTTACTGCCTCAAAAAACAAAATAAATACTATATCCTTGAATGCTACACATAGGTTATACATCCTCGTCACACAAGCAAGTAGGCGATATCAGTACAACACTGATGCAAAAAAAGAAAGCACGGAAATACAACTTGAAGCACCTGGTATGCTTCAAGGAGAAAATGAAGATTTGTAGAGCTGACAAAGTTTACACAAATATTCCAACAAAGGGTGTCATGTGCTAGCTTAATTAACTAAATTGAATTCCCATATTCTTTTTCTAACACTCGATACGAACATATCTTCAATACAGCGGTAGGAGTGTACTCTTAGTTTCAGCACATAGTTTAGATTACTGAAATACGTATACTTCAAAATAGCTCTCTTAAAATATTTATGAGGCAGCTAGGGTGAAATTCTAACCATAGAGAAATTACATAGATTTCTGGCACAAGGATTCGGAGCGCAGTCACGAAAACATCATTCATGTGTGCTTGACAGGGCTGTGCGTTTTTCTATCTACGTGCCCAGTCGTGTGATTGTATTGCGCGTAAAAACGCACAAACTATCGAGTTGGGTGAATGTGAACTGCTCTCGCGACACCAGTATGTTTAAAAGCAGACACTTTTACAGGGCTACAAGGGATCAAAGGATAATCACGTGCAGTAAACAGCCAAGGAATGACAGCACAATAAGAGGCTTGCATCACCGAACTATAGATCAAGTAGCGCAACGCGAATCTAAAACATGCAATCAACGCACACAGCGACTGTTTCTTACGGTGATATAAAATAGGTAGTGTCTATTCTCCCGGCAACCGGGATAATTGTTCAAAAAAATTTCTCCCGGCAGTAGCCTCCCATTGGCTCTCATATGTCACGTGACTAACTGCCGGGGAGAACACTCCACCACCCGTTCTGGGACCACCTGAGACCGGACAGACGAAGCCTTGCGTGCGTGACGAGCCCATTCGTACACGTTTCTCCGCTCGCAACACGTGCTACGTGTGTTGCTGCTTCGTTGCCGTATTTATTTTGCTCGTGGTGTCTGTTAATTATTACGAGACATCAGACCATCGAGTGTTTTACTAATGCAAGAGGCTGAGGACGGCAAAGTGCAGCTTGCGGTCGGTGATCGCTTCGGCACTTTTGAAGACCTCGAAGCGTGTATCTCCCGCTTCAGTGCAGAAAACTGCGTGCAGTTATGGAAACGGGACGCAAGGACCATTGCGGCGTCGAAAAACCGCGTGGGGAAACTGGCCAGCAAGATGTCGGAGTCACTGAAGTATTACCAGCTTCGATACTGCTGTATCCATGGCGGCGCGAAGTTTATCAGCACCAACAAAGGCGCGCGGAAATCATCGTAAGTAGTTTTATGCGGCTATGCGTGTGCTCTTCATTTGCATTTTGGGTTGAGTTACTGAACTGTGCTGCGCTAGTAGGTGGTTCACCTTTTCCGGCACCTTCTACGCCGATGGTGCCGGCATGGTGCAGCCGCACGTGCCGCTGAGCAGACGAGGTTGCACTTAGGCGTAACTTAAGCAGTGTGTTTTGCCCAGATATTTGCACCTCATAATCTGTGCACATGTACGGTTTGCCATCGGTGGGTGTTAGTTGAATGAATGGAGTAATTAAGCAAACAAAAATAAGGCCTGCACCGTCTCGGCACCTTGTCATTTGTTTGGGGTGGCGCATTGTGCCTGCATCACTGAACTCGCGTTGCACAATTTCTCAACTCAACTTCTCGTGCACAGCCGTGAAGCGGTTCCGATCGCTGCAGGTGATTCGAACGGACCTCTAATATTTGCGAACCGTCTACCACTTAAAAGAATAGCCTTGAAAGCCAAAACCTCATATACGCAAAAATGCACACGACGCGACGTAGAACGCCTTCGCGCAAGTGCTCGCTTGCATACGCAAATCGCCAACCCGGCGAGTCATCACTGTTGCTGGCATGAGAGCGTCTTCCCGTAACAAAAGTGGCACATCGTTAAACTGTTAAACTTGCCTAATCATGAGCTGCTATTGGAAATTCGCCCTTGCAATGCATATACTATTTCTATTTTATTTCCCCCATTCTTTTTAGGACATTCAAACAGGACTGCAGCTTCAATATCTACGTTGCTGCGGAGAAGGAAGGAAAGTTCCTGGAAGGAGGTCACTCGACACACAATCATCCCGTTGACCAGGAACTTTTTCGGCATTTACCTCAACAGAGAAGGTTGGCACCAGAGCTTCAAAACAAGGCTCGTGAGCTGATGAAAATGATGGCCAACAAGATGATGGTGAGAGAACAAATAGAGGAGAGTGGTAGTGCTGTTCTTCTGAAGGACTTGTCAAATATTGCAGCCAAACATAGACTGTTGCAACCAAGAAATGATTCGCCCGAAGTTGTACGCATGCTTCAAGAGACGCACAACGCAACAGTACGTTTGCTTACAGATGAAAACCGTGAGCTCCAGGCTGTCTACTTTCAAGATGATGTGATGAAGAAATCATTTCAATGTTGGCCTGAAGTCATCTTTATCGACGCTACATACAAGTTGTTAGAGACAAGAATGTCTTGCTTTCTTGTCATCATTGAGAATGGTAATGGAGAGAGTGAAATTGTCGCTGTTGGGTTGTTTTCGACTGAAGATGCCGACACGCTTCGCTGGTTTTTCGAAGAGTTCAAAGATTTGAATCCCAGTTGGAACTCAGTGAGGGTGACCATGGCGGACAAAGATGTGAAGGAACGACCGGTAATAAGAGAACTATTTCCATCCTCGGCACTCCATATATGTGCTTTCCATGTCCTGCAAGCATTCCGCAGAGAAGTAAGTGTGCAGAAATTGGGAATCACAAAAGCTGAACAAGACACTGCTCTGGACTTATTGCAGCGAATGGTCTATGCAAAAAATGAAGACCAATATGATGAGCTTTTTGCCTTGCTGCAGCAAACAGCGGCAAAGGGAGTAGTGGAATATTTCACTACCAACTGGCATGCTATTCATACAGAATGGACAATGGGATCAAAGTGGTCGTGCGGCAACTTTTTCAACTCCACGAACAACCGAGCAGAGTGCTTAAACTCTAAGCTGAAGCAGATTGTAGAGCGCTTTAGTTCCCTGGAATTGTTTGTTGAGCGATTCTTCGCCTTGATCAACACTCAGCGAAATGAGAAAGCTCACAAAGTAGCTGTTATGCTGCAAAAGAAGATAGTAATACCAAATGGCGATGAAGCAGCCAAATTGTACGCCACCCTGCTGACTCCCTACGCATTTCGTCATTTAAATGAAGAGCTACAAGCTTCCATGACTGCGACAGAAAAAATCAATTCTGCTATTACTGATGGCAAGATTTGTACAACTGAAGATTGTTCGTGTGCCTTCCGGAAATCAATGCTGTTGCCCTGTCGACACATTTTCGTTGTACGAACGGCATCCAACATGCCCAAGTACGATAAAGGACTATGTGCTGAGCACTGGTTTTTAGATACTTATGTAGCCAATATCCAATTAAGAAAAAGTGATATGTGCAGTGACGTAGAGCATGTGCAAGTAAGCACCCACAGCAATGAAAAAAAATAGTCAGCACATCAAAAGTTCAAAAAAGCAGCTGGCATTGCATCGAAGCTTGCAAGTATGGCATCAGAATGCTCCACGGAAATGTTCAAGGAGAGGCTGGCTCTCCTAGAGACAATTCTCGACCATTGAAGAAATGGCTCTAAAGTTCATGTTACTGCACATGAGCCTGCACATCACTTGACAGCTGCAGTTGCAGCTGAAAGTGCAAACTCTGAAGGTTTTCCGGGGTCTGTTGTGGATGTACAGAGCAATGCTGATCAGAATTCACTGTGCAGAGCCTCGGAAGAGGCGAAACATCACCAGGAGCTCTCGGAAGCAAGCACTAAAGTCAGCGAGCATTCAAGCAGCCAACACTGCAATAGACAAGATGAAGCCAGCACAGATGAGAATTCTTTGTCGCAGCCTTCTGACCTTCAAAATATCAAAGTGGCAGTTGCTATGAGAAAATGTGGTCGTCCTAAAGGTCATGTGCTAACAGTTATTGGCCTTCCAAAAAAACGCAAGAGAACGGCAAGTCTGGGACCATTCTCTGAGCTTACAATGAGAGAGAAAAAGCTAGCCGTGCTCAGTTGGCTGGTGGGGAAGCGGCAAGCATCAGATGCTATCAAAGGCAAACTACTTGACGAAGAATCTGTGGAAGCAAGGCCTGAAGACATACACGACGGCATTCGAGATGAAATGGTTGACATTAACCTAGTACGGCGTTTTTTCACAGATGATGCTTGGAAAGCTGTGCTAATGGTCCTTAGTGTAAAAAAGGACAAGGAGTGGAAGTGCACAAAATGCAAAACAAAACTAGATGACCATGATGCAGTATCATGTGACTGGTGCTTATTATGGTACCACCTTCCATGTGTTGGTGTAAAACAGAAACCCAAGACAAAACTGTGGAAATGTGGCTCGTGTACAACCACTGCTACAGCGCAGTAGCATGTTGCCTTTGTGAAAAAAGCAGCACCTCCATATACAGGGTGTCGCACATAACTTGAGCCAAGAATTCGAAAGTGAAAGGCACTTAGGAGGCGAATTGAACCTAACGCATACTACTCGCACTAGCCTGTAGATATTCACAAGCTAGTGAGTACCTACAGGCTAGACCCCCTGATTAAAGAAAGCCCGCGAAATGTGAAAAGAAGCCGTGTGACGGACTGCGAGCGCACTGCTATAGTGCTGCTATAGGCTTTCTTTACAATATGGAAAAAATAACAGCGCTAGATGTTTCGTACAGGAAACAATTTAGTCGGTAGTTTCTGAAAGTGCTTTACATGTCTGTGTTCATATTTCGGGTTTCCAGCCCATAAATAATAAAATGAATAATTAAGAATGATTAGTTAATTAGTATGGGGAGAAAAACTAGCCAGAATCTCTATAGGCTAGTGCGAGTAGTACGCGTTTGGTTCAATTCACCACTGAAGTCTCTCTCATTTTCAAATTCTTGGCTCAAGTTATGTGGGACACCCTGTATATCTTAATAGAATTTCGGGATTGTGCAATAAAATATTTTTCTACACTTTTCTATTTTCTAATCTCACCTACAGTATTGGCTGGCCGTTAGAGGCAAAGTTGGAATTACATATGAGTTGGCTTTTGTGCTCCTGTAGAAATTCAATTAACAGTGCTCTCAACTTTCAAAAAAAGGTAGTAGTACTTGCTAACATTGGGATAGTAATGGTTTGCCACATGTGTTGCAATCCAGGTAGTACGTGCAGTTAGCAATGTTAGGGGTGGTAACTCTTACTACCTTTGCCTTTATTAACGGCATTTAGTAACTGTTCCTACCCTAGCTATTACTAATTACTATTATAGATAGCATCTTCTAGAGATTTTAAGGAAAAGAAAAGTAGTAACTGATAGTACCCTGCCCATTTTGCCACATCATTTCACCATTGATAACACTGGTCAATTTATGTCTCATTACTATGCAACTTCCGGTAATTTTGCGTTGTGTCACCATCAACGCGAAGATTACATGGTTGTAAAAAGTACACTAATGCTACAGTACTAAGTAAATCACTCGCGCGGTCTATATAGCCCCTACTTTAGGATGCATGTTTGGCCCAGGTTGGCACTTGTGTCTCGGGATGAATTATAAAAAATGCCAGCCTAGAGCACTATATCATACTAACTGTTTGTGTTTGAGTCAGCCGTGCTTATAAAAAATTATGTCGTTTCTATTTCATATAAAAGTGAAAGTTATATCTACAGCAGCCGAAACTAGGTACCGACTCATTAACACAGTCTCAGTAGTTTATTATAATTGTGTATTACAATGCGTGCAGCACTTGCTTATGGGTCTTTAACTTGAACCTCTTCATTGTGATAATAGCTGAATGATGCTTAGATATCTCTATTGCGCAACTTTCTTTTTATCTAATGCATCATGCAAGTGACCTTTTATTTTTTTCATGTTACCAGCCCACTGCACGTGTAATTACTGCCTTGCACAAGCGCCGAGAGAATTCCCGGGAGCAGTCCAGATTATTTCGAGATCAACTGTTGGGCTTGAGTGCGCAAATGAAACAGTTAAGTTTCACTGCTCGAATAAATGCGGCCACCAGCGATAACGCTCAGGTCGCGGGTTCGTATTCTGGCTGTGGCGGCTGAATTTCCGATGAAGGCGGAAATGTAGGCCTGTGTGCTCAGATTTGGGCGCACGGTAAAGAACCCCAGGTGGTCGAAATTTCCGGAGCTCTCCACTACGGTGTCTCTCATAATCATATGGTGGTTTTGGGACGTTAAACCCCACATATCAATCCGTTTAAAGATGAAACGTTGAGACGATTCGTCTTGTATATGATACAATATGAGTTACTTATTATTTTATTTGCATAGTTCATGGCCGGATTGCAAAAATTTAGAAGCAACATCACTTATTACCTATTTCATTCCAATTACTGGGTACTAATGCAGGTAGTAAACAAGTAGTAAACAGTTTGTAACGGTTGCAGCTAGTAACTATTTACTAGCGTACGTAGTAAACAGGTTGCAAAAGGTTAGTAATGCTTCAAGAAAAGTAGTAAAATTTGCAGTTACTACTTATTTGCTTGCAGACGCTACCTTTTTACTCACTTTTTTAAGAGTGTATAGGGAGTGCATGTTCGGCTGCCGTTAGAATGCTGACAAATTTTACGCTGCCGGGAGAACTGCCAGGAGATTTGTCCCGGCAGTTACTCACCTGACATACGAGAGCCAATGGGAGGAGACTGCCGGGTGAAATTTCTTTGAATAATTCTCCCGGCAACCGGAAGAATTCTTCAAACAAATTTCTCCCGGCAGTCGCCTCCCATTGGCTCTTATATGTCAGGTGACTAACTGCCGGGAGAAATTTTTTTCAATAATTCTCCTGGTCGCCGGGAAAATAATACACAAAATTTTACACAAAATAATACACAAAATAATACACAAAACGCACAAACTATCGAGTTGGGTGAACGTGAACTGCTCTCGCGACACCAGTATGTTTAAAAGCAGACACTTTTACAGGGCTACAAGGGATCAAAGGATAATCACGTGCAGTAAACAGCCAAGGAATGACAGCACGACAAGAGGCTTGCATCACCGAACTATAGATCAAGTAGCGCAACGCGAATCTAAAACATGCAACCAACGCACACAGCGACTGTTTCTTACGGTGATATAAAATAAGCCACCTCAAAACATACCTGCCTATCGGGTCTCTGGTTCGTCATCCCCGCTGTGCCAACAAGCCGCCCGAGCCATCGCTTCCTGCATACCATTTGTCACGCAATGAAGTAACCCAGTTACGCAGTTCAGCGACTTTTTTCTACTTACCGAAGTTTTGACATTAGCTGAGCACTCTTCAGTCGCCCGTCAAAAAGCTCACGCTCTCGCGTCAGTCACTTGTTGTCACAGCAGGGGTCATGGTTTGTCTTCGGAAGTACAATCGACATTTAATCATGGGAACAACACGAGTAATCGATAAATGGAGGAAGAAATCACTTTTCAGAGCGAACACAAGGCGCGCGCCCGATGTGGTATTTGGAGCGGACACGTACGGCGAGCCATCGTCCGCCACTCGATCAAAGCACCAGAACTTCCCGACGCGCGGAAACTATCCCGTAGACGAATTCCAAATGAGGATAAGTATACAATGCACGCAATATCTATCAACACGGCAATTATGTAACCGCGGATTCCACCACGTGTTCTTGCGTAAAGCTGGTGGTGAGCCTGCAGTACAACGAGGCCCGTTGCAACTGCTGACTTACAAGCCTAACGAAAACTAGTTTGCAGGTGACAGCACTAACGTGTCACTCTACAAATATTTTACAATAACAATCAAGTGTATTCATAACTTTTCAAGCCAAATGAAGCTTTCTTAATTATTAGTTTGCAATATATGTAGTTATGCAGTTGTAAGTATTTTGTTTTGCATAACTGAAAAAGATTTCCCTACTCATGTCAAAAGCGATGGTCATCTCTGAGTCTCTGCAACACAAGGCCAATAAGTACAAGTCTCAGAGGCAATGCTTTTGCAGCTGCGGCTTAGCTCGTGTGCAGAAAAGAATGAGTGGCATGCATTCCTGCTCTATAGAGAAGAAAGGTATCTGACCGGGTGTCCGTTCCTTTACGTCTCTACGCAGTGGCGTAGCCAGGGGCTATCACACCGAGTCCGTTACCCCTTCCTGCCCTCCCCCCTCCCCACGCCTTTCAGGTGATTTTTTTTGGCGCGGTATACCTAGAGCAAACTGACTTTTCCCCTGCTCCCCCCCCCCCGCCCTTCTCCGAGATCAACGAGGGATTCCTTTCCTTACCCTCCCTTGTTTTTGTTTTTTTTAATCTACGCCGCTGTCCTTACGTGACAGCTAGCGTTGTGACAGCAAAACAGTGGCGTTGTGAGAGGCATGAATTCGCATGAAAACTTCTCTCTTCCTCTCCATCACGCCTTGGCTCTCCACCTCCTACCGGTAGCGAGGAGGGGGAGAGGGGCACACATTTGGCAGCTGCCGCTCCCAGCCATATTTTTGTTGTAAAAGTATGACTGATATTTAAATACGCTTTCATATGCTCACTACAACGATACGATGAGTTTATCTCCTGTGCTGCTCTCGGTGTCCACTGAGCCCCACCGTGGTGGTCTAGAAACTAAGGTACTCAGCTGCAAACCCGCAGGTCGCGGGATCGAATCCCGGCTACGGCGGCTTCATTTTCGATGGAGGCGGAAATGTAGGCCCGTGTGCTCAGATTTGGTTAAAGAACCCCAGGTAATCGAAATTTCCGGAGCCCTCCACTACGGCGTCTCTCGTAATCATAACGTGGTTGTGGGACGTTAAACCCCACAAATCAATCAATCATCGGTGTCCAGTGATCGCCTAATGGAACCATCGCCCTCCATGCAAATGGCAAATTGGCATGTCTATGCAACTGTTTGGGGTACCGCTTCAGCGTAAGCGATCGATGCTGGTTATATTTAAATACATATTCAAAATTTATGCGCGCAAGGTGGTGGAAAGCACCCCTGAATGCCCTAGTAAATTTGCCTCCACATCGCGCTTCTGGCACTATTATCTCATCATCATCATCATCAATATTAATAATAATAATAATAATAATAATAATAATCGTTATTGTTGTTGTTTTTTAAATGCACATGTACAACCTTATAATTGTTTCTGGGAACGCTACATGAATAAGTAAATAATAAATCATTGATTACTAATGACATCGCAAGCCTTAGATGCCTCATTAAAAGTAAAATTTGACCGTTGGCAGCGTCTCGCATCCTGCAATGTAGGGAACGATGGATGCATGCAAAGAGTAATCACCACGAGATGACGTGTCATTATAGCGCCACATGATAGTCATTATATCGCACACAATCCCATCATAGCTTGTCCAAAGGCTGCAGGCTGGCTGATTGGCTACGCAAAACGGTGTCATTAAAACCGCGGAGGCAATGCATTACCACATTAGTAGCAGAAAGTTTTCGAAGGGCGGCAGGATGAACACATCAACTGATTGAAAAAAAAAGAGATGGCTATAGCCTTCGAGTTGTCTTACGTGAATTAATGCATAACAGACCCTGTATTATTATTATTATTATTATTATTATTATTGCTCTTATGGTCTAGCTGATTTACACTTAAGCATGTGTACGAAGACATTCCCTTCATGACGATGTTATATTTACTGAAAGCTATCAAAAGCGCGGAAACCTATCTAACGAGAAAGACGAAGTAAATGACTCTTGGAAGAAGCATTTATAATTTATGTATAAGAAACAATAATTTATGTATTTATTTTGGAGACCATGCATGGTGAGTTTTTTCTCCACAGTGGTATAGTGTCAAGAATAAGCATAGGAATCATCATCAGCCTGGTCGCACGTCTGACAACGTGGCTTGCGGATGAACCGTCATGGCCGGTATGTTGGCAGGACCCAGGTTAAGTTCCTCCACCGAGCAAGTGCGCGCAGTATTGCCCTTGCGCGAAGGATACGACCAGCAGACGTTCGGCCACGTCCGCTCACCACAGCCGTTCCCAGATGTATGCGAGGAGGTGGCGCAGGAGCAGCGACACCTGCAAGGTCAGGACGAAGGGCACAGTGATGAACGAGTCAACGGTGACGTCAACGTTGACGGAGATGCGAGTCGTGGCGCTGCGTACGTCGGCGACAATAACGCCGGGCCAGGCGGCACTTGCCGCGTTGCAGCCTACTTTATGCCCACTCCATACGGATGCCCAACCCCAAGATATTCCGTGCCAAATCGTGGTTGGATGGGCCCGTTTCGAGCGCGAGGTGTTGCCATACGTGGCACGTCGTTCCGCGGTGGCTTTCGTCCGTTTTTTGGGGGTCCCGGACAGCGTCCGCCGATTTCGTGGTGTGGACCGCCGATGGCGCCGTGTGGAGTTCAGAGTCAGCCCGGAACACAGTGGAGGACACCATTTCAGCCCCGGTTTAGAGCTCCTACTCAGAGACTCTTCATACCAGGTGCGACAAGTCGTGGGGCTCTGAATGGCTTCGGTAATCGACCTTCCCTACCTTCTCGTGCCTGCGGCCATTGGGGCGGCTGGGTGCAAAACCAGTTGACCGACGTCAGAAGCGGCGCGCCATGTGTTTCACGCCAGATAATGCGAAGCGGAGACTACTTTTCCACGGCAAACGTGCGAGACAAGTCTGCACGTAATCGGCAATCGCTTCAGCGTTGCGATGACTTCGCCACGGCAAGAAGTGGCCATGAGTTTCCGTTCTCGCGGAAGGAATTCGCCATGACTGTAAACGACAGCGGACATTACAAGCCGCGCAAGAGGACTTATGGCGACGCATTGAAGCCTGGAGACGATGATGACTTCAGTGAACGTAGTAAAGACGGATCGAAACGTCATCCCCGACCGTCTCTTCTTCACGATGACTTCACAGCTGGCCGGGTACGTGGCGGTAACGAATCGCCGTTTGCGAGGAAAGAATTCATCACTGCGAGAACCGACAGCGGGCATTACAGGTCGCGCAAGAGGCCTGAAGGAGATGACCATTGCGGTGAACGTGGCAGAAACGGATCGAAACGACATCACCGACCGTCTCTGCCTCGCGATGACTTCTCCACAGCTGGCCGGGTACGTGGTGGTAACGAATCGCCGTTTGCGAGGAAAGCATTCATCACTGCGGGAACCGACAGCGGGCATTACAGGTCGCGCAAGAGGCCTGAAGGAGATGACCATTGCGGTGAACATGGCAGAGACGGATCGAAACGACATCACCGACCATCTCTTCTTCGCCATGACTTCCCCACAGCTGGCCGGGTACGTGGCGGTAACGAAGCGCATTTTGCGAGGAAAGAATTCATCACTGCGGGAACCGACAGCGGGCATTACAGGTCGCGCAAGAGGGCTGAAGGAGATGACCATTGCGGTGAACGTGGCAAAAACGGTTCGAAACGACATCACCGACCATCTCTGCCTCGCGATGACTTCTCCAAAACTGGCCGGGTACGCGGCGGTAACGAGTCGCCGTTTGCGAGGGAAGAATTAAAGACTGCGGGAACCGACATCGGGCATTACAAGTCACACAAGAGGACGCATGGTGACTCGCGTAGACCTGTCGACGACTACTGCGGTCAACGCGACATCAAGCGAGACCGTAGAGACAGCGCGAAAGACGAAGGCGGCAGTCGTCTACGACACGAGCTGAGAGACAGACGGAACAGTGTTGTCGCCGCTGTCACTTCGAACGAAGTAAGAGGAACGGCGAAGGCGCAACGCGACTGCAGAGACAAGACGCACTGCGCGTCCCGAGACCAGACCGAGACGTGCGCCCGAACTGAACGCGGTGCCAATCGCGAGATCAAGGTTGGAAAATCCTCGAATGTGAGCAACCCGAGCAACCCAGCTACTGTGTATTCTCGAATTCAGGCTATGCAAGCTTCACAAATGAAAGTTACCGATAGCGTGTCCATGGTGGAATTCAGTGACAGGTCTATAGTAACCGTTGCGTCAGACGCTGTCCCCCACGTTTGTCGCGAGCGAATCTCCCTTGGCAAACGCCACAGAGACGAAAGCGAAAATGTATCGAAGGAAGCAAATGACGTGGCTGAACTTAGCGCGTCCTTGCAGACTTGCAGCGGAGACGGGCCCTCTTGGTCCACTAGTAACGCTCGATTAGTCCACGATGACATGAATAGGCATACTTGGGGTGCAGTTGAAAACTCGGGGATAATCTGTCGTGACTACCAATGCAGCGTACCGCGACGCAATCAGAACGGCGATGCCGCTTTCTGGGCGGTGGCGAAGATGTCTGAAACGTCGACAGAGTCTAGTCTGAACAATGGAGCCGCAGGCAAACTCGACGAGGCAACAGACGAAGCGGAATACCGGGAAGCGGCAATGGCAGTCGAAAACATGCTGAAATCAATGCGTCGCCTTGCACCGAGATTTACTGACAAGCATGCCAGAACGGAGTCTATTGACAGCCACGTCCCAGACGCAGGAACTCGTGATCTGGAACCTTGTACACGTTGCAAAAGTCTTGGTGCAGATTACCAAGCTCAACCTTCGTCTCACGTCGTTAATGGTGATAGATCAGATGAAGCTCGAACCCGCATGAATACGGAAGCTACGACCCTTTCCTCCACGATTAATGTTGATGCAGAGAATATTGTGAACCCTAATCTTGGCTCAAAGACTGAATGCGGTGACACCGGGTGTCCTCCCGCAGACGCAAGGCGAACGCGTCCGGTTAACGGAGTCGCGTACACTGGCTCTACGGATCACTATGAAAATGGGGAGGGAGGCATTTTCGACAATTGTCCAGATGCAGTAGCCGGACCCTCCAGTCCCTCCCACAGAAGCGTCGTCTCTCCTGATCCTCTGGCCGCGTTCGTTTGTCCGGTGAAAGACGTCAACCCCGCAGTCTGTCAGTGGCTGGACTCCTCGTTTCCTGACGTCGTTGTGACCGGCTGGAGCGGTGCCGAGTGGAGCCGTCGGAATCGGGATACCGGCGCTGCTGTCTCAAATACGTTTGTTAAGCCTTGTTATTCGGCCGTTACCTTGTCCAGTGACTTGGACTGCGACCGTGAGACAGAGTCTTTCCCGTCGAGTGTTTCAAACGATGTCAACGAGTTGATCTCGCTGTCACAGAGCTTTCCGGCTCGAGAGACGCCGTCCCTGGCACGTTGCGCGGTCGCGACCGCACTACCCAGTTCGTTAGACGCGCCAACAACTTCGAGGACCTCCGTGGAAGACCTGCAGTTCCTTCAACCCTTGTCTATGGGACTGTATGGGGAGACCGAAGCGCGCTTCACAAGTGCTGCGTCGTTGACGGAAGAAGTCCTGTTCCGATTGAACGCTTCAACCGCTTTGTACGTGGCGGGTCTTTGTCAAGACGACGAAGCCAAGCAGCGTGTGCTTTGCCTTTGCGCCCAAGCCAGGCGAACCGGTATCACCGAGGACCTTGCTGCTGATATGCGCAACATTGCGTGCGCTGCAGTCGAGAAAAAGCGGGTCCTGTGGAAGGATCTGACCTGCGTCCTTCGTCGGCTGGCCAGGGTGTGCTGGGTAGCTCCAGAGGCCGGAATCGGAGCTGGAGTGAAGATCCAGGAGATTCATTTGCCGGAAAGTCACCGGAATCGGGATACCGGCGCTGCCGTCTCAAAAACGTTTTTTAAGCCTTGTTATTCGGCCGTTACCTTGTCCAGTGACTTGGACTGCGACCGTGAGACAGAGTCTTTCCCGTCGAGTGTTTCAAACGATGTCAACGAGTTGATCTCGCTGTCACAGAGCTTTCCGGCTCGAGAGACGCCGTCCCTGGCACGTTGCGCGGTCGCGACCGCACTACCCAGTTCGTTAGACGCGCCAACAACTTCGAGGACCTCCGTGGAAGACCTGCAGCTCCTTCAACCCTTGTCTCTGGGACTGTATGGGGAGACCGAAGCGCGCTTCACAAGTGCTGCGTCCTTGACGGAAGAAGTCCTGTTCCGATTGAACGCTTCAACCGCTTTGTACGTGGCGGGTCTTTGTCAAGACGACGAAGCCAAGCAGCGTGTGCTTTGCCTTTGCGCCAAAGCCAGGCGAACCGGTATCACCGAGGACCTTGCTGCTGATATGCGCAACATTGCGTGCGCTGCAGTTGAGGGAAAGCGGGTCCTGTGGAAGGATCTGACCTGCGTCCTTCGTCGACTGGCCAGGGTGCGCTGGGTAGCTCCAGAGGCCGGAATCGGAGCTGGAGTGAAGATCCAGGAGATTCATTTGCCGGAAAGTCACCGGAACGTGTGGACGGTGTAGAGCGTCAATGGCACCGCAATATGGCGCTGTACTGATAATGTCATGGTCGTTATTATTTTTGTGTTACGATATACTTTGCTCGATGAGGCACCCAGAAGTTTGCCGGCATTACTGGTCTTTATTGTTCTCTGTTTCGATCGACGACAATGTAACTATATAAAGCAACGGGATTTCTCATAAAAGCCTTGAGGATATAAGTAGATCAAGAGGAGGATTCTAGATGTGTTTATCCAAGAATACTTGTTTCGCATTTACGTTCCGAAACTCTCTTTCACTGCTGAGATACCTCCAGGATTTTCGTGGAGGAATTTTCGAAGGATGTGGTCAGTGTTTTGTCAAATAAATGCTTTTTGCTTAGTGTCGGTGTACGCCTCAATTCCGAGTGAAGTCTGGATATTCGCTCACAGCCCCTTTCCTTTTTCGCGCAGCCACTTTAGCATTCAACTCACAAAAATAGTACCACGCCCTCATGAAAAAATTTAATGTACTTCCATAAACAAGCTAATGTCATTCGACATCACAATCTTTAAACTGTCTAACATCAGTTTAATGCGCTTTCCTAATGCGTACCTAATATGAGTCTACTAGTAATTGGCTACCGTTAGTCTATAGAGTTATGACATTAGAGTTTCTGATGACTATAGTCTAGCATAGGTGTATAGAGTTATGAAATTAGAGTTTCTGATGACTGTAGCCTAGCGTAAGTCTATAGAGGCCCGACATGAGAGTTTCTCATGACCATTGGCTAGTGTTAGTCTACAGAGTCCTGACATCTGAGTTTCTGATGGCCGTTGTCTAGTAAAGTGCTATCGAGTATATGCATTAGGTTGACATCAAACCTCGCGTGGTAGACTAAGGTTTTATGCCATCAACAGAACATTTGCTGAAAGGCAGATCAATAAATCGCTTCATTATTAATATGAAAGTGTGCACAAATTACAGCACTCTAAAGGAAATACCATCAGACCACTTCCACCATCGAACAGACCATAGTTCTTTACACATCAGAATCTTTCGAAGCCGATAAATAATGCTGCAAGTACATAATACCTGCATTTGGAAATGCGCATTACATTGTCAAGCAATTCAGTTCGGATAGGACACTAAATGGAGCTAGTTCGTCCATGTTGACAATTCTTGCGAAAGTCCTGTTTTATAAGTACAAACAAACAAAGAAACACCAAATGAGACATTTCCAGGAATAACTGCATTTGTATTTAACTTTCGACTTTGCACTGATGATAGGGTTTTTTGTAGCACCGTCGTGGTAGCACCGCTGCTGTATTTAAAACCTGCAAGAGAGATCATAAAAACTTAGAAGGCGCTGAAGCATACAATTCAGCGTCGCACATGAATAGACATTACAATTGATGAGCTAAGTCTTTTTTAAATAGTGATATACATTTATCAGTTATATTAAATAATCCGTCGGGATTCAATGTCGAACCACATAGCCTTGACTTCATGCTGCGTTGAAAAAAAAACTAACCACTATACATCAGTTCAGAGGGCTGCCGATTGATCAGTAGTTGGAGAGAAGCCAGCTATCACGAACAGAGGAATCAGCTGAGTCAGCTTCTCTAAGACAATATTGCAGAATAACCTCCTTTCACGATTCCAATGGCACCCAATGTATGACTACGGCATGCAACAGTGGGTCTATATTCCACAACTTTGTTTTACACAAAGCTTCCACATTAAAATCCCTCTTTTTTAACTCAGAACTATATTGAGGGCTCATGCACAGAGGTGCAAAGTCTTAGGCGTGTGCAGGGTTTTCCTACACTTGGGTGGCAGGGAGGTTCACCACGGCACTAACCCTTACTTAGTTAAGTAAGCTTCCAACTTTGTAGCCCCCGTCTTAGTTAACAAGTTGGGGGAGAGGGGGGTTGCCCCCACTCTTATGCGCAAGCCTATGTGCAAGATGAAATTGAGCAACAAACAGGCACATGAAATGTAGATCTACGTCTAGGTGATACAGCTACATAACTCTAGTGAGAACAATTAAAATTGTGCTTTTTGTAACCTACAGTATATTACACAGATATGCATGTTGTAACATGTTACAGGTCATTTCTACACATCTTTCTACAAGCAACAGATTGGAGGAAGCAAGCAAAACGTTTTTGTACCCTTGATTATTTTTGCATATTATTCAATAGCTAAAGATACATTCTTTAGGTAACTTGAAGAGGTGACAAAAGCTTTATAAAAAAAGGAAATATTTTTACCTAGCTCCATGCTTTAGAGTGCACAGTTGCCCATGTTCACTAGCCAGTATTGCAAATTATGAAATTGATCGCTGGTCATTAATAAGCACAAGAATCTACACTGGGGTGTGTTGGCATTTACTGAACGTCATGATAGGACAAGGATAAGAACTCTTTCTAAAGAAAACTTTCAACAGCAGCAAAAACATGCACAATCAAAAAGGCGACAACACGAGCTAGCACTACTTTGTGTCCTCTCCTTTTTCTTTGTTGATAATTTGCCGTACCTTACAAAAGTTTCTAGGCGATGAATAACCAACCCGACCAAACACTTGCATTACTCAAGTATTTAAGAAAATAGCACATCACAGTGTTGAAATCATGACTATTTTAGACCATGCAGATGCCAAAAATATTGCCTGAACCCTTATGTCACAGAGATAATACAATTTAGAGTATGTAGGAGCTCAGCGAGGAAATAAAATGTACACTCAGGAGTGAACAGCATCATGAGCTAAGACGCCGACACAGAAAGAATAATGGATGCAGCAGTTTATGTATTTGCTTGCACTCCTGTTTCCTCCCAAGTACGTACCAACATGCCCAGTATGGTCAACATATATGTACAGTACTCACGGATTGAAAGAGGACATTCGTAGCGCATGGCCGCCAATGAATGTGCCGCTGCTCATGGGTGCTCGCGCAAACAGGATGTTGCACTGTTGTATAGAGTGAGGGCAAAAACAGCTAAAGAGCAGGCTTACTCCTTCTGGTCACTAAAGAGTTGGCATTTAGTTCATAAAGTGCACACTGCCAGCGTGACGCTGGAAGGCTCGCTCATTTTTGCATGCATGCAGCCCGAATCGATGGGGACTGTGCGAACCATTTATATTGTGGCGCTAGCAGACAACGCTTTCGATCGGCGCCCTTCGACGATGGGGCACGTAGGCTGCGCAAGTAAGTAATTGGATACCGCTAAGATGTTGCACCTGAAATGCGCTCAATAACATAATAAATAGCTGCACAAAAGCAAAAAATGTTCTTCAAGCTTTTTGTCAAAAGGAAAAAGAAAAGCACCAGCCACGGGCCTGTTTCCGTGCAGCAATAAAACAATACCTAAGTACTTTCTTGTCTCACCCCAAGCAGTGAATAGTGCGGCTATTTTGCGTGGCAAGCATTTGTAGAGCTGTCGGCCACAGAACGACGCGGGAGCTTCTCACATTTTTATTCAACAATAGGCCGCAGTTTGCCCTAACGACACTAATACATGATATTATATCCATGTTGCATGAAGGAAAGCATGCCACACATTTTCTTTCTTTTCGAGACAGAAACCACGAAGTAAACTTTTCATGCCTTTGTGCAGATGTTTATCATATCAAACAAACGCACACAAGGCACAATATACTAACTGAATCCTGCGTCTTACTTGCACAGCATGTGTACTGCATTGCCTAAGCACGCAGAACGAGAGGGTCGTCTGCTGGCGTGGCAATAAAAGTGGTGAGCAGCGGCGAGCCAGTTTGGTAGACATGCGAATGTGCGTGAGCCTTGCAATGCTGCCCTGGTAGTGTACACGTGAAGAACTACAGGCCGACAATTTGGCAATGAGAAGGAATAGCCATGCTCCCTAGGTCTTCCCCGTATCGCCCTATACCACAATGGAACACATTGGTTCTGCGCGCACCCACGAGCGGCGGCACATGTACCGTCGGCCACACGCTCCGAGTGTCCTGTTTCAATCCGTGAGTACTGTACTTTCAAAAGAGCATGAATTCATTCAACAATTTAACTGTGCAGTCCAACAAGACTATTCAAGGCACTATCACACAGATTACACTTCTCTGTATGATAGGCCTTTATGTATTGTGAGCTGTGTTACATAAAGACATCATGGTATTGTCATAGATTGCAGTGGGAACATGTTCTAAACAAAGTGATGAAACATGAGTATGTGCTGCCTCCCAAGAAAAGCTGTCCCTAATTCAGATGATCAAACTCTCAGGCATAAGGATTGTCTGAGAAGGCTTTGTTAGAAAGGAATAAGTACTTGCATGTTGCACGATGTTACTTATAACAAGATTGCACTACAACTAAAAAAAATACCACAAATCTGCTCATACACGTGAAAATTCGAAAACGAGCTGAAACAACAACCCTCGTGACTTCCTTGAACACGAATTCACTGAATTTTTGTGTCAGAGTGTGCACATAGCAAAAGTGTGCTTATTTATATTCATTAAACTTTTAGACTTCAATGTTGTTTACAGTCTCTTTAAAAGGCACAGAAAATGAATGACACTTCTACTTGTAAAAAAAAAACTTAGTTAAAAAATCTTTTCTTCCACTAAAAAATTCAAGGTAAATGCAATCATCACGACGATAAGCGAAACATGATTATAAGTAAGACTTCACTGCACACAATTTCATGGCAGTCCAAACAAAGCAGATGTTGACGGAGGAAACTTGAAAAGTCCAACAAATCCTATAAGAGGGAATGTCGCTGCAGCCAACATTCCAACTTATATAATATTTAGCACAATGTAACACAAAGACCATGAGAGAGGACGCAGAACGTGCCCCAACTTTATATAAAATGGTTAATTGCAACCAAAGCACTAAAAAATACAGGGCGAGCATCATGTCGTAAATTTTTGTGCGTCCATTTCAATAACCCATTTTGCTTAATGCGCACCGGTCTTATCTTTGTGTTATATTGAGCTAAATATTACCTAATGTTTAACAAACAATGCTGAATGTTCTTTCTTGTGCAACCCTTTAACAAGAACTCTTGCCTTGCTCAAGACAGCAGTGACAAGGAACAGCTGTTCCAATTATCAAGACGACTCCAAGTGTCACAACGTTGGCTCCGGCAACATTTCATGTCCAAGGAATACTGCACTGAAGTGCAGGACATAGGCTTCCCACACCTAAGATAAAAGACAGTGTATGCTATACCTCAATAAGGGCTATGTGTCCGAACTATCACTTTGTAGTAACAAAAAGAAATGCCTACCACTTAATAAGGCTCGTTAGGGCTTGCAGGAAGACCGCTCCAAACGCACACTGCAACCTGTCCTCTGTGTCGGGACCATGAACAGCTGCCATCGCCGATCGATACATACATAAAAGATGCCACAAAACATTACTTTCACACACAGCAAACGTTATATCACACACAGATAGCGAGTAACAAACATGTCTTAGCAAAGTGTATACTGATACATTAACCGTAGCTGTGGCATTGCACGTACACGTCCGCTTCAGCTACGGGAGGTGGGGGGTTCGATCCCCAGTGCCAGCCGGCACCCACCGGTGGCTAAACAGAGTACAGGCGGGCTTCGAGGGACTGTTAGGTGTCGCACCAGTGGTGAAGCTTACTCTGCCTGGAGGGCTCTCAACCCATGGCGCGGGACCCGGTATACTGATACATTAAAGGGTAAATCCTTGAATAAAGGGATCATGGCACAATCAAAACAGGCAACATTGGACTAGTCCCTTCTTGGTGACAATTGACAAAGTGCCAATGAATGTTTCGCATTCACAAAACTACGTAATAGTACTATGCAGAGCATGCACATGTGTGTGGGTGATCTAAATGATGAAAACAATATTTGCAAAAAGTGCATGGTTTATGCGCACATGGCGTGTGAAAGAACGAGCCATATATACTATATTACACCATAAATGTAAGCTATTCAGAAAACAAACTGTTGGTACTCTGAAGCAAATTATCATGTAGTTTGAATTTCATTCACACAAGCTATCTGTAGGATTTCTTTTATTACATAAGCCCTTCACAAAAATAATAATATTCTGAAACTCTCTGTCAACATCTGAAAACATAGAAATAAAATCTTTTTGCTTCTAATTTACTGCCTCAAAAAACAAAATAAATACTATATCCTTGAATGCTACACATAGGTTATACATCCATAGGTTATACATCCAGTGGTTTAGTGGGCGTGGAGGCAGCACAACTGTGACAATGGCTTACGAGCTTCGCTTTCACATTATACAGGTCGTCTTGGTCAGGCTGCCGCTTGTGGTTCACTCCGGAAGGCCGGTTGACACTCCTGCCAAACAGCTGCAGTTTCCAGAAGACTGCAGCTTTTCTACGGATCCGAGTGCCTGCGCTGACACACCTGAGCTTTCCAGGCCATTCGGGACATCGTCATCGTCAGAGACAGTGTTCTTATCAAGCAACAAAAGCGGCAACAGCGAACGTCAGTGGTTTAGTGGGCGTGGAGGCAGCACAACTGTGGCAATGGCTTACGAGCTTCGCTTTCACGTTATACAGGTTGGTGAAACCGATTCCTTATATGCTAAGAAGACAAGTAACCGTTGTTTACTGCTGCTTCCACGCCCACAGGTGTTATACGTCTTGTCGCGAGAGTGTACTAACGCCCTTCGCTCGCTACTCTTGTGTTGCGGTGACGTTGAAGCAAACCCAGGGCCTCCAAAAAAGACGCCCGGGTCACAAGATGATGTCGAGAACAACACAGCTTCTTCTGATGCGCGTCATAAAGAAGTTATGGCAATGCTTTCTAAGATAAGTGCCCGCTGTGATTCATCTGCCGTTGAGCAGTCCAATTGGGCAAAGGCGATCGACGAGGTGAAAGCCAACCAGCAACTTGTGGCGAGCAAATTATGCGAGATTGAAAGGCGGCTTTCGACGGTAGAACTGCGGACTAACTCGGTTGCAGACATTGAGAAGGAATTGCAGGTCACGAATGAAGCTATCGGCAGCATCACTCAAACAAATGACGCATTGGTGTCCTGTCTAAACGACCTCGAGGACAGAGCCCGAAAGTGCAACTTAGTGTTTTTCGGTATGCCCGATAAAAATGAGACCTGGCAAGCTACTGAAGAGGCACTTACCAACTTGCTCTCTAGTAGCCTAGGCGCGGAGTTCGACCCGAATGCAGTAAAAAAGGCCCATCGTTTAGGTGGTCCATATATACGCGAGAAAACTCGACCAGTGATAGTAAAATTGGCAAGCCTTAAAGCAAAAGAACTTGTGCTGGCACGTCGATCTAAGTTGAGAAGTCATAAAGGCTCTGTATCGGAGGACTACTGTCAGGCTACAAGAACAGCGCGCAAGATGCTGCACAATTACGCAAAATCATTGCCTGGCCGACCCACTTTTCAGCTTCGTTACGACAAGCTCGTTGTCAACCACAGAAACTATTGTTATGATGCTTCCGCGGGCATTGTTCGTGAGACTACTATGCATTCTCGCAGTAATGGCAGCGAATCCCGCATCGAAAATGGGGCGCACTCAACTTCCGATCACAGCCATGACCTTCACGCACGTTTATTGCCTGATGCCGCACTTTTGTCACGTGCGCGGACATCTAATGCCTCCTCATAACAATCAGCAAGGGGAAGTGGCAGTATCATATCACGTCCTATTTCGGTGCTCTACACGAACATCCGTAGTATAATGGGAAAGCGGGACGCTTTCGACGCTTTTATCGATTCTTGTGAAGCCAACGTAATTGCCGTGACCGAGACTTGGTTGAATGCTCATGTTTGCGATAACGAAATTTTTACTACTTCCAAATCGTTCAACATTTACCGCCGCGATAGAGATGGAAGACAAGGTGGTGGTACTTTGCTTGCCGTTTCGAAGCGTTTCAAGTCCTTTCTTATAAACGTGACGTCTACATTGTAAGTGATATGGTGCGGGTTGGTTGTGAACAATAAAACGCTTGTTCTCGGCATCTGTTACCGCCCTCCAGATACAGACATCAGCTTTGTTCAAGAGTTTCACGATAACATTAATGAAATTACAATGCAGTACCCATCTTCTTCGATAACTATTGTCGGTGACTTCAACTATCCTACCATAATGTGGGCGTCATCGTTACCAGACGTCGTACCATTTTCTTCAAATGGCCAATGTTTTCTTGATACTTGCAACCTGTTTAATTTTACGCAGATGGTGAATAACCCAACTCGCGTCACCAATTCTTCATCGTACATTCTTGACTTGATTCTTACAACAATGCCCGACAACATTCATGCACTAAACTCACTTCCTGGTCTCAGCGATGACTGTCTGCTACATTTTTACATACGCAACAGCATGCCAACTGCTACTAAGAAACGCAAGGTTATCTATAACTACAATGCTGCAAACTTTGAGGCAATCAACAACGAACTCTCTCTATTTTACGACACTTATCTACATGACTTTGATAATAGAACCGTGCAGGAAAACTGGGATCTGTTTGTTAACAAAATCTACGAACTTACTCGTACCTGTGTTCCCTTAAAGTCTATACCTGTGAGCTCTTGCTCACCCTGGTACAATACATACCTAAAGCGACTTTATAACAAAAAGAAATGCTTGTTTCGTGCCGCGAAACTCTGGAGTACGGAGAAACGCTGGCGCTCCTACGAGAGTGCTGCGCGAGTTTACTCGTCAGCAGTTTCGGATGCTAAGGCTAACTTTCTATCTAACACTCTGCCATCAATACTTGTCAGCAACCCTAGAAAGTTTTGGAAAACTATTACAAATACCAACGACAGTGAGATTGTACTTGTCGACTCGGATGACCTTCCCGTATCTTCCGAGATGTGTGCAGCACGTCTGAACGAAAATTTTGTCCGGAACTTTTCAGGGTCGTCCACTTCTGCTACCGTCTCTTTACCAGCGCGCAATTATCCATAAAAGTCTGTTATAGTGACTGAGGCCCATGGAATTGTAAAGCTAATTGAATCACTTAGAATATCCTCTGCTTGTGGTGTTGACTACATAAACGCAAGAATCCTTAAAGAAACTAAGCATGCCTCATCTATGTTCCTGTGTAAAATATTCCAACAGTCTTTGAATCAAGGTGTGGTGCCACGCATTTGGAAAGAGGCAAAGGTGGTTCCACTAAACAAATCAGGAAACAAGCATTCTGTTACTAATTACTGACCTATTTCACTTACTTCTATACTATGCAAACTTTTGGAGAACATAATCTTCTCTTACTTGGTCAACTTTCTAGAATCAAAATCGTTCTTTAGCACGTCACAGCATGGATTTAGGAAGTCATTCTCATGTGAAACACAGTTGCTTTGTTTTACCCATTCGTTACATATCATTCTAGATCGGAGTTCACTGGTCGACTGCATTTCTTTAGACTTTTCGAAGGCTTTTGACAAGATTAATCATCACCTACTACTATATAAGCTTAGGACCCTTAATATTGATGGCGGCATTCTTGCTTGGATCGATTTTTTCTTAATTAATCACCCACAATTCGTTGTTGCTAACAACTACAGCTCACCCTCTTCTCCCGTTACTTTTGGTGTGCCCCAGGGTTCTGTGTTGGGCCCTTTACTATTCCTTATTTATATTAACGATTTACCCGATGTTGTAACTTCGATTCACCTTTTCGCCGATGACTGCGTTGTTTACCGAGAAATTTCATCTAACTCTGACGCTAGTTCTTTGCAAAGTGACATTATTAATATTGCCAGCTGGTGTAGAACTTGGCACATGGACCTCAACACTAACAAATATAAAGTTTTACGTATCTCACAAACTACCGGACCCCCTGTTAACTACTTCTTAAATGACGTTGATCTACAGTCTGTAACTTCGTATAAATACTTGGGGATTCATATAACATCTGACTTGAACTGGAAACATCATATTACCTATGTTATTAACAATAGCAACCGTATGCTAGGGTACCTACGACGCAACTTTAGCCGTGCCCCTCAAGCCGTGAAACTAACCATGTATAAAACACTAGTTCGTCCAAAACTTGAATATGCATGCTCCATTTGGGATTCTTTTCAACTGAACTTGACTCACTCGCTTGAAATGGTACAGAATAACGCAGCACGCTTCATTCTATCTAACTACCATCGCACTAGCAGTATTACGTCAATGAAACACAGCCTTTCACTACAGTCACTTGAATCACGTCGCAAAGCATCTCGTCTCATACTTTTTCACAAGATATTCAATCATCCACTTTTAAAAGCTCAGTTCATTACCACTCCTGCCTATTACTCAGCTCGTTTAGATCATCAACATGAGGTACACCTCATTAGCTGCCGCACTAACACTTTTCATCATTCCTTCGTCCCACGCACATCCAACAACTGGAACCACCTTCCCTCGGACATGGTTGCCATTTCAGGTCACGACTTGTTTTCATCTATAGTACAGAATTACTTACGTGATGACACGTGAAGTGTATATTGTGCATATATATTTTTGTACTCTGTTTGCCCCATTCTGATGATACTTACACGTACATTCACTGTACTGCGTAACATAAAATTTTCATGTTTTGTAATTTTTATTATATTGATGCGACTATGTTTGCTCTTGGTTATAGTTTTTTTTTTTCTGTACCTCACTCCCCTCTGTAAAGCTATGTGCGATTGAGGGTAAAATAAATGAAATGAAATGAAATCCTCGTCATACAAGCAAGTAGGCGATATCAGTACAACACTGATGCAAAAAAAGAAAGCACGGAAATACAACTTGAAGCACCTGGTATGCTTCAAAGAGAAAATAAAGATTTATATAGCTGACAAAAGTTTACACAAATATTCCAACAAAGGGTGTCATGTGCTAGCTTAATTAACTAAATTAGAATTCCCATATTCTTATACTAACACTCGATACCAACATATCTTCAATACAGCGGTAGGAGTGTACTCTTAGTTTCAGCACATAGTTTAGATTACTGAAATACGTATACTTCAAAATAGCTCTCTTAAAATATTTATGAGGCAGCTAGGGTGAAATTCTAACCATAGAGAAATTACATAGATTTCTGGCACAAGGATTCGGAGCGCAGTCACGAAAACATCATTCATGTGTGCTTGACAGGGCTGTGCGTTTTTCTATCTACGTGCCCAGTCGTGTGATTGTTTTGCGCGTAAAAACGCACAAACTATCGAGTTGGGTGAACGTGAACTGCTCTCGCGACACCAGTATGTTTAAAAGCAGACACTTTTACAGGGCTACAAGGGATCAAAGGATAATCACGTGCAGTAAACAGCCAAGGAATGACAGCACGACAAGAGGCTTGCATCACCGAACTATAGATCAAGTAGCGCAACGCGAATCTAAAACATGCAACCAACGCACACAGCGACTGTTTCTTACGGTGACATAAAATAAGCCACCTCAAAACATACCTGCCTATCGGGTCTCTGGTTCGTCATCCCCGCTGTGCCAACAAGCCGCCCGGGCCATCGCTTCCTGCATACCATTTGTCACGCAATGAAGTAACCCAGTTACGTAGTTCAGCGACATTGTTCTACTTACCGAAGTTTTGACATTGGCTGGGCACTCTTCAGTCGCCCGTCAAAAAGCTCACGCTCTCGCGTCAGTCACTTGTTGTCACAGCAGGGGTCGTGGTTTGTCTTCGGAAGTACAATCGACATTGAATAACGCGAACAACACGAGTAATCGATAAATGGAGGAAGAAATCACTTTTCAGAGCGAACACAAGGCGCGCGCCCGATGTGGTATTTGGAGCGGACACGTACGGCGAGCCATCGTCCGCCACTCGATCAAAGCACCAGAACTTCCCGACGCGCGGAAACTATCCTGTAGACGAATTCCAAATGAGGATAAGTATACAATGCACGCAATATCTATCAACACGGCCATTATGTAACCGCGGATTCCACCACGTGTTCTTGCGTAAAGCTGGTGGTGAGCCTGCAGTACAACAAGGCCCGTTGCAACTGCTGACTTACAAGCCTAGCGAAAACTAGTTTGCAGGTGACAGCACTAACGTGTCACTCTACAAATATTTTACAATAACAATCAAGTGTATTCATAACTTTTCACGCCAAATGAAGCTTTCTTAATTATTAGTTTGCAATATATGTAGTTATGCAGTTGTAAGTATTTTGTTTTGCATAACTGAAAAAGATTTCCCTACTCATGTCAAAAGCGATGGTCATCTCTGAGTCTCTGCAACACAAGGCCAATAAGTACAAGTCTCAGAGGCAATGCTTTTGCAGCTGCGGCTTTACTTGTGTGCAGAAAAGAATGAGTGGCATGCATTCCTGCTCTATAGAGAAGAAAGGTATCTGACCGGGTGTCCGTTCCTTTACGTCTCTACTCAGTGGCGTAGCCAGGGGCTATCACAGCGAGTCCGTTACCCCTTCCTGCCCTCCCCCCTCCCCACGCCTTTCAGGTGATTTTTTTTTTGGCGCGGTATACCTAGAGCAAACTGACTTTTCGCCTGCTCCCCCCCCCCCCCGCCCTTCCCCGAGATCAACGAGGGATTCCTTTCCTTAACCTCCCTTGTTTTTGTTTTTGTTTTTTTAAATATACGCCGCTGTCTCTACGTGACAGCTAGCGTTGTGACAGCAAAACTGTGGCGGGGTGAGAGGCATGAATGCGCATGAAAACTTCTCTCTTCCTCTCCAGCACGCCTTGGCTCTCCACCTCCTACCGGTAGCGATGAGGGGAGAGGGGCACACATTTGGCAGCTGCCGCTCCCAGCCATATTTTTGTTGTAAAAGTATGACTGATATTTAAATACGCTTTCATATGCTCACTACAACGATACGATGAGTTTATCTCCTGTGCTGCCCTCGGTGTCCACTGAGCCCCACCGTGGTGGTCTAGAAACTAAGGTACTTGGCTGCAAACCCGCAGGTCGCGGGATAGAATCCCGGCTGCAGCGGCTTCATTTTCGATGGAGGCGGAAATGTTGTAGGCCCGTGTGCTCAGATTTGTGTGCGCGTTAAATAACCCCAGGTGGTCGAAATTTCCGGAGCCTTCCACTACGGCGTCTCTCGTAATCATAACTTGGTTGTGGGACGTTAAACCCCACAAATCAATCAATCATCGGTGTCCACTGAACGCCTAATGGAACCATCCCCCTCCATGCAAATGGCAAATTGGCACGTCTATTCAACTGTTTGGGGTACCGCTTCAGCGTAAGCGATCGATGCTATGCCCTTTATATTGAAATACATATTTAAAATTTATGCGCGCAAGGTGGTGGAAAGCACCCCTGAATGCCCCAGTAAAGTTTGCCTCTACATCGCGCTTCTCGCACTAGTATCTCATCATCATCTTCATCAATAATAATAATAATAATAATAATAATAATAATAATAATAATAATAATAATAATAATAATAATAATAATAATAATAATAATAATAATAATAATAATAATAATAATAATAATAATAATAATAATATATATGTTATTATTGTTATTATTATTATTATTATTATTATTATTATTATTATTATTATTATTATTATTATTATTATTAACAATAATAATTAATCGTTATTGTTGTTGTTTCTTAGATGCACATGTACAACCTTATAATTGTTTCTGGGCACGCTACATGAATAAGTAAATAATAAATCATTGATTACTAATGACATCGCAAGCCTTAGATGCCTCATTAAAAGTAAAATTTGACCGTTGGCAGCGTCTCGCATCCTGCAATGTAGGGAACGATGGATGCATGCAAAAAGTAATCCCCGCGAAACGACGTGTCATTATAGCGCCACATGATAGTCATTACATCGCACACAATCCCATCATAGCTTGTCCAAAGGCTGCAGGCTGGCTGATTAGCTACGCAAAACGGTGTCATTATAACGGTGGAGGCAAAGCATAACCACATTAGTTGCAGAAAGGTTTCGAAGGGCGGCAGGATGAACACATCAACTGATTGAAAAAAAAAGAGATGGCTATCGCCTTCGAGTTGTCTTACGTGAATTAATGCATAACAGACCCTGTATTATTATTATCATTATCATTATTATTATTATTATTATTATTATTATTATTATTATTATTATTATTATTATTATTATTATTATTATTATTATTATTATTATTATTATTACTATTGCTCTTATGGTCTAGCTGATTTACACTTAAGCATGTGTACGAAGGCATTCCCTTCATGACGATGTTATATTTACTGAAACATGGTCGAAAAATCTATGGCAATACAAACTGGTTAGTGTTTTACATTTCCGAAAGACAACACGTACGTGAATGTCGAGATCAGCAAGTAATTGAATTAGACATAGGTGCACGTTAAGAAATCACAGATCATCGAAATTTCTGAAGCACTCCGCTACGGCGTTTTTCATTATCATATAGTGGTTTTGGGATCTAGAATTCCCGCGATTATAACATTTAGTAGTAAGAAATTGAGTGTTTGTTGGCTTTAAAAGATTAACGAAAATTTTTTTCGTTGTGATGTGTTTTGACATTAGGACACGCACTGGAAAGTCTGTGTACTTTGATCATCATAAATCCTGGTGCATGTTGTCATCTGAGTCTCTATTGCTCACCTGATGCTAAAAGACATTAGGCTTTGCAGGTATAATGTCAATCTAGTGACTCATTAGGTGTTCATTAGCTGCACATTAGACTCTCAAAATTCATTTTCATAAGGGCGGTTAATCCAAGGTCAGCGTTGTTTAGACTTTTTCGAGAATCGTTTAAACATGCTTGAAAGCATTACGCCCATGGACCTTATAACATGTAAACATAAATTATATTGGCTAATAGAAGGGAACTAATAGTTCTGTGCTTTAGGAATCTGTATACAGTTTTGCCGAATTTCCAATTAAAATAAACGTCTGCTTTAGATTGTGATAGGCTGAGTTTGATGCACGGGTATTGACTTCACAATATGGCGTACTTAACGAGAAAGGCAACGACGAGAAAGGCAGTCTCTGTTCAGATAGGGAAACGTTAATAATTGGCTAGCTTTGGCACACTGCGTTATAATGAGGCGTTGTACCGTAAATACTTTTGAATACAGAAGAAAAAAAAAGGCCCTCGTGATTTGAGACTGTGGCGTTATCGTTCCGTCATTTATGCAAAATTTGTATGCCGTTTCCTTTTTAGGAGTCAATTAAGTGCCAATAGAACTTTTTCGGTGTCGTGAGCAGGAAGTTCCTCGTTCTGAAGCTGAAATGATAGACCTTGTTTTTTTCAAAATTCAGTCATTTACCGGCACGCACATTAATGAAGGTTAGTTTTTGTTGGCAGTACAAGAAAAACTTCAGGTTGTTTTTCGTCAACCTTTTTGCTTTTCTTTGTGGCTGAATAATTTTCTTGATAATCTTGAGACGCCGGTGACCTTTTTTTTTTACAGAAAAAGCTGTTATCATATCACTACAAGGGTGCCGTATTTGTCCGTCGCCATGGGTTTCCGTATTAGGTATTGCTCGAAATATTAAAAAGAAAACAAAAAATGATATCCAGGATGTACTGGGGTTAGAGCCTGGGTCCTCTCTGACAGCCCAGCATTCTACCACAGAGCCATGCCGTTACTTTAGACTCCGCAGCGAAAACACCCTATATATAGGCGCTGTATAGGGAAGAACCACGTTAACATGTGAAATATAGCGTAGTAGAAGAGGTGTCACGCAACGATCAGGTGTCACACTGCGCTAAACCCAGCTGGCGTCGCATAATACGAACTGCGTGACTAGTGGGTCGTTTAATTATCTAAAGAAAGTGTTTGACGATTTCGAGCATTTCGTACTCATGGTATAGCGCAGTGAGCCGTCCCGAAGCTTGAACGAGCGTTAAGGGCTTATAGCCAGCTTGGGTGCCTCCAACCAATTACAAATGGTTCAGTCATAATTCATTGTCATCAGCCCCGCCGCGGTGGTCTAGTGGCTAAGGTACTCGGCTGCTGACCCGCAGGTCGCGGGTTCAAATCCCGGCTGCGGCGGCTGCATTTCCGATGAAGGCGGAAATGTCGTAGGCCCGTGTGCTCAGATTTGGGAGCACGTTAAAGATCCCCAGGTGGTTAAGATTCCCGGAGTCCTCACTACGGCGTCTCTCATAATCATATTGTCACGTTACAACGTAACTGTAAGCTGCAGATAATGGCACACAAGGACGTCAAACTCACTCGAATAACGGCAGTGAGACTATTGTTTTTCTCTGCACGCGCATCTTTGTCCTCTTCTGAACAGCGGCACATACAAGCATACCAGCATCTGTGTAAATAATACTTGTAGAACTTGTACTAGTGGCATTACCCCCCTTCCCAAAGGACATCGTCCCGATGTCATAACATAATTGCCAGTTGAAAAGACGTACGATAAGCAGCACACAAGGGGATGTTCACAATCACTGTAAGTCTACTCAAGGGAGTGTGACGAATAGTCAGCGTTGGTAAAATGGTTTCATCCTCGAAACATGGACGACGTGTCACTGTTGTGAACGGCGGGATTGACGAGCCATGTCCTCGTCAAGAACCTCGTAGTTCACTTCGCAGAAACGACGGAGAACTTTAGAGGGACCAAAATAGCGGCGTAACAACTTTGCCGACCGGCCCCATTGTCGAATAGGAGTCCACAACGATACTCGTTCTCCGGGTTGGTAAGATACATCGCGACGACGAGCGTTGTACCGCAGCGAGTCGATGCACTGTTGTTGCTTATGGATTCGTTCGACTGCAAGCTTACGAGCCGCGTCTGCCAGTCTGATAAATTCGTTCGTCTTGACACTAATCTGGTGTCTGTCTGGTAGAAGCATGACATCCAGTATTGTAGTCACCTCCCTGCCGTGAAGCAACCGGAATGGTGTGAATCCAGTTGTTTTTTGCACAGCGGTGTTGTAAGCGAACGTGACGTAAGGGATGATGTCATCCCAGTTTTTTGTGGTCTTGGTCAACGTACATGGATAGCATGTGAGCGATCGCCTTGTTTAGTCGCTCTGTAAGGCCGTTGCTTTGTGGGTGGTATGCAGTAGTTTTTCGATGTACTGTGCCGCTAAGCTGCATGACGTCTTGTATCATCCGGGCGGTAAAAGCTGTGCCACGATCGGTTATGACAACTGCTGGTGCTCCATGTCGGAGGACGATGTTTTTCATAAAAAAGTGGGCAGTCTCAATGGCGGTGCCACGTTGTAATGCCTTCGTTTCGCAGTAGCGCGTCATGTAATCAGTAGCGACTACAATCCAGCGGTTGCCGTCAGGAGACTTGGGAAAAGGTCCGAGTAGATCCATGCCAATTTGTTGGAACGGTTGTGTCGGAGGAGCGACGGGCTTCAAAAAGCCGGCTGGGCGCTGATGTGGTGCTTTACGGCGCTGGCACTCGTGACACGTCTTCACGTAATGCTTCATGTCTCGACTGAGCTTAGGCCAGTAGTAGTGTTGGCGAATCCAGGCCAAGGTACGTGTGAATCCCAAGTGGCCTGAGGAAGGCTCATCGTGACAGGCGGACAAGACATCGGCTCGTAACGCTGGCGGGACAACGAGCAGGTACTCAGTCGCGTAAGGGTCGAAGTTTCTTTTATAGAGGATATTTCTGCGGACGCAGAACGATGATGACGAGCGGGCGAATGCTGGTGGTGGATGCGGCGTACGGCCTTCGAGATATTCGATGAATTGTCGAAGCTCGGAATCGTTCTTCTGCTGTTCAGCCAAGTCGGATACACTAATGGTGCAGAGAAAACGACCGTCGAGATCGTGATCCCCTGATGCTGTCTTAAGAGGAGCTCGGGAAAAGCAGTCCGCGTCAGTATGCTTCCGGCCAGACTTGTACACGACTGTCAAATCGAACTCCTGAAGGCGTAAGCTCCACCTGGCCAGACGTCCGGAAGGGTCTTTAAGGTTCGCCAACCAGCAGAGCGCATGATGATCGGTAACAACTCTGAACGGGCGATCATACAGGTACGGTCTAAATTTAGCTATTGCCCAGACAACAACTAGGCACTCCTTTTCAGTTGTTGTGTAATGCGCCTCCGCAGATGATAAAATCCGACTCGCATAAGCAATAGGGCGTTCGACGCCGCCTTGCCACTGGACGAGGACTGCACCAAGGCCGATGTTACTGGCGTCTGTGTGTAGTTCAGTGTCGGCATATTCGTCGTAGTGTCCGAGTAAGGGCTCAGACTGGAGACGCTGCTGGAGCTCGGAGGAAGCGCATGTTTGCTCAAGGCCCCACGCGAAGGGAACGTCGTCTTTTGTCAGACGAGTGAGGGGTTCGGCAATGTTAGCGAAATTTTGCACAAAGCGTCTGTAGTATGCGCAGAGGCCTAAAAATCGACGCACATCACGTTTGTTGGTAGGTGGTGGAAAATCCGCGACAGCCAATGTTTTGTCTGGCTCAGGCCGAATACCATCAGGGCTAACAAGGTGACCGAGGAACTTTAATTCGTTGTAACCAAAACGACATTTTTCTGGTTTCAGTGATAGGCCTGCCGTGCGAATTGCAGCAAACACAGATCTAAGTCGCTGCAAATGCTGCTCAAACGTTTGGGAGAAGACAACGACGTCGTCTAAGTAAACAAGGCATGCTTCCCACTTGAGACCGGAGAGCACTGTATCCATCATCCTCTGGAATGTCGCAGGGGCAGAACACAGACCGAAGGGCAGCACCTTGAATTCGTACAGACCATCAGGCGTTATGAATGCTGTTTTCTCTCGGTCGCGTTCATCAACTTCGATCTGCCAGTAGCCACTGCGTAAATCCATAGAGGAGAAGTATCGGGCGCGTCGGAGGCGGTCTAGTGAGTCGTCGATGCGCGGAAGCGGATAAACGTCTTTCTTTGTGACTTTGTTGAGTTTGCGGTAATCGACGCAAAATCGGAGAGTGCCGTCCTTCTTTTTTACTAGTACGACGGGGGACGACCATGGACTGTTCGAGGGTTCAATTACGCCATCTTCGAGCATCTGCTTCACTTGAGAACGTATAGCCTCTTGTTACTTTTGTGATACTCGGTAGGCGTGCTGACGTATGGGTCGCTCAGCATGGTCAGTGACAATGCGGTGCTTTACGGTTGGCGTTTGTTTTATCTTGAATGTAGACGCGAAACAGTCGCTAAACATGCGGAGGATACAGCGGATTTGCTCTTTCTGCGCACATGACAGGTTCGGATTGACATCGACTGCATTGGCTACCGCGGTGTCACTTTCAACGGCTGCACAAATTGGGGCTATCGTCGCACACGCTTCATCGTCAATGGATTCGAAATGAGCGATAGTTGTTCGCTTGGCCAAATGTTGGTATGCTCCAATAAAATTGGTTACCAACAACTCAGTCATCCCACGTTTAAATTGAATTATTCCGCGGGCAACGCAGATTTGCTGAGACAAGAGCACTGAAAGGTTGGCTTCAGCGATACCACTACTGTCATGGTCTATGTCGCCCTGTAATGTAACGAACATACTGGTGCGTGGCGGAAGTGTGATGGTGTCGTCGACAATGCGAAGCGCAGTCTTCTGCGGATTGGTATCTCTAGACTTCGGGCCATAGTCGTCAGCAAACGTTACGAGGCAGTCTCGAAGATTTATAACAGCGCCGTGCTCACGAAGGAAATCCATGCCAAGGATAACTTTCCGGGAGCATTCGGGAAGCACAACGAAAGAAGCAATGAACGTCGACTCACAGATTTGCAGCCTTGCGGTGCATCTCCCGATTGGTGTCAAGAGATGACCACCTGCTGTCCGAAGGTTTGGTCCATGCCCCCAAGGAGTCGTGACTTCCCTGAGTTCAGCCACAAGTTCAGCGCTGATAACTGAGTAGTCGGCGCCGGTGTCGACCAGAGCAGTCACTGGATGGTTATCGACACGAACGGCAATGTCAGCAGAAACGGGTTCGTCAGCGATGTGAGGTGTCGGCTGAAAGGAATCGTCGAAGGTAGGTGGATGGGTCGGAGGAGGCTGTTTTGGTGATAGCTTAACAGCGGTCCCACCCCCGGAGGCCGCTGATTCTAGTTTCCCCGGCGTGGACTTGGGGACCTAGCGGGTCGCCCCGCAACAACATCGGCGAAAGTGGAGTATTGATTCGCGGACGTAGAGCGTCGAGGAGACGGAGAGCGTGATTGGCGTCGCTGAAGATTCGGAGACGGTAGACTTGCCAAGTACTCCGCGATGGCGCGGGGTCGTTCGCCGTCTCTGGGCCGACGAGCGTCTGGCCGAAATCCAGGTAGGCCCATCTGTCTGAACGAGCACTCCCGGTACAAGTGACCTGGCTCACCACAGTGGTAGCATAGTGGCCGATTGTCGGAAGCGCGCCACACGCTAGATTTCCGCAAATTAGGTCGCGGATTCTCATAGTGCGGTGGGCCCGAGAAGTACTGCGGCATCTGCAGGCAAGTCGGACGTTGGTTTCCATAGCGTGGCCCGCCCGAGAAGTGCTGTGGTGTCTGCAGGCTAGTCGGTCGGGGGAAATAGCTGGCTGCCGGTGTAGGAGTACGTACAGCTTCCGCATACGTTAGCAGAGGAGCTTCGGTTGGAGGTGGCGCTAATGGTCGTACCAGCTGCCGCACCTCTTCACGGACAATGTCTGTCAGAGCAGCCACTTGAGGCTGTGAAGGCAGTGCGTGAAGCTTTTGCAGCTCGTCGCGTACAATGCTACGGACTAGCTCAGCAAGGTCTCTCACGCTCGTGACATCGGGTGTTACCAAGGGTGCTGACAGACATGCAAGGTTGTCGGACCGTTCATACTGCGAAGACCGCTGTCTTAGCATTCGCTCCATGGTCGTAGCTTCACGGAGGAATTCTGCCACGGTAGCTGGTGGGTTTCGCGCAAGTCCTGCAAACAGCTGCTCCTTGACACCCTGCATCAGAATGCGTGCCTTATTGTCTTCCGTCATTGCAGAATCCGCTCGACGGAACAGACGAGACATTTCCTCAACGAACATGGCCACGTTTTCATTGGGTCTTTGATTGCGAGAATTGAGGAGACGTTCGGCTTGTTCTTTCCGGTCGGCGCTACCATACGTGTTCCGCAGCTGAGTGCAAAACACCGGCCAGGTTGTCAGGGCGGCCTCGTGATTCTCGAACCAAATACGCGCCGAATACTCCAGGTAAAAATAGACATACCGCAGTTTCCGGTGCTCGTGCCACTCGTTGGCGACGGCGACTCGATCGTATTGGTCCAGCCAGTCATCAACGTCTTCGTAGGGCTCCCCATGGAAGGGCTTTGGCGTTCGGGAGGCTGGTAGCCATGGTGCTGGCGGAGTCACGGTCGGTTCAGTCTGGCTTGCAGTTGTCGCATATGCCATGGTTCTGGAGCGTTCCGGAAGAGGGCTGAATTGGGGTGGTAGGCCTAGTTGCCGCCGACTGCGTCGAAGGTTGGCTGTTTCTACTAAGGCGTCGATGTTGGGACCGAGATCTTCCTCGTTGGAACAGTGCATAGACTATTACCCAGCACCTCCACCTGTGTCACGTTACAACGTAACTGTAAGCTGCAGATAATGGCACACAAGGACGTCAAACTGATTCGAATAACGGCAGTGAGACTATTGTTTTTCTCTGCACGCGCATCTTTGTCCTCTTCAGAACGCGGCACATACAAGCATGCCAGCATCCGTGTAAATAATACTTGTAGAACTTGTACTAGTGGCAATATGGTGGTTTTGGGACGTTAAACCCCACAAATCAATCAATTCATTGTCATCAGCCGTGACACCAATTTATGTGCTGGGTATTTCGAAACTGTACTGGTATTAGTTGCCCCAAAGAAGTTTTCAATGGTTCGATAAATAATGATCTTCCAGCTTTCGCTGTACATAACTGTGCTGTGCTTTCTGCGCACGTCTGGTGTTTTCTTTTTTTTTCTCCTTTCGTAATGCGACAAATATTTTGCCGATTTGTGGAGCCTTGAAGTGTGCATCGATTTCCCATAGCGTCTGCTGGATCTATACCCATTTATTTGCCACTTGAATTGCTTTAGTTCTGTGATCTGACCGGGCAGACACAGGTTGCGAACATGCGCACGTTGAAGCCACCTCCTGTTTCCTTTACTCGCTTAAAAACAAGTCTGTAATAAACGATGCGGCCAGACCGCACACCAAGGACCAACAATCCGGGTAAGAATACTTTCAGTGCATACGCGATGTTAATCGAGACCTGGGAGACTGTTTTTTTTTATATAGCGTTGTCCGCTTCAATACATGCGTCATATAAAGGCTGGTGCACACCGGCATCTATAGCAGTGGTCGCGCGACCGATTGCGACTGGTCACAAACAGTCGCGAACGGTCGCAAAGCGACTGCGTTGCCTAGTCGCTTCCTGACCGATTTTTCAGTCGCGTGACTGCAGTTGCAAAGCTGCTGAAACCAATCAGCGATTTGTTTTTCTTTTTCTTTTTTTCATTGCTTTGACCTTCTGCCGCCAGATACAAACGAGTACGTTCCTCTGGGTCTGTGGCACCATGGCCACCATGGAATACTTTGCTTGGAGATGGCAGGGTGCAGCAGTTCGAGAAAAGTGTCGAATTTACGTGGCGGCATTCCCAAGAAGCTAAATACCGTCAAAGTAAAGAGAAAATAAATCTTTCCCCCGTATTCAGACTCGTTTTTTGTCTTGAACTTGACTTGTCACCGCTTTCAATGCAGCGCGTTTGGAACGCGTTCGTGCTTCATGCCTTCGCAACGCCTCAAGACACCGCGTTCGAGACGCGTTTGTGCTGCATTTGAGGCTGTGGCAAGTTAGAGAAATTCAAGAGCGTTTCTGAATACGCTACGACTCTAGGAAATACTTCTCGTCGTTTCAGCGCTGCTCGGGAGGTATAGGTGGCTTGCATGGCCGGCCAACTCTCGCGATCGAAGGAATGGTCGCACCCACCACCGGCTTTTAGGGGCGAAGCTCCTTATAGCGGCACCCGTTCGTCCCTCGTAGTCTGTAACAAGTATAACATTTTGACCTCCAAGGTGGTGCCGGAGAGACTTCTTCTGTGCGTTGTTGAACAATAAAAAATAGTGCTCAATGTACATGCCAATAGCTGATAATGGGGTATGACAGACAGGAGCGTTCGGCTTTTAGTTAACGTGCACGCTGCGATCCCCATTAGCAGCCATTGCATGTACATTGAGCACTATCTGAAGGGAAAGGGATGCTACGTTATACCCGCTGGGTGTAACCACCTTAGTTTTAGAAAGGTTTAGCAAGCGTTGAGCCGCAGTGCCATGAACACAATGAACTAGTACATACGATGAATGAGCTCGAGGTAGTTAAAGGTGGGAAGTAGGTACGAGGTGCAAGCCGTAAGAAATTAAAAGCCGAATTCTCCTGTCTCTCATTTCCCATGCAGCCATTGGCATGCACATTGAGCTCTATCTGCCAGGCAAAGGTTGCTACGTTATACTCGTTGGGCGTAACCTCCTTGGTTTTAGAAAGGTTTAGCGAGTGTTGCGCCGCAGTGCCATGAATACAGTGAACTAATATATACCATGAACTCGAGGTGGTTAAAGGTGGGAAGTGGACCCGAAGCGCAAGCTGTTAGAAAGTGTGCGTGTGCCACCTCTCGTTTAGTCCTTGGAATGTCCGCTGGATGGCGGTGTTTCTATATGTGGAATATATGATGAAAAGATGCGAGATGGCGGTACTTGGAGTGTTGAATAGATGGACGAACGGACACACAGACAGATGCATGAATGGACGCATGAACGGACGCAGGGGCGGATGCATGGAAGAACGCAGGAACGGACGCACGCACGGACGGGTGGATGGACGCATGGACGGTCGCACAGACGGAAGGAAGCAAGAACGAATGGACGGACGAATGCTTTGCCCCACTCTCCATCATTCACTCCGTGGATATGCTGCCAATTTTTTTAAATGCGAAGCATTTATCAGCGAACTTCGGCGACTTTGAGCGTATCAATCTAGCCGCCTAGGACTTTTAGCTCTCCTGGCCGTTTCGATAATGGTATCAATACCAAACTTGGAATGGCATAACATAGCTGTAAGAAGAACATATTTTACTAGTCATGACATGAAATTCACGAAATGTATGTCATGAATGCCATGATTTACATTTCATGGTCTCGCAGCTCTTGCGGTGGTTTCGTTCACATGGCATGTTGCAAAACTGGTATGGTATGACATGATTGCATGGCGAACACAAGCAACAGACCCTAACATGAAAATAATGGCATGCGTGTCATGTAAGAACATGTCTACATGCCTTGGTCATGATGCGCTCGCGGCCGTTTCGCTAGCTTCACTTATACGAAATTTTGTATTACGGGACGTGAATCGATGACGAAGGTATGATACTGGTGCAAACATGATAAACATGAGATGCGTGTCATGTAACAACATGACTGCATGCCACGCTCATGATGCGCTCACGACCGTTTCGCTAGCTTCACATATGCCACATTTGGTATTACGTGACGTCAATGGATGACGAAGGTATGCTACTGGTGGAAACATGGTAATAATGAGATGCGTGTCGTGTGAGAACATGACTACATGCCACAATCAAGGCGCCGATACATTTCGACGCGGTGCACGTGCTTGCCAGCGTTCATTGCGTTGCGTCACGCCAGGCGCCGGTCCTGCCATATCCTGCAGGCGCGCGCTGTGCCGCGTTGCTTTGACGCATGCGCCTTTCAGCGCGCCCGGCGTCCCTCCGTCACGAAAATAGAGAGACGCAGTGTTGTCTGGGTAATGCATCGGCGCGAAATGCAGCATGTCGCGCCGGTTGCCGTCGGGCCTCGCTGACGGACGCTGGTCGCGCCTGGCGTCAGACTATCGAGGTCTCGCGTTTTGCTAACGCAGCGTCACTGTGCGCAGCGGGCGAGCACGTCAACGCTACATTGGAGTATATGGGCCCTTCATGATGCGCTCGCTGCCGTTTCGCTAGCTCCACATATACCAAATTTGGTGTTATGTGACGTCAATCTCTTGTTCAGTTTAATTACGATACCTACCACCCTTTCATTAATGCTACAGTATTCCTCTATGTTGCCAGCTATGTTTTTGTGAATTAGGAACCCCACTCCCAGCTCTCTTCTGTCAGCCAAGCCCCGATAGCAAAGGACGTGCCCATTCTGTAGCACCATATAGGCCTCATCTGTCCTCCTAACCTCACTGAGCCCTATTATATACCACTTAACACCCTTTAGCTCCTCCAATAGTACAGCTAGACTTCCCTCACTAGATAAGGTTCTAGCGTTAAACGTTGCCAAGTTCAGGTTCCAATGGTGGCCTGTCCGGATCCAGAGATTCTTAGCACCCTCTGCTGCGTTGCAGATCTGACCGCCGCCGTGGTCAGTTGCTTCGCAGCTGCTGGTGACTGAGGGCCGTGAGTTAATTGACGTATGCATGTATGCAACTGACGTATGAATGTATGTATGACGTATGCAAGATGATAGAGTGCTGCCACCTACCCGTGTCTCTGCGTTCTACAGGTGGTTTCGTATTGCAATATTACTGCGACACGGGGCTCATGTCTTATGCAGTGCCCCCAGGATCTCAATCAACGATCTTCTCGTGCAGCACATCAAATAAACGTTTTATCCTTCTCTCTGCAGACAGAAGGCTATCATCTTTCGACGACATTTGTAGCTATACACGCAGATACGCGGCTATTTTTTAACCATGGCATACAGAGCATGAAGTAGCACTCGACCACATCTGCCAGCCCCACCCCCCTTACTGATCAAGGTGGTGCCCCCCCCCCCAAAAAAAAATTCTGCCTGCATCCTATCCCAGAGGAGGGAGGGTTGGAGGCATGTAAGCAGCAGCCACCCCCTTCCCCTCCAATACTCTAAGGAGGGGCAAGCCAGCCTACATACCTCTACTTAGTCGGAACTCCTTTGTCAGGCTTTCATCGTACTTGGTGTTAAATTCTCACGTCTTCTGCCAAGCGTGTGGTCCTAAAGATGCTCATTTGTAAGCTACCGGCTATAGGCACTCGCAGATGCTGATCTTTCCGCCAGTCGCGTGAAATATCGCACATTTCGGTCACTCGCTTGAGGCCCTAGCACGTACCCGGCGCTCAAGTTGTCCGGGACAGCAGCAACATTAAACGCTGTCACTGGGAGGCGATGTGGGAGAAGTGCATTGCGGTAGAGTGAGTGATGAGGCAGAGCGATTGATTTATAAGGCAGACGGTGTCCTCTTAAAAGCTGCTTGGCGTTACGATCACGTGACTCGTGCGTGCTGCTGCCGCAGACAGCTCTCTCGCCGTCATCGCATCCTCGACGGCGCGGCGAAATCCAGCGCAAGGCGCATGAGAAGGTCGGCTGGTGTCTTCCCCGGCCCGCGCGGCCCTGTTTCCTGGCTCCTTTCGCATAACAAGGCGCGTACATCTCCTGCCATTGTTCGAACTCGTTCTGTTCGGCGGCCCCCGCTTGCGTAGGCGATCGCCGTGGTGGGCACCGCCGCTTGCTGCTGGAGAGAAGAGATGGCCCGATACGACCGCTGCTGCTGCCGCCTTTTGTCCGCGCCACACTTCCTACACTTGGTCACAGCGGTTCGGTGCAGCACCGCTACAACGCTGGTCAATCTGGTCGCGAGTCTGCGCGCGTCCGAACTCACACTTAATTCGCCTTGGTTCGGCGAGCCCTACGAAGGCGGCCGACCCGAGGCACTGTGCTGTCACCGCCGTATCAGAATTCGCTCTCTGTTGCGGGGAGCTGCAGTGCACACGTCACTGAATCGTAGCGTTGCGCCAGTGCGTTCTGTTAACCTCGCGTTCTTGGGCCTCTTGGGAGAACCGCTCTCAAACAGTGATGGAGCGCCTATCGGGCATCGTCATGATTGGACGACACAAAGGCTGGTGACGACACCATAGCAAACTAAACTGCGGCCACCGTTCTATAAGTATCTGAATCTGCCCGAGTGGCACCGCGCACGAACAAAAGGCGCAGCCAAAGGTCGCCTACGCGCCATTCTCAATGGGCTCAGTGCCGTGAGACGTGCTTGCTGAATTGACGCGAGCGCACAGACGCACGTATCCTATCTACCCACAACACTATTTGAGAAAAAAAATAAACACGTATTACTTCAAGTGAGCTTGAATTTGAAGCGCCCTATCCACTTTCACTTCGAGGGCACACAAGATATGGGGAGCAAAGAAAAAGTGGAGAGTGGTGCGAAGACGGTTCTATCGCTAAAAAAAACACGGTAATGCGCGCATCACCGCTCATTGCGTCGAACTGTCGGCGACGGGGAGTGTTCAAGTCTGCGAGCGGGATGGCCCTTTCTTTGAATAGAAAAAGACAACATGCGAGCGTGAGAGGTTTCCTTATTGGTCAACCTTCGCTCGCGATCTGAGTGGCTATGTGCGTCTGTGTGTGCTTCGCAGGCTTTGGGAGCGGTATCCACACTTCACGCTCATGTATGTATACACCTTCCTGCGCTAAACGCGTTCGCTAAGAATCGGGGTCACTCCGCTGCAATTTCTCGAGCTGCGCCGCACTCTCAATGCGGCTCGGCTCATACAGCTCATCTCGAATGAACCCCGCTTCGGCGTGCGCATACGGTCGTCCAACCAGGCGCACACATCTGTGCAGCCGCATCTATAGCAAAGACAGCTTTGTACAGCACTTGTGCGCGCGCTGTTTGTACACAGAGCGTCTCTAGGAATACTTTTGCGTCGTACGAGTGCGCAGTGGCACTTCCCTCTCATTGAGAGATAATCCAGCAGCGTTCAACGTGCGCATACGGACGCAATGCGGTGGCAGGGGTGCATTCCAGCTTGCGTTGAATTATGGATGAATTTCCATATGGTAGCCACGGTGGAGGACAAAGCGAAACGTGACTACGGTCATTCCGGTGGCATTACATATGTAGGGCCTGTGTGGAAGTGTACGTGGTGTTTTCGTTGGTCGCGGCCGCAGTATTAGGCTGCACCGTCCGGGTCTTAATTGCGTCTAGCTATTCATTTGTAAAACCCGAACATCAAGCTCTCTCGCTTTAACTCTCACATCGTGCACACGTGCGGCCGCTTCGCTTCTGCCGGGCCTAAATGGAGGGGCTTAACTCATTTCCCGGACTTAGCGAGCCCGACTGAGTGCGTCAAAGCGGGGTAAAAAGGACTTTAAAAAAGCGGGGGGCCGTAATCCTCGAAAAAAAAAAAAAACACCGATCGGATAGCGCGAGTGGGACGGGCGGCGCAAAGCGGCGCGCTGACGCTGAGCCGAGTCTGGCTCTTTCATTAGCGAGCCGGGCCCCAGCGACCTACACTGAAAGCGCGGGAACTTTGTTGCGGGAGGTGTAAACGTCCTGCGAGCACAGGTATGCGGGCGAGCGGTGGACGCATCGAAGCGTGGGCGCCCATCGATACGTTCACGTGTGTGCACCACCGAGAAGTGCCTGTTCTTGACGCTGAAAAGGAGCTTTTGTGCGCCGCACTGGCGATGAGCAGCTAATTTCGAGGCTCTTCGATCCCGCTGGCTTACGCAGTTCCTAGGAAGCGGATGGCGGCTTGTTTACACACCACGGTGGAAGGAAGCTGCCAACGTCCGAGCTTGATTACTGCGTCCGATGCAGCGCGCTTGAAGCGACAAACTGGTGCTGCTCGCCGTGTACAGAATTAGGATTTGCTCGGTCATGTATGGGACTGAAAAACTCGTGTTTCTGCGACTAATAACCCAACTATTGCTATGAGAGTCATTATCAAGATAATAATAATCATCATCTTATTATTATTATTATTATTATTATTATTATTATTATTATTATTATTATTATTATTATTATTATTATTATTATTATTCACGTTATCAAATCTGTGAACACCAGTGCATTTGTAAAGGTTTTTTGTTACTGAGCCATAGAATACAGAATGGACATATGCGATAGAAAACCGCTCTTCGGTGAAAGGAAATTCTTGTTCGTCAAGGGCCATTCATTATTTGCCTATGTGACGACTCCAGTTGATGCCAAAGGTGTACAGTTATACACCGAAATCATGCCACCCCCACGCATATCTTCCCGCCAAACTGCTTCACCGTTTTCTATCAACCTAGGACCCCGTGCATTGCTTCTTAGTGCCGGGAGGACAGAAGATGGTCAGGATTTTGTTTTTTTTGTTTATACAGCGTAAGTTGTAATACCAGACAAAAGTTTTGTGCGGGCGCCGGTTCTTGCCTCTTGCTCATCAAGAATGCAATGTCGCGTTAATATGACACACGCGATGTTCATGCCCATTCCCGGGTGACGACGGCCCAAGGCGCGAGAAGCGGGAGAGAATGATGCATGGTGCAACGGCTCGATTAAAAGAAAGACAGTGCTTTCCGAAAAATATCCACGGACTTTATTTCAAGCACCGAGCATCGCCCTCTACATCAGTGCTGCACAACATGCTGGCTGGCCAGCAAAGGAGTAGCCCTTTTTTTGGGAGGATGCCACCTATTCCACTGTGGCGATTACACGAGCACATCCAATGAATCTGCGAGGAAAGCGTACCACCATGTTGTGAAAGGTCACTTTCACCCTCCTGCGAGAAATAGCCGTCTTTTGGCGAGTCAGCAGGGATTGTGACTGTCTACACTTCATCGAAGGACTGCACAGATCGAGAACATTACTTTTCGAATGTTTTCTTCGGCCAGTAATAAATTCTTTTGCGCACGATGGGTAGAATGTTCGCAATAATCCTGGAAAGAAGTGCCTGGGGATTATATTATTATTAGTTGTGAATACGATGTTTTTGAGCTTGTCGAGTGGTTTAATGAGCAGCAAATTATTCTCTAAAAAGTAAGGCTTAAACGTGAAAAACAGGTATCTGGTAACAACATTGGGGTGCAGGTGTCTAACACGAGCATGACTCCCCCCTCCCCAGCCACGAAAGAAGATACACTGACCTAGAGAGAGGAACAGGAGGGAAAGGAAAGGCGGGGTTGTTAACCAGTCTAAAACGACCGGTATGCCACCCTACACCGGGGATAGGGATGAGGGAGTTTGAAAACTGGAAATGGGGAGAGAGGAGAGCACGCACACGCGTTGGGCTCACAAATACTGATGACTTCGAACATGCTGACGCGCACAAACTGACGAAAGTCCGAAAAGACGCGCTATTAGTCCACTGGCGTTCCACCAAATGATGGATGCTTCCTTGACTTACCAGGAATCATTATGATCGTTAGCCATATTTCTACTCGAGCGATTCAAGTACTGGGCTTAAGGTGTCCAGTACTTTGAGAGCGCTTCGAGCAGACGTCGTCCCCATGTCCAACAAGACCTCTCGAACGGCATCCATGAGAGAACGAAGCATAGTTATGACTTTGCCATTTTTCTTACGTGTGTAACCAGTGGTTGGTGACGACCCCTGAGTTGGCGTGGTCTTCTGAAGTTCTATGGTTAGCGGACGACTTGGCAGAATAGGCCATTCCTCTGTAGAGATATTCCTCTCCGCAGTCTTCTTTGAGTTTGTCGGTCCTGTTGCTGCTTGACTTAATGATGCAGCAGTAGAGGTGGCGCTGTCGTTTCGACCTTGCGCAGTCTTTGAGGTCGAACGGTGGCGTCGACGCCGCTGCCGACGCCGGACGGTTTCGGCAGCATCTCCGTGGGTCGAATTGCCTCTGACCATTTGCTTAAGCACCGCGTGCTCCTTCCTAATTCAAGAGCAGTCTTTCGATGAGGCATTGTGTGAGCCATTACAGTTACCGCATTTAAGAAATGTGCTTTAACAAGGTTCTTCATTGGACTGGTTGGTGCTGCATGGTAGACGAAGGACGTGCTTAACAGCGCAAACGACAGGAGGGGATAGAAGAGGGTATGAATCAGCGCTCTGTTCTCGTCTCTTCTATCCCCCCCCCTGTCGTTTGCACTGTTAAGCACTTTCTTCGTCTACTAAGAAATGTGGATTGACACGCATCTTCCGAATGAGGCTCTGTGCACCGGGGGCACCATAGCAAGTTTGGGCACACGCCCTTGACGGGACCTAGTTCAAAGCACTAGCGACACTGAAGTGGCTTTTGCGCAAAAGGCCGAAATGGATGTCGAAAACGCCTGACTTTGACATGAGATGGTGTGCAGTCACCTTTGAAGACCAGTTTTACACAGCGTGACTTCCCAAGGCAGTGTGCCTGAGTGATTACGGTATACCCTCATTTTCTGGTTTAATGAGTGTATGCAATTCAGCGTCGGGAATCACAATGTCTACGTTGTATATCACACCGGCTATGGATGCGTTGTCAATCGGTATCAAGGGACACGCTCTGATGCCGCCTAGCTCAGTCACTTGTTTGATTGATCCAAGCGCATTCACGTGGAATACGTCTATGGCGAGTATATTTTTTCACGTATTTACTCTGATTTCCTTGATTTCGTTAGGCAACACACGTTCCAAAAAAGTGGATTGTGCTTGCCTGTACAGCAGTCGTAGGTCTCTTCTGGCACGAAGATGATGACGTGTGGCTAGCGTTCATGCCTTGACTTCATAGTCGCTGTACTCGCAGAAGTGGGCGAAGCTGCGTTGACGATCTTCCTTTTCACCCTCTTGATCCGGGCAGAAAGGAAATCATCGTCGGATGAGTCGTCCTCCGAGGCGTCTGAGTACATCTCAGTGTACTGACTGTCACTGAGTGAGGTTCCTCTCTTCCTCGCAGTGGTCGGCCGAGATGACTGCTGGCCAGGCGGTCCTCCGGAAGGCCCCGCGTCCATGGCCGTAAAACGGGGAGCCGAGGCACCAGAAAAGTTTGAAGGTTTCACCGAAAAAATTGGAGAGCACAGAGAGAAGCGCTTGGATACCTGAACACATCGTCGTCGTCCTAGATACATTATCAACAACGCTAACTGTATTTTTGGCTATCTTGACGCCAAGCGTCAGCGCATTTCAAACTATAGATACGTCAAACATTAATACATGCAAAGCTCGAATACGCTTCTGCCGCATGCAAACCAACTCAGTCAACGTTGACTGAAACTGTTGGAGCGGCCCAAACCATTCAGCTTCATTTATCTTTAAGAATTACGCTTGTGCTGCCGGCGTCACTTGAATGAAATCCACTCATCTTAATGATTGGGTAACAAGATTAACCATTTTGCGTTCATCGCTCTCTTCATAAAATTTTCTTTCAAAATCAAGTCTTTCATCGGGAATTAGGCTCAGAACCTGCTTGCTTTTGTTCCCATGTTCACCTCTCGAAAAACGTAGCCGTCACTCTCTGCTGCACTAATACCGTTTTACGTGTTTAGTTTCCTTCCGTAGAAAAGCAGGAACTTAGAATCGCTTCCACCCTCTATTGCTACCACCCACAAAGAGCCAAGCCAGGGTCGTAGCCAGAATTTTTTTTACGAAGGGAGGGGGGGGTCGATACAGCCATACTTCATGTATGTTTGTGCGTGCGTTTTCATGTGTGCGTGTATATGTACGCAAGCAAAATTAGAAAAATCTCCCCCCCCCCCTGGCTACGCTCATGGACGTAGCGTTATTCAAACGTGCAGTTTCTGGACGCTTAGTAATGTACCTGCCAACATGCTTTTCCTTTACTTCATGGCTTCTATTCGCTTTGCATTTATGTTGTGCCCAACCCTTCTGTAACGCCCATAGGTTCTCGCAATTATACCAACTAATACATAAAAATTAAGTATAACACGCTACTTTCGTGATCCAAAATTACCCTGTAAGGAACCGTACCAGAAAAATATAACCAAGCACTTGTATTAATGAGAGGGATTTTTTTTAGATTTAACGAAACTCGTTGAAGCAAAAGAAAACATAGTCATTATGGAAGCTTCCGTCAAACCTGTAGATCGAAGAACAAGCTATCATCCGCTCACCCCAATTGTAAAACTTGTTTGAAGCATTTAGCACTCGAGAGAAGTTTGTACTGTTGGTTCCATCGGTTTAAATAAATGTTACTTACACTTCATGCGGCCGATGAACCTTTAAACCTCCCTTCGTGAATTTATTTGTCTGCTTCTCTGCTATCGCTATTAATCCGGTCGCTCGTACAAACCTGAAATTCATTTCCCTTTAGACCCAAAACGAATGTAATCCTACGCAATAAGTACATAATGTTCCCTTACCATATTCCACTGCGAGATACACATCCTTTGTCTTTATGAACGCGCCTTAACACAGCACCGTATCTGCTAAAATATGTTCGTTAAACGTATGCTGGTTTATTTGCTTTCACCTTTCTCAATTTTTTTCTGCAACAGTTACAGATCTTGTCCTACCCGAGGTCAGCCCACATTTGTCTAATACACCCACATTCACACACGACTGACAATAGCGAACATTGTGAGTCTGGAATCACCCTCGGCAACCTTCGGCCCACGTGGCAGTATTTATTACGCTGCCCCGGCACAGAGTAACAGCCCCTCTCTTGTCACTTCCTATCGGAAGGTCCGGACGTGGCAGTTTTGAACTTAATATGGTGTTTTTTCTTGGCACCTGTTTGACTGAAACATTGTAATATGCGTGCTGTAAATAAACGGAATGTCTAATTCCGTTTCACAAATTATTGGCACTTCACTTTGCGTGAAAAGCCCTACCACCGGTTTGTTCCTACGTCCGGCGCCCCACTGTGCCGGCTTCTTGCAACTCCGCCCTCCATCTCAAAGGTTCCCGAACCCTGCCTTAGAGCGTATCCTATGGGAATGTTGAAGTATAACACAAAATAACAGCGATGCAGCCTCAAACAGCGACAGCCTCGGCACACTCTGGGCCGTCCAGTAAGTCGAGGAAGCCACCAAAGGCCTGCAACCCTTGACGGAATCCTTAGTGGGTTCCAGCCCTGTCCCACCAATTCGCAGGCCTCATAATCAAAGTTCGTTGGTCTGATTTGACCAAACTTCATGGGCACCACGTGCACCTTAGAGTTTATGCAGATGTACGAAACACAGTCAGCTTCTCACTAATCTGGACTTCCGGCAGCGTGAAGCCTCCCACGCACTCATTCCCCGGTCCACTGCCTCGCCCACCGATAATTCATCTGATCCAGAACAATTTCCTTCTCACTTTTAAAGATAAGTACTCATTATCGAGACTCCCATCGCCACTTTACGGTGCCCAACAAAGGGCTCAAGAAGGCGGACGACAGAAATAACCGCTAATTCGCTAATACGCTGTGTCCGGCAGTGCTCAAACATTTTGGATTTTGTTCTTCCGGCTTAATTGTACCAGTACTGTCAGCACTGGCGGACACCTACTGCACGGTGTGTATAGGGCATGCCGACTGAGTCCTTCTATACCCTCCATTCCCAACCGAACTCAAGATGACGAGGAGGACCTTTGACCCAACAAGCCACCGTTGTTTCAGGACAGCGGCCACGAGCACTGGCGTCCCTGACTAGGGACTCTATCTAGTATTGTAAGATAGCTGATTCACTAGGGGCTGGTTTCGCTGTGATCCACTAGGCGCACGGTAAAACTGGGCTTTTTTGAAGACATATCTGGTTGCTTCTAGATTCATTCTAGGATTTAGCCGGGTGTTGATGGCTGTTTCTGGGTTGCTTCTAGGTCGTTGTTAGGCTTTAACTATGTGATGCTATAGCCTTGTTTCTATACGTTGATTCTCAGTGCAGAGAGGTTCGAGTTAAATCACAGACAACACACGGATGTCCAGAGACAGAAACTCGCGCTGAAACCAAGCGTTCCCATCATTCAACGGGAACGTTTTCGTTCGTCACTTCTGGGCCTTCTCGCAGTCGTCCTTGGATTTCCTGTTGCCTGTCGGGATAACTGTTGCATTTTTTATTGATGTGTGAGGAGATCTTGGGGCACCAACAGGGTGCCCGCTACTCCTTATCACTTAAAAGTGTCTAATAAAAAGTTCACGGAATGTTCAAGTCTCTAAGCGTAACAATCCACAGCACGTAAATATACAATTTAGCATAACATTTAAGATATATTTGCATCTATTTATATTTATAAGATATATTTGCACATGCATCTCTGGTGCGGGGCACGGCACCGCACCAGAGATGCATGTGTTTCAACCGCTCAATTTGCAGGCCACGATTACCTGGGCTGTCTGCTCCTACCTTGCTGGCACGTGCGCACTGGTCCCCGATGGCACTTCACCGGCTTGGCCTGCGTCTGCATTTTTCATGCCGACGCTGAACAAGCAAATCTGGACGCACATCTGGCCGCTAGGGGCATCGACGACTACGCCTGACGGAACCGGCTCAGCATATTTAAGGGAATCACCAGCAGATCACCTCGGGCACGGCACCGCACCAGAGATGCATGTGTTTCAACCGCTCAATTTGCAGGCCACGATTACCTGGGCTGTCTGCTCCTACCTTGCTGGCACGTGCGCACTGGTCCCCGATGGCACTTCACCGGCTTGGCCTGCGTCTGCATTTTTCATGCCGACGCTGAACAAGCAAATCTGGACGCACATCTGGCCGCTAGGGGCATCGACGACTACGCCTGACGGAACCGGCTCAGCATATTTAAGGGAATCACCAGCAGATCACCTCGGGCACGGCACCGCACCAGAGATGCATGTGTTTCAACCGCTCAATGTGCAGGTCAGTGACTACAAATACGCCGTCTGTGTTAGGAGTAGCAATTACTGTTTGATTGCGGTGTCGTGCCCAGCCGAATGGTGTGATGCTTTGAAACGATCTTTGTCACGAATATCTCGTTTCTGTCCTGGTAATCTTTGATATGCTGCTCATGCTGTCGGGTGATATTGAATCGAACCCAGGGCCTATGAGCAAGATCGAGTCTGAGGCTTTCGCCGCAGCTATGTTAACCATACAGAAATTAGAGGAAGGGCATGCAGCCTTGTCAGCGCAATTAAGCGAGACCATTGAAAAACTGACGGCTTCTACGAACGAAGTGGCTCGTTTGACTGAACGCATTTTAGCGCTTGAATCATCTGTCGCGTCACGTTCGGCAACTGGTACCGGTACGCCTAATAACTCCCTGCACCAAATTTCGGATCATTTGACCGAGATTACGTCCAGGTGTAACGATACCGAAAAACAGACAGAGGCGGTCTAACTTGCTTTTTTTTGGAATAGAAGATGACCCTAAGGAGGGATGGGCAGCATCTGAAAAAAGAATAATCGAATTCTGCTCCGAAAAATTCAACATTCTTTGACTGGCGCACAATTCGAGCGTGTGCACAGGCTGGGGAAATTCAGAGACAGCAAACAGAGACCTATAATAGCCAAACTGACTTTCTTTAAAGATAAGCAGCAAATTCCTTGCGTCAGCTCCAAAACTAAAAGGGTCCAAATATTCTATCGGAGAAGATTTTTCTCTAGCTACGCGACAGGCACGAAAAAGCCTAATTGAATTCGCTAAAACGCAAAGAAAACCGTTTAAGCTCTCAGTTGACAGACTACGCATGGATGGCAAAACCTACATACTTGATCAGGCCAGCAAAACCGTTATTCTATCGGAAAGATAGCTCGCAACCAAAACATGTCCACCTAAACACCACCAGAAACCTAAATCACATTTGGCGACCCCTTCTTTCTGATATCATTTACTAACATTAGAAGCATAATACCCAAGCGCGATACAATCTGCTCTTTTCTGGAAGACAACAATTCAGATATACTCGTGCTCACGGAACTTGGCTATACCTGCAATCACAAATAACGAAGTTCTTGCTGGCAGTGAAAGATATAACATATACCGCAAAGATCGCGTCGACAGGAGAGGTGGGTGTGTACTTCTTGGTGTAAAAAATACAATCTCTTCGTATGTACTGAATCTTGACTCACCCATTGAAATAATTTGGATAATGTGTGTGACTAAACACGCTAAAATTCTGGTTGGCAATTGTTACCGTCCGCCTGATTATAACACATTTGTACGTGATCTTCGTCATAGCATAAAAAATGCCAAAGATCTTTGCCCTACTGGTGTAGTTTACCTATTCGGTGACTTCAAACCTCCCGCTGATTGATTGGACAACTTCTCATCACCATGCTGCCTTTCCACAGAATTCATTAACTTAGTCTTGGACTTTAACCTCTCGCAAGTCATTGATCAACCAACCCGTGGTTTAAATACGTTAGACCTATTACTAACTAATGCTCCTGATTCAGTGAGGACAGTCTCTTGCCTAAAGGGCTTCAGTGATCACAATTTAATCGAGGTAACGTTGGACTTACCTGTACCATTTGCAGGAATATCCAAAAAGAAAATTCGGGACTACAGCAAAGCAGAGTTTGACAAAATAAGTGCACAGCTCGAAGAATTTTTTTAGCAATGTCCTCTTTCCGTCATTCTACAACAGGTCTGTAATGAAAACTGGGTGCTTTTTAGAGACAAGATGTCTTCATTGATAAACCAATATATCCCTGTTATCACTGTTTCTAATGATCTATCTAATCCCTGGTTCACTAAATCCCTCCGTAAGCAAAGAAACAAGAAAAAACGCCTGTACTGCAATGCCAAACGCAGTGCTACGCCATCCGCTTGGGAAAAATACAAGCAGTACTTGACTGACTACTGTAAAGCAATATGCAACGCCAAAGAAAAATATTTTCACAACGACCTACCTTCTCTTCTGCAAAATAATCCAAAGAAATTCTGGCGCCTCATATCCCCTGACCACGGTTCCAACCAGTTGTCATTACTTAATGAAAACAACATTCCGCTTTCAGACTACGAGTGCTCCACTACTTTTAATACCTTTTTTTCATCTGTATTTAGCCAAGAAGATTCTTCTGACGTACCACATATCCCTGATTACAACTTCCAATACATGCAGCCTATTGAAATCACGGTGGAGGGTATCGCGTGTCGAATTAAACAGATTAAGGCATCCTCATCAGCTGGTATAGATGATATCAACTCTAAGGTAATTAAAAATACTGTTTCCATATCTAGATTACATTATACCACATTTTTCGACAGTCGCTATCGTCTGGAAAACTTCCAGACGACTGGAAAATAGCCAAAGTAGTACCCATTTTTAAATCCGGAGATAAGAACTCACCTAAAATTATCGCCCAATCTCGCTCACATGCATATGTTGCAAATCCTCGAACACATAATCGCCTCCCACGTATACAGTCACCTCGAGACTAACAAATTCTTCTTTTCAAACCAGCACGGATTCAGAAAGGGCATGTCATGCGAAACACAGTTACTAGAATTCACTACAGACATTCATTACAACATAAATAATGGCCTACAGACTGATTGCATATTTCTTGATTTCGCCAAAGCATTCGATCGTGTCGCCCATTGTCGCCTTATTTCAAAATTATCTGCCCTCCGATTAGACTCCCTCACTTTAATCTTGGCTACGCAATTTTCTGTCACTTCGCAAGCAGTTCACAATCGTTAATAATTCTCCCTCTTCGTAGTCTCTTCTGGCGTCCCACAGGGGAGCGTTCTTGGCCCATTACTTTTTCTTATCTACATCAACAACGACCTCCCAACTAACATATCATCGCATATCAGAATCTTCGCTGATGACTGCATGCTCTACAGACCTATAAACTGTCCTAACGATCACTCCATCCTTCAAGATGATCTGAACACTATTTCTAACTGGTGCAGCACTGGCTTATGAGGTTGAATACTAATAAGTGTAAAGTTGTTCTTTTGGACGTAAACAGGTCATATCTAACTTCACTTACCATATGCAATGTGACAGGCTCTCCACGGCGACTCTTTTACAAGTATCTTGGCATCCACCTTACACCAGGGCTTTCCTGGTTTGATCACATCACTAACGTTTGTGCAAAAGCCTCCAAAACATTGGGGTATTTACGCCGAAACCTTCGTCGTTGTCCCACTAACATTCGCAAAATGTCATACCTAACTTTCGTCCGCCCGCAACTTGAATATGCCTATCTGTTTGGTCCCCTTCCGCTCAGTATCAAATTAACATGCTGGAAACAATCCAGAAACAGAGCCACCCGTTACATTTCTAGAAACTATGACATCAATTCCAGTGTGACTCAGCTTAAACTCCATCATTCCCTCCAAGCATTAAATGTTCGTCGTCACGTGTCCTTGTTATGCCTATTTCATAAGTACGTCTACAGTAACAAAACATCGTCGTTGCACCTTCAACGCCCGCTCTACACGTCACGCAGATTACATAACCATCTCAGCTTCACTCGCATTTTTGGAAACACGAACGCGTTCAACACATCCGCACTACCACAAGCCATCCGCATGTGGAATGATCTTCCCGACGATATCGCCTCTGATAGCAACCCCAACACGTTTCGGCAAAAAGTTCAGACGCATTTCCTTAATATTTCATCTTGACGTTCTTTTTACTTCTTTTCCGAGCGTTTTATGTTACGGAGTGGTTATATACTTCATCGCCATGTTTACGTATTGCTGACTTATTGCTTTGTTTAAATTTTGTTTTATTACTAACCGACATTGTACCGTTTTTATTT
>WOVY01011210.1:0-10788 GCA_013436015.1 Rhipicephalus annulatus | reverse complement strand
GGCAATTGTTACCGTCCGCCTGATTATAATACACCACATTTGTACGTGATCTTCGTTCATAGCATCAAAATGCCAAAGATCTTTGCCCTACTGGTGTAGTTTACCTATTCGGTGACTTCAACCTCCCGCTGATTGATTGGACAAACTTCTCATCCCATGCTGCCTTTCCACAGAATTCATTAACTTAGTCTTGGACTTTAAACCTCTCGCAAGTCATGATCAACCAACCCGTGGGTTTAAATACGTTAGACCTATTACTAACTAATGCTCCTGACTCAGTGAGGACAGTCTCTTGCCTAAAGGGCTTCAGTGATCACAATTTTAATCGACGGGTAACGTTGGACTTACCTGTACCATTTGCAGGAATATCCAAAAAGAAAATTCGGGACTACAGCAAAGCAGAGTTTGACAAAAAAAGTGCACAGCTCGAAGAATTTTTTAGCAATGTCCTCTTTCCGTCATTCTACAACAGGTCTGTAAATGGAAAACTGGGTGCTTTTTAGAGACAAGATGTCTTCATTGATAAACCAATATATCCCTGTTATCACTGTTTTCTAATGATCTATCTAATCCCTGGTTCACTAAATCCCTCCGTAAGCAAAGAAACAAGAAAAAAACGCCTGTACTGCAATGCCAAACGCAGTGCTACGCCATCCGCTTGGGAAAATACAAGCAAGTACTTGACTGACTGACTGTAAAGCAATATGCAACGCCAAAGAAAAATATTTTCACAACGACCTACCTTCTCTTCTGCAAATAATCCAAAGAAATTCTGGCGCCTCATATCCCCTGACCACGGTTCCAACCAGTTGTCATACTTAATGAAAACAACATTCCGCTTTCAGACTACGAGTGCTCCACTACTTTTAATACCTTTTTTTCATCTGTATTTAGCCAAGAAGATTCTTCTGACGTACCACATATCCCTGATTACAACTTCCAATACATGCAGCCTATTGAAAATCACGGTGGAGGGTATCGCGTGTCAAATTAAACAGATTAAGGCATCCTCATCAGCTGGTATAGATGATATCAACTCTAAGGTAATTAAAAATACTGTTTCCATATCTAGCATTACATTATACCACATTTTTCGACAGTCGCTATCGTCTGGAAAACTTCCAGACGACTGGAAAATAGCCAAAGTAGTACCCATTTTTAAATCCGGAGATAAGAACTCACCTAAAAATTATCGCCCAATCTCGCTCACATTCATATGTTGCAAACTCCTCGAACACATAATCGCCCTCCCACGTATACAGTCACCTCGAGACTAACAAATTCTTCTTTTCAAACCAGCACGGATTCAGAAAGGGCATGTCATGCGAAACACAGTTTACTAGAATTCACTACAGACATTCATTACAACATAAATAATGGCCTACAGACTGATTGCATATTTCTTGATTTCGCCAAAGCATTCGATCGTGTCGCCCATTGTCGCCTTATTGTCAAAATTATCTGCCCTCCGATTAGATTCCCTCACTTTATCTTGGCTACGCAATTTTCTGTCACTTCGCAAGCAGTTCACAATCGTTAATAATTCTTCCTCTCCCTCTTCGTATGTCTCTTCTGGCGTCCCACAGGGGAGCGTTCTTGGCCCATTACTTTTTCTTATCTACATCAACGACCTCCCAACTAACATATCATCGCATATCAGAATCTTCGCTGATGACTGCATGCCTCTACAGACCCTATAAACTGTCCTAACGATCACTCCATCCTTCAAGATGATCTGAACACTATTTCTAACTGGTGCAGCACTTGGCTTATGAGGTTGAATACTAATAAGTGTAAAGTTGTTTCTTTTGAACGTAAACAGGTCATATATAACTTCACTTACCATATGCAATGTGACAGGCTCTCCACGGCGACTTCTTACAAGTATCTTGGCATCCACCTTACACCAGGGCTTTCCTGGTTTGATCACATCACTAACGTTTGTGCAAAAGCCTCCAAAACATTGGGGTATTTACGCCGAAACCTTCGTCGTTGTCCCACTAACATTCGCAAAATGTCATACCTAACTTTCGTCCGCCCGCAACTTGAATATGCCTCATCTGTTTGGTCCCCTTCGCTCAGTATCAAATTAACATGCTGGAAACAATCCAGAACAGAGCCACCCGTTACATTTCTAGAAACTATGACATCAATTCCAGTGTGACTCAGCTTAAACTCCATCATTCCCTCCAAGCATTAAATGTTCGTCGTCACGTGTCCTTGTTATGCCTATTTCATAAGTACGTCTACAGTAACAAAACATCGTCGTTGCACCTTCAACGCCCGCTCTACACGTCACGCAGATTACATAACCATCTCAGCTCACTCGCATTTTTGGAAACACGAACGCGTTCAACACATCCGCACTACCGCAAGCCATCCGCATGTGGAATGATCTTCCCGACGATATCGCCTCTGATAGCAACCCCAACACGTTTCGGCAAAAAGTTCAGACGCATTTCCTTAATATTTCATCTTGACGTTCTTTTACTTCTTTTCCGAGCGTTTTTTATGTTACGGAGTGTTCTTATATACTTCATCGCCATGTTTACGTATTGCTGACTTATTGCTTTGTTAATTTTTTTTTATTTTGAAATTTACATGCGATTTTTTCACTGTAACCCCCCTTACTCAATGCCTTCTGGCCTGTAAGGTATTTTCAATAAATAAATAAATAAATTGGTAGGCTTGTTTTTCCCGATCCAAATGAAATTGATGTAGGCAAGGAGCATGGTGTAGGCCGAGTCAGGAAGATTGGCAAGTAATTTCACGGTAATTTTATCCCTTCCCGGTGCTGTTCCTCGCCTCATTTTTGCTAGGGCTGCCTTCAGGTCGTGTAACTGGAACAGTTGATCTAGCTCCGCGTTCTCGGTGCCTGCATACGAGTACGCCGGCCCTCGGGAACCCTGCTTATACATAGATATTGGTCTCGGAGTTTACATGCCAATTTGGCTGTGTCTCCGTCGAAGCTATGAAAGGCTTGTTGCAGATGCTTTTGTGTCTCTGTTCGAGTTTGGGTCGGATCAATCAAGGCGCGGAAGAGGTGCCAGGTACTCCGGCTGGACATTTGTCGAGCGGCCGTGTTGCAATGGCGGAGCGGGGCGGTGGACGCTGTTGCTGCCCCCAGCTGCTACCTCCGTTAGCTACAAGCTTCCGTTCATGCTGGATCATAGCACAAGGGCCCTAGCATGCAGTGAGACTATGTCACGTGTCATTTTAAGGCGTCTGTCTTCACAATTGTGTTGAAAATGGCAGCTAAATAGCCGACCGGGTGCTCAAGTGCCATTTTGTGTGCACTCGATATGCACTTTTTCGGAAACCTCCTCCATTTCCAGAAATTAACGGCAACGTGTGCACTCCTCTGAAAAGGCTACCCCACAATTGTGCTCATGCATATATTACCACACTGCGCTTCAGGAACGTGGGAGGCAGAGGCTCGTAGTCTGAGCCGTGAACGCGCGCAGAGGTTCAGTCACGTGATTCTTAAAGAAAAGAAGAGAAAACACCTCTACAGTAGCTCACGAGGGATGGAGGTAAGAAGGGATTAAAAGAATGGAATTAAAGGTATAGAGATAAAGTGGGTGGGGTGAAGGAGAGAGTTGGCGCAGGGACAGCGACACCCAGAACCAAGGAGAAGATAGGAAAGATGGACACGGTTGCTCGAGTCAAAGGACGAGGCAACCACTCAGCGAGAGCTCTTGTCGGCGTCGGGAGATGGCGTAGGGCGAGTCCAGTCGGCCAGAGCTGCGCTTGTCGTCGGAGAATCACGGGGGCACAAACGGTCGGCACGAAATCCTGAGAGCGAGTCCGTAGGCGTTCTGCTCCCCAATGGCGAATGTCATGCCTTGGTGTCGAATGTAGCGCTGGCGTTCGTCTCGCTCCACCAAGATGCGACATTCGCTCTTCGATGTGTTCCTTTTCTACGGCGAGTATTTCAGCACTTTTATGAGTCGGTCATATTTCACTAGCAGCAGCGAATGAGAGAGAAATACCCTTAGTGCATGTGGAAGTTCCACTTCTGTTCTGACAATGAGCTGTCCCGCGATAACACAATGTGAAAGACAAAGCACATAATCACGTCCTCGACGCCAGCGTGGCCAGCGGTGCGATAAACGTTCTTTTGCTGCCATCGATACACCCCCAATATGCCTAAACACCCTGAATGGAATATTTCATTCAGGGTCTTGAATTACGTCGTCATTGAATCACGCTGTCTCAGTACCCGTCGTTAGTGTCATGACGCAGTGCTTCACTTCACCACTCCCAGAGGGCCAACCAAGAGCACCGTGTGCATGTGTGAGATAAATAAGACGAATTCGTGGAGGATGAAAGGAAGGAAGCAACAAAAGGGAGAAGGCAAGGAGGTTGACCAGAAAGACATCCGGTTGGCTATCCTTCACTGGGGATTAGAGAAGGAGACAAGAAAGATGAGAAAGAGGGAAGAGAAGGAAAAGTAAAAAAAAAGGAGAGACTGACAGTAATTTCACTGCAGCGTGTAGAAGTCCACCGCATGTTAGAGGCGTTCACACAAACCCATCTTTTCTCAAGAACACAACAGGGCTTTCACTGCCTTGTAGAGCCTCGCAAATATGTGTTGGCGGCGCTGTAGGTATAACACCCGTGAGCTATCATCGCAGTCCGCGATGTTGTCGGTTCTATTCTCAGATGACTCACGTCAATGGAGTTTTCTTTCAACTTTTCCCTTGTCAACCGCTGGTATGCATTTTATCGAGGTTACTTCCGTGACGGAAACACATGAATGAAGTCCTCAGTGAAATCTGCCTGAACCAATTTTGTGTTAAAATAATGTTTGAAAACATAAGAGGTAGAGTAAACGGGGAGGGAGGATTCCAATATTGAGTGCATTCAAGTAATGCCAAGTCCCGAAAGCAGCCACAACGAACTATAGCAGGCGAACATATTGTTTACGATGAGTGCGCGACAGTGAATGGCACATACGCTGCTCATAAGATGAACAAGCTCGTTAACATTGTGACGTACTCCTCAGAGTCACGAACACTCGGAGCGCCGAGCTAGTTGTTACGCGCACTTTAGAAACATTCGGATCGTCGTTTGAGACCGCTTTGTACGTGTTTGGAAGCGCTGAATTCAGCAGCTTTAGGGCTCTACAAGTACAACAAACAGGTATGTATTCAAGTCATATTCCTCCTTCCTGATCATCTATTGGCCCATTTATTAGCTGCTATTTTAAACAAATACATCCTTGGGGGCTTCCAGAGCCATTCAATTAAATTCATGAAAGAAAAAAAAATAAACCGAATTGCTAGAATAGCGATTTTTATGTGGTGAGCATCTCATTTCCACGATTTAGACATATGTTGCTTAAAACTGTGGAACTAAGAGTGGGGAACCGAGCACGAACTGTAGTCGTAACAAAATACTTTGCGAAACAGATGCTTTACAAAAGTTGTCTGTTGGGCGAATTGGTGTTTGAACTTTGAAATTATCGTGAGTAGTGCAACGGGGCAGGGCATCAGGAAGGAACAGACGAGCACAGGCACATACTTACTGATTTTATTGAAGGCACATCCACAAGTTTATATATCAACAAGTTGCACAGGCGCACCATAGCAACGTCACAACGACAAAAAGAATCTAAACAAAATTGAAGCGAGGTGCGAAAGAAATTGAATTACTGCTTTGTACAGCGCAATGGAAGTGTCACAACTCACCTGCTTTTCTCATAAAGAACGCTCCTGGCGCTTCACGAGGTGTTTTTTTTTCTTATTGCCTATTTGTGCTATAGGATTTTCGCGCATCGAAAATGTGGGTTCACGTTTCGAGCACGTCATGCAGTAGATGACAAGATCACTTCTCTCCTCATTAGTCAGCACCGGGAAAAGCATGTCAATGGGCTCTCGTTCCGAGCACAAAATCCAGAGCGCGCTGAGGAAGTCGCGATAGCGCTTGCTGCTGCGGACCCCAACTCGAAAGTTATCATCACGGACTCCCGGTAAGCATGTGGTCATTACTTGGTAGGAGAGATATCCCCCCTAGCCAGCCAAATTCTAAAACGGGCTCTCGCTGATCCAGCCCCGAAACGCATCGTATGGGCTCCTGGCCATCAGGGCTTACGAGGTAATGAGGCCGCTGACGCGGCCGCCCGAGCGCTTACCCACCGGGCTCCTCACCTTGGCTCTTATGACTCGGAGGCCAATACACCACTGCTGCGGTTCAAAGAAATTCTGACCTATTATCGCGACACTCACCGCCTTTACCCGGCTCCTGCAAAGGGCTGAGTAAGGCGGAAGAGCGAACTCTAAGGCGCCTGCAGACAGGTACTCTACTCTGTCCTGCAATCCTAAAACATTTCGATGCGAACACAGATGGGCGGTGCCCACACTGTGGGGAGATGTGTGATATCTTCCACATGGTGTGGGCATGTCCGAAAAATCCCCACCAACCCTCTTCCCCTACCCCTTCCCGAGAGGCATGGGAGACTGCTCTCTTCAACTGCTCATCACTAGAGTCTCAACGGGCTCTGGTGCGACGGGCGCGAGTAGGGGCCTCGTCATGCGGTGTCCCCGGACTAAGGACGCCGACCATGTAGCGGGGTCACGCTTTGGCCCCGTACCTCTCTCTTTTATAATAAATGTTTTTCATCATCATCATCATTAGTCAGATTTCTTTCGCGTTCAAGCGATGCAAGTTTCGCTGTCGCCGTTATCGTATTGTAATTAATTACGCAAGTAACTTTTCCGGCATTTTGCTTAACAGGTGTCTAACATAGAACGCTGTTTAAAGCTTCGTGCGAATTTTGTGATGAGATAGTTCTTATGATCACTTTAACGCTTTTAAAGAACTTTTTCATTTTTTCGCAGAAATTCTGGTGCCTGTGTATCTGTGGTCGGTATGAGTGAAAAATCGGCGTTGTCCGTTTTTGAAAAATTGAGAAAGGTTGCAATAGAGTAAATATCGAACATCTTCGGTTCGAGTGAATATGAAACCAAGACCGTCTGCATGGCAAACAGATCTTCTACCACAGAACCACGCCGTTCATTGAAAGTGCCCCGAAAATAAAGAAAAAAAGAAAAGAAAGAAAAACACGCTACACGAAGTTCATGTAGTGGGAGTGCTATCCTTAGCGCATGTAACGGGTGTTGCGGATTTCGGCGGCCGCCGCCGAGGTCCGCAACAGCCGAGGCGCTGCCGGTGAGAGCAAGTGCTGCCCGGCAGAAACCAAGGGTGCCCGTTGGTTACGTGTGCCTGGTCAACCAAGCCATTACCTGCTACCTGAACAGCCTGTTACAGACCCTTTCGGCAGAAGCGTAGAATCTCGACGGGCGTCATCACACATCATGTGAATTGCGCAGTTAATGAGGGTTTAAGACGTTCACCCATTGAAAAGTGCGAAGATGTATTTAATAATAATAATAATAATAATAATAATAATAATAATAATAATAATAATAATAATAATAATAATAATAATAATAATAACGAAAGCATCGACAAAATGAGCAGCTGCGTATAAGTTCGCGCGTTGCCTTTCGGACGTGTAGTAGGCCCTTCGCTAATTACCAAAAATAATTATGAAATCATAACGTAATTGAGTAGGCATTGTAAGATAGTTTGAAACGACCGGTGTTAACGCAGAGACATCCGTTTCTTTGCGGTACGGTTGAAGCGTCCACCGAGCACCGAAGTTCAAGTGTCCTACAAGTTTTCATTATGATTAATATTATTATCAATGCTTATTCTTAATTTATTTCTAGTTTGACCTAATAAATACGTGTTAATGAAGAAAGTAATTATACAGTAACTGACTAACTTGGAATCATTCAGGAGCATCAGTAATGATTTGTAATAGAGGTCGTCATAGATTGACGTATTGAAGTCAGAGACAGTATTGGTCCCATCTCTTTACATTGAGGCCTCTCGATTATGTCATGCGTCAGGATAAATCGACAGCAGATGGGACGCTTTTGCGCCTATTGCCAATGTTGGCAGAAGTAGGTTATGCAAGACATTTCATCGTTGCCACAGAAGGATCTGTATGGGTGAAACGTCTGTGACACCATGTTGACTTAGACATCGGTATTTACTTTTCTGTGTTCCTTCGATGTTGTAAGTCAGCTCTTGCTCCCCAGTTTCGTGTTTCTGCACTTCGTGCATCTGAAAACGTTAACGTGGCTTCTTTGCCATGAAATAATCCCCGTAGAACATCAGCATAACTCCGTATTTATTCAGAGGGGAACATTCATCTTTAGCCTTCCTTTCAATATTTCGCATCAGCACTTGCTTTTGAGTTTCATGCTAATCACAAACCTTAATACAAATACCTTAATACAAACACGAAAGTTCGTGCCGAGAAATACCGACAATGTTCCGAGTCCAAAATGCAAGTACGTACAAAAGTGATCATTCATGTGGCGAAAGTAAACAAGAAAGCTGAACGGGTAATTTTAGGTGGAAAAGCTAAGAATTGATACGCCATACTTCGAAACATTGAAGGTCAAAGATAGCGAGGTTCCTCTGATATATCTGCGTTACTTCAGAAGAATAACATCACTAGCGAACTAGAAAAACACAGCGAGTCCTTTTCAGGCCAGCAGACGCTTACATAATAATTTATTATATTTACTATGAGCGCGAAGAAGCAACCCTTTTCTGGGCCCCGCCGTGGTGGTCTAGGGGCTAAGGTACTCGGCTGCTGACCCGCAGGTCGCGGGATCGAATCCCGGCTGCGGCGGCTGCATTTCCGATGGAGGCGGAAATATTGTAGGAAATATTGTAGATCTGGGTGCACGTTAAAAACCCCCAGGTGGTCGAAATTTCCAGAGCCCTCCACCACGGCGTCTCTCATAATCACATCGTGGCTTTGGGACATTAAACCCCACATATTGTCACGAGGTTGTGGCACACGCAGCACTTGAGAGGAAGCACGCAGGAGTCAGGGCGGTGTCAGGCGAACTGTTTATTGGGCGAACTTGTGCCCAGCAAAACAAGGCCAAACGCAACTCACAGCAACGGCGGCGTGAACAGTCGTCGGCCGACGGAAAAAGACTGACCAGTGGCGCACTGCGCCGGCTTTTATACACGCGTCGTAACGCGTTCCAGAGTGGCATACAAGATAAACGCGGCCTGCGTTGCGCTTAACAGAAAGTGATAGCGGCTTTCTTCGTAAACCAAAAGAACCGCACGTGTCAGTCTTTTATACACGCGTCATAACGCGTTCCAGAGTGGCATACAAGATAAACGCGGCCTGCGTTGCGCTTAACAGAAATGATAGCGGCTTTCTTCGTGAACCAAAAGAACCGCACGTGTCACTACCCCCCTCTGAAAAAGCATCGTCCCGATGCTAAAGACAGAACATAAGAGAGAGTACATGCAATAAATTACATTAACAATGCGTCACAGCTAATCAGCGCGCGTAATAAGGTTTAAGTCGCACCACGTGTACGACTTCGGGTCGTGCACGGCGTCGTTGGGATGACGTTAAGCCATCGGGCACGACCTCATAGTCCAGTTCACCATGACGTCGGACTACCTTGTAGGGTCCAAAGTAGCGTCGCAGGAGCTTCTCAGACAATCCCCGTCGTCGTATCGGCGTCCAGACCCAGACAAGGTCGCCGGGTTGGTATTCGGTGTGGTGTCGTCGAAGGTTGTAGTGGCGCCTGTCGACCGTCTGTTGGCTCTTGATACGCAGGCGGGCTAGCTGTCGAGCTTCTTCAGCGCGATCCAGGTAGCTGGCGACGTCGAGGTCTTCTTCGTCGGTGCCGACCGGTAGCATGGCGTCAAGCGTCGTTGTTGGGCTCCGTCCGTAGACGAGCTTGTATGGAGCAAACTGCGTCGTTTCCTGCACGGCCGTGTTGTACGCGAAGGTTACATAGGGGGAGTATGGCGTCCCACGTCTTGTGTTCGACGTCCACGTACATGGCCAGCATGTCGGCGATGGTTTTATTTAGACGCTCGGTGAGGCCATTCGTCAGTGGGTGGTACGTGGTGGTTCGGCGGTGGCTTGTCTGACTGTACCTCAAGATCGCCTGCGTTAGGTCAGCCGTAAAGGCCGTACCTCTGTCGGTGATGAGGACCTCTGGGGCTCCGTGGCGGAGGACGGTGTTCTCAATGAAGAACTTGGCGACCTTCGCGGCAGCGCCCTTGGGCAAGGCCCTTGTTTCGGCATAGCGGGTGAGGTAGTCAGTCGCTACGACAATCCATTTGTTGCCAGAAGTTGACGTCGGGAACGGCCCCAGTAAGTCCATGCCGATTTGTTGGAATGACCGTCGAGGTGGTTCGATGGGTTGCAGAAGTCCGGCTGGCCTAGTTGTCGGCGTCTTGCGTCGCTGACAGTCTCTGCATGTCTTTACGTAGTGGGCGACGTCGGCAGTGAGGCGAGGCCAATAGTACTTCTCTTGTATTCGTGACAGTGTGCGGGAAACACCAAGATGTCCGGCTGTCGGGTCGTCGTGTAATGCTTCCAGAACCTCTGGACGTAACGCTGAAGGCACCACGAGCAGGTGGTCGGCGCGGAGCGGCGAGAAGTTCTTCTTCAGGAGGACGTTGTTTCGCAGGAAAAACGAAGCCAGTCCTCGGCGGAATACTTTCGGCACGTCGGCGGTCTTGCCTTGCAGGTAGTCCATGAGGATCTTGAGCTCTGGGTCAGCTCGTTGGCGTTCCGCGAAGTCGTCGGTACTTATGGGTCCCAGGAAAGAGTCGTCGTCCTGGTCATCCTGGGGCGGCGGATCGACAGGGGCGCGAGACAAGCAGTCGGCGTCGGAGTGCTTTCGTCCGCTCTTGTAGACGACGGTGATGTCAAATTCTTGG
>WOVY01011209.1:150000-374839 GCA_013436015.1 Rhipicephalus annulatus | reverse complement strand
AATTTATTTATTGTACTTTCTTGCATTATTGTTGTACCTTCATCTTTAGTTAAAGCATTGGGACGATGCCTTTTTTCAGAGTGGGGCAATGCCACGTTCCATTTCCCAAGTTTTTGTTATCGTCCCAAAACACCACACGATTCTCCGCGCAAACCACGCCTGCAGTTTTCGAGAAGGTTCCGGACTGTAGTACATCATTTCGATAAGATCATGCCCACTGTACGAACGGTACAGATTGTTCTGGAAGCTACGCCACCGCCAGCGATAACGCTTGAACATTCGACGGCAAGAGTATAAATGCCGACGCGCTTCGTCGCTTGTGAGTTGTTGATCGAAGGCCGACGCTCCGTTCGCAGCTATCAGTCCGAGACTGCTATCTGTGCAAGACTGCTGCTGTAATATGACTTTCGTTTACCGGGCACAGGTTCGCCCAAATAAACAGTTAAATCCCAACACGAAGTCTCCTGTCTTCGGCCACGTCACGACCCCATGACAATATTGCGTTTTGTTCGTCATCCCAAGATATCAATAATTTGTGTCAAATATTAGTCTTACTAGAGTGAGCTTAAAGCATGGCTCGGCGGATGGCCTTTTTTGCTGAATGTTAGCAAAGGTGTTCTACTTCTATTCCCTGTATTAGTTCCCGTATTTTTTTCGCTGCATTATCGAAATGACCCGATTTCACAAGTAATGGCACTAAAATATCTAGGATTGTCACCGGGGACAATTTGAATTGGCAGCAGCAAATAAGATCAAACACGAGTAAAACAGAAAGCACCTTAGGATTCTGAAGCTGGTACTGCACTAAGTATTTAGGGATGCGTATACAGGGATACATTACTAATAATATACAAACTTTACGTACGCCCTATTCTGCAGTTTGGTTGCGTTCTTTTTTTTCGATAGCACTGAGTACATATTAAGGCTGCTAATACCCGTGACACACGGGCAAAAGTAAAGTACTTTGAAGTAAACCCCTTTTGTCGCCTAAGGGGACCATTTGCAGAAAGGGGTGGCGCTGATGACACACGGCACCGGACTACTCCTTTAGGCGGTGCCTCAGAAGAACGGTGCAGAAAAAATGGCGCTGTTTGTGGAAGCAGCAAGATTAGAAATGTTAAAAAGAATCTGTGCATGTACATCACATTCAGCGACGCCGGAGCATAAAACCATTTTTTTTATTGTCTGGTGGCTTATAATGCGCATACCTGTAATTTTCTTTCGCTTTTTTTGCGTTTTCAGCAGCAACCTATGTTCGTCTGGCAACTATGAACAGTCGGTGTGTTGCTGTTTTTGTTTTTTGTCGTGCTTTTCGCATGGCTGCGTCCAGCTGAATCAGTGACGGCGTGCCCCGTTTCATCGTGGTCCTGCGATGTCTCATCGCAAAGACAGAGATAAAGCAACAGTTGAGGTGGGCCTGACTCTTGTCGCCCTCGGCTCCATCGAAGATGAGCTAAACGCTGCGAAGGCAATTTCGCTGTGAACTTGCGCCCGTGTACGGGGTATACCGGCGTCGGTGAAGCTCTCGGCAATCGCCTGGTACACTCCACCGTTGTGCTTTTGCCCTTGCAAGGCGTCCAAATGGTCCTCCCATAGCTTTATCAGCGCCCAGGTCTCCTTTTCAGTCCACTGGACGCGCGGTTTTTTCTTCACCGACTGAGCCGACTCCACTGTTACAAGATACTACGTCACCGACACAGCAACTGCCGCTGCCAACTCTAACATGATCGCGCTAGTGACGTAATTCAGGCGTTTGAGAGTATGGACAGACTATAGGCCTTCACTTTTCAACAAATCGCACTGCTGCTGAAAATGAAAACATTTTCTCAGCGCAAAAAAATACTGACAGGGCACCGCAGTGTTGCGACACGTTTTCTTCTATTGATATATTATGCACATTGTATGCGAGAGTACTCCCTTCCTGCCAGAAAAGTAGATGCGGGATCTGCTTTTGCGAAAAGGATCTTTGCCGGAAAGGAGTTACTCCTTTGCCGTGTGTCACTGCGCCCGAACGCCTTTCCGAAAGATGTCCCCTTGTCTAAAGGACTTCAGGGTGCCCGTGTGTCAGGGGCATAATATTGCTACGAAGGCAAGCTCTGCGGCTGTGTTTCGGGCTACCTAGGTGTGTTGCGAACAGCGCGTTTTATCTGGAAGCTCGAATCATTCCACTTGATGCAAGATTTCGACAGCTTACCGTGCAAACATTTTTGAACTTCTACGATGCGCCCCTTTCCCGTTCTCAGACAGTTTTCTTGAAATCTCTAGATCCCGTGGCATCGTTATGAAAGACATTAAGTCATTTTTGTCAAATATCTCATATCAAACCTTCACGTTTCTCTTGAAAATTTCACTCCCCGAAACCTGTGCTGCTTCAACGTGATCTAGTTTTCAATGACATTTTTCCAAAAAAAAGCTTAGTTACTCCCAAAGCATGTTCTGGAGGGCCTCCTTCAAGACCATCTCAGACATTCACGCGGAAATTTCTACGGATGCAACGCGAAATCTTCAGAAGACCGGAGTAGGCATTTTTTCGTCAGCGAAACTGTTTTTTCGCTCTGACTGCCTGAATTCACGCCAATTTGCCTCGCAGAACTCCTCGCAATCACATTGGCTTTTAGAAAACTACGCTCTCAGCAATCAAAAGTTAATAATATTTCGGATGCCTTGTTTATTTGTGTGCATTTAACGTCCGCCAAGCAGTCTTCTTTTCTCTGAATATTTTGCTCTCTCCTACCGCGTAGCCTGTCAAAAGTTCGGTTTATTTGGGTCCCCGGGCATGTTGGAATTGTACTCAATGAATGGGCTGACTCGCTCGCTTCGGCGTCCTTAAAATTTTCCGATGATAGAATTTAATTTTTTTTAATTAGTGTAGAACAATTAAAACACCTTTCAGTCTTCAAGAACAGCGAAATGTCGCTCTTACAACCTGAGGAGTTCAGGCACTTGCAGTTCAGATCGAACACCGCAAAATGCCTTTACCGTCCATGCCTTTACCGTCACTCACAAGCTTTCGCTGTAGAGTTCGTCGGTTAAATTATTACCTTCACAAATGTGGATTATTGCTAACTAACATATGTGCAGTTTGCAATGAGCTTCATTCTCACATGCTGCCGTTTTGCCTCACTCTGCCAAATAATTCTCCATAGGCTGATTGGTATGCTGGGATTATCATTTAATACATCCACGCTTGTATCGTTTGGAGTCAATCAGTTGGTTCCGGGCTGCAGTGCTATTCTTTCCGCGCTAAATAAATTCATGCAGGCTACCAGAAGGATATGTTGCTAGTGGTACCGCCAGATGAATCCAATTTTTGTCCCCTTTCTTCTTTTTGCTCTATTTAAAATCTGGTTTGTCGAAACCTTTCGCCCTTTTCTATTTCTTTTTTATTTGTTTTAATGTACTCTGCTATACTTCTCGCTTTTCTCTGATTTCCCTCGCTTTTAACACACATTGTATTTAAATTTCCGTTATAAGTTACAGTGTGGCCAATCCCCCTTGTGGGTGTGAGCCAAGATCTTTCAGGCGACAAACAAACTTTCTCTTGGCACTGTGCTGATGTTTCTTCCTCGTGGCGTCAGATCACGTTGCTTCGTAGAAGGCACGCTGCACCGTGGTCGAAGGCGAAAAGTAGCTGGCCGCGGGTCACCTTATTCTCATTGGCATAAGGAATTTTACTCGCCAAGCAGGGGTAATAATGGCGCTGTGCCCGCGAACATCAAGCCTCTCCGGTGAACCACATCAGATTTATTTCAAGTTGAAGAACCTGTCTATAACGAGCACATGGTTGAAGAAGGCAACTGCTCATGTGTATCGGGCCTCTCCGATTGATTGATTGATATGTGGGGTTTAACGTCCAAAAACCACTATATGATTATGAGAGACGCAGGGCCTCTCCGAAAGGTGCTAGCACTTTTGCACTGCGATGCTACACTGCTACCGCCAAGGCCTTAAGAGGTTTACAGGTAACTACGCAGCGACTCGTTTGGCCAATTTCGTGCATTGCATTGCGTTTCGTTGTTCCGTCAAAAGCTGAATACCCACGCTGTTCACTTCATTAAAGAACAGAGCTTTATGCCCGGACCACTGTATCTTGCGATAAGACAAATTGTTTCGATAAGAGTGCTCCTTTATATTCCCGTTCAACCTTTTGAAAAACAAAAGAAGCTATTTCAAGTCTAATAAATGTCCTGAACGGCCATCGTCCTCAATAGCCTCACGCTGTTTGCCCTTGTTTAGATTCTACTTGCCATAGCCACTATATGTCTACCAGCATGATGAGCAAGCAGTTTTCAGCACCACCGCGTATACACCGTACATATTAACTTTGCTTTCAAAGTGCTCCAGCATGGCTTGAAACAATCAAAGATCACTACAATGTTTCACACAGCCCTTCTCCAAACTACTGTAAGTTGTGCTAGAGCAGTCTGGTTAACGGAGCTCCCCTTTTGCCCCTTTCCTCGTCCTGCGTATCAGTTTTTATGCGCTACGATATTATTAGTTAGGAAAACACCAGGCACTCAGTGCATCGAGGTAGCTGATGCCGGCCGATTCCGCAGTTGTCATTCACTCTTACGGATTCGGGCCGCCAAGGACACGGACCGCTGTCACCACTGTTAGTTGGCGCGTGTTTCTCTCTCGCGGCTGCTTCCGCGCAGAGCTGATAGACGGAGCGGACAAGGCGACGGTGAGTTAAGGTGACATTTATGTACATCATAGAGGTGCCACATGTTCGGCACTGCAGCCGACGACTTAAGCCCCGACTCCACGCACGCGTTCGCGCGCGAGATTCTACGCGCTGGCGCGCTCATGCGTTTGGGGCGCCTGTGAACGGGGAGGGCGAGCAACCCCATGAGAGGCGCGCGAACGCTCACCGCCCCGCGCTCGACTTGCGCAGCCCAATGTCGCTAGACCACACTGGCCAGAACTGCCTGACTACAGACACACATGCGCACTACTAACAGGCCGCAAAATAGCTACTAAAACGCATAAAAGCATTTCTTTTTTGTTTTGAGACGCCGAAAAAACTGTTTCTTGTCAACGCGAACTATCGACACGACTTGACACACACACACACAGCAGCCGAGCCTAGCCACGAGCCGAGCCGAGCATCCGAGCCAAGTCGGCGGTTTTGTTTACTCGGTAGCGCAGTATTTCGACATCGCCTCCTCTGGTTTTGCTTACCGCTCTTTTCAAGCCCGCTTCCGTTTATCCTGCTTCATCGAGAGAAAATGGTCGCAACGCTGACTCGCAGCCATCTGCTCCTGCTAGCTACGCGAGTAGCGAAGGCAATCGTCAGAAGGCGGCAGCGAAGGCAACGAGAGCACCGTTGCTGGGTGCGGCCTGTCTTCTTGGCGCGAAGACAGGAAGGCCTGTACCACACAGCCGTGAGTATCGTGTTGCTATTTCGCAGTTATGCTTAGCCCTATTATTGTAGGCATGGTTAGCTGAGTTGGTTAGTCACAACGGGAATTTTTGTTTGTGTTTTCTGAAAGCTGTATAGCGTCATGACCAACAGTGGGGTGCACACGTTGTAAGCGCTCGCTTCTCGTCTGTTGTCGGCGCTTTGTTTGCGCGAGCGAAGCATTCCGCCGCCTTGTAACCCGCAGCTACCGTGTTCCTTTTTGCGCAAAAGAGGTTAAACAATGTGTGCCGCGCTAAGAAAACGTTTAATGCGCTTGGTATAAATTAAAATAAAATTCCAGAGTGCTCTAGATGCTCCATTTTATTCACCAGATTTTGTAGCTGCGACATGAGCTAGCTCCCTTAAAGATGGTACCTGTGCATCTTATAAATGCATGCTGAATTATCTACCCTTTTCATAGCCCGTTGGAGCTGGCTTACCCGGTGTACAAGTAACTAAAATGGTTGTGTCCATCTTCAACAGTACACTTTATTTCTCCCTACAGATGCGTCGAATGCGGGAAGGCGACCAGCAGTTTTTTTTTAAGTTTTACCGCATGTCACCCGCGCTGTTCGACAAGTTGCTGGGCTTTGTTGCTGCGGACTTGACACGGCAGCACTTCATACGAGAGCCCCTGGAGCCAGGCGAAAGGCTTGCAATAACCTTGAGGTTGGTACAGGTTGCCTTCTGATGCTGATGCAAGAACATAAACATGTCAGTGAACAGATCATAGAAGCATACGTCAGCTTATACAAATGGCTTTTGCATTGTGAAATGGCGAAATGGGCGTTGCAATCATTCATGCTTTCTCACATTGGCCAAGTCTTCAAACTTTTTTAATATAGATGCCCCTTCGTGTCAGAAAGCAATATTGCCATTTGCTTGTTACCTAAAGAGGCAATACTGTTCAGAGTTTGCATGTTATCAAACACTTTTGTTGCAGTTGTGCTGGCCATGTATTGTGAATCGGAGGAGAAATTACTTTTTCTGTGTTGCAGCTACCTGGCTTCAGGGCTGGACATCTGCAATGTGGCCCTCGCCTACCGTGTCGGCATTGAAACTGCTCGGAGAAGCATTCACGTGACCTGTAGAGCCATTTGGGCTCGTCTGAAGGACCACTTTATGAAGGTGGGTAACGTCAGAGCCTGTATAAAATTTTGTTTCTGTAAATGGTACACTTCATATCTGCAGTACAAACAATTCCTTCGAAGACTCTGTTTAAATAAAAAAAAAATTTATTATTGACAGTGCCTAAGGCAATTGTGATTAGCAAATACAATATATCCCTATGGGCTTTGAAAGCCTGGTGAACTATGTCTATTTGATTACTCTGGTTTTCAAAATGCAGTAATCACACCTTTGTGTTGTCGAAATAAAAAATGGGGTGGTAAAATGCACTGCGTTGACCGTGTACAACTGGGCAACAAAAGTGACACCATGCCTTCAGCATGATTGGAAGCTTACACCTTGTACAAAATTTGGTTCACCATGCCGTGGATCCATGCCCAAAGAGCATGCACAAGAGAAAAGTGAATGTCATTTTTTCACATTCCACCTCACAAAGATATTTAGCTAAAAATAGGTCTGTTCGGCCTACAAGTTTGTTCCTGGTTGCCAATTTATTCCAGGTACCAACCAAGGCTGACTGGGCCGAGATTGCTGGCGACTTCACCCGGCGTTGGCAGTTCCCAAACTGTTTGGGGGCTGTTGACGGGAAGCACGTCGCCATCACCTGCCCGCCGAAATCTGGAAGTGCCTTCTTCAATTACAAGGTAAGTCAGTCTAGCCATTTATGCACGTATACTGAAACGAACAGCATTAATGCGGGAGGGGTAGTGTGCCCTTGTCTGCTGGAGAATGTGCGGTGACAACATAGACAGCGAATGTGCACCACCCATTTGTAGGGGTGCGGTGCCAGTAGCGTAACTGTGACAATTAAAAAAGAAATGTTGCTAAGTGCAGTGGTATAAAAAGCTTCCAAACTCTGTAATGCAGGAAGTTGCCTAAAATTCTTCACCCCTTTCTTAAATTATCTTCTAATTTAAAATGCTTGGACAACGTCCAGAGCCTTGCCCTGCAATGCTATAATTTTTCTTTTCTTATGTACCACTTTTGAATGGTGCACATGGGCTCCAGAAAGCAGGGGAGAGAGGGAGACAGAGAAGGGGACTGAGCTCGCAGTTTGCCAAAACGAAGAAATACAGCCCCGTGGTCTATGTCGTTTTGCCAGAATACTTCATGTATGCAGTATTCTTCCAGTGCTGCGGCAGGTACTTATGACAGCTTGATTTGATGTTTACTTTGAAATTTAATTTCAACAGAGGTGTTTTTCAGAGCCCTTACGGCTAAATTAAATTATCACTGTGCATGCCAGAAATCTTTCACAATGAGCTGGTACAAATAAATGCGTGGCCAGCATAGGTGATTTTGTAAATTTTGTCATACTTTTTCTTTGTAATCGCTTATTATTGTAGGTCCCACCTACACATACAACTTTACATGTGCTAATGTTTGGTCTGACGCCTACTGCTGCAGGGTACTTTCTCCATTGTGCTGATGGCCGTGGTCGACAGCTCTTCGAAGTTCGTGCTGGTCGATATTGGGGCAGAGGGCCGCCAGAGTGACGGCGGAGTGTTCAAGAACACGAAGTTTGGGAAGGCCCTAACCGAAGGGCAGCTTGACATCCCCTCACTGGGGCAGCTCCCAGGCACCACAAAGGTGGCGCCGTACGCTTTCGTCGGGGATGAAGCGTTCCAGCTGCGGCGCGACTTTATGCGCCCTTTCCCTGCTAGACTCCTTGAAGATGAACGAAGAGTGTTCAATTACAGACTAAGCCGAGCACGGTATGATATCAGGCACTTTCTTTGGGTATGCTGAGCTTGCCATAATCAATGTTATACAAACACAGAAAGCACTTGAAATAACGTTTAATGCACACTTCGCAGCAAGACATCGATGAAGAAAAATAAAAACAATGAACACAAAATGCATAGCTTAAAAACAGTGGCTCTAATTTCACAATGTAGTGCATATAGTCAACCCCGTAGCTCAAGAAACAGTGGCTCTAACTTGCGGACAAAGCAGCTGAACAAAAACAGTTCAGAGGAAAAACATCTAAAAACAGAAGGGGCACATAAAAAGCTCACCACATTTAGTACAAACCATCATTATGACAAAACGATCTCGCAAGCACAAGTCAAATTGAGGTGTGCACCGTGCACAATGTTTGTGACCCCATCTCAATAACAAGTGTCCTTTACCCAGCTCAGAAAAATAGGGCATGCGTAGCAGCTTGTGCGACTTGTGATTAACCTTACATTACAAACATAAATGCTAATTTGAATTAGCGGTTCACGTTGCTTCTCTAGAAGGCCGTACAGAAATAAGCGCAAAGGATTTCTTTATGTACAATTAATGAGCATAGGGCTTTTATTCTAAAATACTTACGGTAACCAACGTCTTGAAACAAAAATTGGCAATGCTTATTTATAAACAGGTACGAACTGATCGCACAGGGTTTTATCAGAGGCACCTCCCGAGAGATCACAGTCACAACCTACGGCACAGGGTGTATACATATGAGAAACCACGTACAAATTACGGCACACAAAAACTATTGTATCAAATTTCGCATTTCTTGAACGAACAACCGATTGTAGCTTCTCTAATTGACAATACAGTCTCATATGGCATTTTTAAAAAGAAGATACAGGAACACTTCCTATTTACACAAACGTAATCACCGTCACCATCTTTGTCTCATATTCCCTGAAGTATTTTCTTGTATATATCACAATAAGGTTTGCTTATGTTATCTAAACTGTGTTTCATTTATCGATCAAACATATTCCTTATTGATGTTGCTGTCTCTTGATTGTTGAAACCTTGTAATCAAGTGTAAAGTTTCTTCAGGTATTTTACATGTCTTACATTAGTGTTTGTTTATGTCCTCTACAGTTTGCTTCATTTGTCGGACACGCATATGCTTTATAGATTTCATCTCCTGCGCAAATTTTCGCTCATTTATGTTTTCCTGTACATGTTTTGCATGTAGAAACATATTTATGCTTAATTTCTTATTGACTCGTTACTTTACACTGAGCACTGTGTTATTTTGGTGGGTTTTGGGTTTACAGGGGGCAGGCGCTTTGTCAGGCTTTTATGCCTTTTCGCCGGTCCCCTAGGCAAATTGTACCTTTCTTTTTTTTTTTTGCTTTTGCCTGAAATAATCTTCAACTTCAACTTCAAAAAAACGCAAGCTTATGAGCACTGTGCCCATTTTACGTTGCCATTCTTGTAGCTGCAGTTTTAAAGAATAGTCTAATGAATCGGCTTTGAAAGGTGGCTGCTTCTAAAACCTGTTTTGTACTATTATTTCATGTTACCAGGAGGTGTGCTGAAAACGCCTTCGGCATCACATCGGCCAGGTGGCGCATACTGCTCCGCACCATTCAGCTTCTCCCCAAGAATGTGGATTATGTAGTGAAGGCAGCATGTGTACTGCATAATTTCTTAGCGATCCTAAATGAGGAATCGGACCAGATACTCGACCAAGAGGACAGGTTCGGAAATGTGGTTCCAGGACGGTGGAGGCAGGGCATCCAGCAGACGTCGGGGCAGGGGCATGTGGACCCCTGCTATTTCCCGCTTCAGGGATCCCAGTCACGGAACTTCAGTGCAGATGCTGCGGATGCCAGGACGCTTTTCTCGGCCTACTTTTGCAGCAGCGCTGGAGAGGTACCGTGGCAGTGGCACCAGCCCGGAGTCTCCAAACAAGGGGCCCTGAAGCGCTTGGAAGAGCAGGGGCTGCACCCATTTTGCTGAAGGTAAACTTCTCCTTTAATAGCAAAGACACCCTGAATCATGTTTAGCCATGTAATGTTGGCCCACTCATATTGCACCATGCCTCATATTGCAACATGCCTCAATCTCTATGCCCACGCTTTGTCAGCTCTAAGGACAAGAAGCACCACACTTCAGCTACTGTTAAATTGCTGGATCACTTCCAGAATCTTCATGCGCATGCGCAAGTGGTCTTCCTCTTTTACTTTTCTCATTGATTTCACGAGCGACAATGCAAAATAATGATGGTCGTCCTGGTCCTCTAGACTGTTTGTAAGTTTTTCAAGGTGCTCTACAAGTAAACTGTCATTGTCGTCTTTCTTTTGTCTTTTTTTGGGTGGCTGCATCACAGACATGCTGGCAAGGCTGGACCTCTGGCTTTCCAGTGACGTTGCCGCCAACCCAAGCGCTGACGCAGTTCCCAGCGGTGATGGTGCCGACTCACTTGACTGCGTCGCTTCAAGGGATGACATTTCTGGTTCCAGTAGCGACGGACTACACTCAACTGACACCGCCGGCGCTGGATAGAGATCGACGGGGTCATCAGTCTGATTTAACTCGATGGTGTCAAACTGGCTCGGACACATATCTCTAAAAAGGGTTTCCGGGGTCTCCTGCCGTGCCACCTGTTGAACATCCTTTCTTTGTTTCCTCTGGGACTCAAAATTTCCAGAAGTCCTGCACAGCAAAAATGAAGGTGTATGTATTAGGGTATAGGTGTGTAAAAAAGTGTCAATGTTTGCCCTGAAAGATGGCAAAATATTCCCACTGTTAATAAATGTATGCTTCTTACAACCATAGTTTGTGTACTAGCACACTCATTGCTGCATTGTGTTATACAGAACGCCTCATGGATCTCGCATGCCATTCTGAGTTCCTTTTTTAACTTGCGGCTGCCGGCAGACCCTTTCAGCAAGTTAGTGTGTTTACACAGGCGATCGTTAATGCAACGTCAAACATGCCAACATTCCCATTGTTAATAAATGCATGCTTGTTACACTACAGCATAGTGTGTGCGAACACTATAATTGTTTTGTTTTTAATTGTAAGGGGGGGAGAGGGAAAGTAGATTTCTTTGTCCAGTTCAGTAGGGCTAGCCTTCCATCCTAGGCATCAGCCAGGTGCCTTTGGGTCCTAGCAGAGTCTTCGGCTAACTGAATGTCCCAGAGCTGATCTGCCGGATCTGAGCTGAGGAGCAGTCTCCCACTGCTCATCACTAACAATGATGTGGTTCTAAGAGATAGCTCGAAGCAATTCCCATAATGTATGTGCAAGATCTGCCCCCTGTTTGCATCCTCTACAGCTGTCTGAAAGATGTCCAGCATAATGACTGTATGCAACAGGGTTTGGGCACCTTTGGCACCACTTGTACATCTGAGTAGTGTAGAATTTCTATACGCTTCCAAGAACTGAAAGGGAATCACTTCTGCATCTGGACAAAACTGCTTCTCTAATGTGCGGCCCCACCAATCACTGTGAGCAATAAAATGCTCACTTTTGTTGACTTCAGCGAGACATAATCAAGCAAGTTTTAATTACTGTAGGTTTCCACTTTTAGAGCATCCCTAGTTTAAACCTCGCATTACACCGCACGTTACAGATGCGGTTTTGGTACTGTTGCAAGCAATTTTTAGCTTTCAATAATCAAGACTATTCTGGTGCGGGAACGTGGGGCACGGCGCAAAAGTATGCACATTGGGTGTGTACAGTGTGTACACATACGCAAGAAGCACTCTTTGTGCGTTCTTACCTTTACTCGTCGCGTTTCGTGTAAAATTTTGTGGCGTATTAGCAACTTTCGCCAGCATTCCCGAAAGCGGCAAGGCTCACAATCACAAGCTACTTTATTCAACGCGAAAAATACGCGAGGTTTTCTCTTTCGCTAGTTCGTAATGCCAATAAAAGCGTCAATAAACTTACTCTCGGAAGGTCATGGTGTCGCGCAGGAACAACAGCTGCTCGTAAAAGGGCCACGAAGCCGGCTGCACTGGACTGTCGGCAGGCGGGTTCCCTTCATCGCCCTCATCTTCGGTGTCGGCGTCTTCCGTGCCCATGCCGCTTTTCTTTTTTTTCTGGGCTAGCACGAACAGCCTTCGGAACTTGTCCCGCAAAAACTTCCAGCGCTTTTGCAGCGCAGTGATGCACTCTGCGTAGACGAAATGAAATATCAGCCACTGCTTTCAACACAACCTGTCAAGCCGGCGGAAACGCGCCGTACGTACCTTTGCTGGCCTTCCCCTGATACATTATTTGACCCACTTCTTTCCACAGGGCCTCTTTCACTTGCCGATTCTTGTGGTCCTTGTGCGTGGCCAGCCACAAGGACGTCCGGCTGGCCACACAAGAGATTAGTTTTTCGTTTTCGATCGCCATCGCCGACAACTTGCAGAGGGCGGCCATTGCGGCTGAGAGACAAGAGGAGCGGAAGCCCGCAGCAGCGGCGTTTGATTGGCTGCTGCCGAGGGAGCAACTTCCGGCGCGTGTAAAAATATCTGGCATAGCCAGATCTTTCCGAACGCGCGCGCTTCGCCTGGCGCGCCGTCTCCGGCCGTCACGAGGTAGCGCATAGGCGCATGAGCGCGTGGAATCTCGCACGCGAACGCGTGCGTGGAGTTGGGGCTTTAGGGAGTTCGAAGAGCCTGGATGTCTTCGGACGCTCTGACGCTATCGTCTGCTGCTTGTAGCCACGCCGCTTGCTTCGTTTGTAGGCCATGTGGAGACCTTACGTCAGCAGTCTCTAATCGGGAATGCCTCCGGACCTTGCGTCAGCCACTTCTACTCAGGAACGCCGCTTCAGATGCGTCAGCAGCCACCAATCGGCAACCGCCGATGGATTGCGCCCAAGGGCGAGTGCTATTGCCATGCGTTGCGTAAGGCGCGCCGGGCCAGATGACGTAGACTGGATTATCGGGCTGGAATCAGACCCGTGGGTGGGAGGAGCTCGCCGCACGTTGCGTAAGACAGACAGTTGCCAAGGGTTGCGTCAGCGTGGCTCGCTCGCTGGTGTGTACGCTGGTTGCCTTTACAGAAGCAGTGAAGTTCGGTTTGGACTCCAAGGCATAACAATGCGCCCCGCTAACGTGCGGCATATAGCATATGAATAGTAACGATGGTGCGCTGTCTGTAGATTTGGCTGTCGGCGCTTGAAGAAAACACTTCGTGAGAGCCCTCCTGGACATTTCTGTTTGTAAATATATTTGAAATGAGAGAAGTCTTTGCACTAATACACTAATAATGTAATTATAATATTTTAATAACAATGTTATAATTTCTTTCACACACACACACACACACACACACATATATATATATATATATATATATATATATATATATATATATATATATATATGAGGAGAGAAAGACTTATGAAAGTCTACAACATAAAGACTTCACTTTATTGATGCATTCGCGTATATCCTATACTCGGCATTTTGCCCAAGAGCCGGCAGATGCCGCAGCTTTCGTCATCCTTCGAACTTGTTCCCAAAGCGACCACGGCACCAGACTACCTACTTGTCACTGCGCCATCGTCGGATTCTTGATTTATATGTGGGGTTTGACGTCCCAAAACCACTATATGATTACGAGAGACGCAATCATCGGATTCTTAGAAGCATGAAAGGAAAGGGAACGGGCTTGCATAGTGCCCTGCAACATCGCTGCAAGAAGGGATGGCAAACAGTCCGCTGACGGTGGCTGAGAGTTTAAGCTGCTGTCTCTAAAAATTATCCTAAGCCAGCGCCGATAACGGGGATTTCTGGGGTTTTATCTAGCGCTTGAATTAGTTGCGAATGTCCTCCTGCAACTGCGTAATCCAAAAGTCAAAGTCGAAGGGGGCTTGTGTTGGCCGTGCTTGCCTAAATTTGCAGAGCTGGTCAAAATTAAAGCGCGCAAACAGTGAATTTGCGCCCAGGTCACCATTCACTGCTATATATATGAATTAGGCTGCTATCGCTGCCCAGTGTGGTTCGCGTTCTTTGCTATCGCAGGTTAGTGATATTTCAGCCAAGGGTAAGGTCTCGGCTAGCATCAGGTCGTAACACCATTGCTTATCCACCTAGGCAGGCTTAAATCATTAAGAATGGTCAGATGGAGCATCAGCACTTCAATGTACAATTGTACCCTGGTGGTTCGTGTGCCGATATGACTACCCCCCATGAGCGCAAATAATGTCGCCGATGATGAGTAGGGATACTAAAAAGAATAGAGGAGGGAGTAACTGAAGAGATCGTGGAAGAAGATATCGGCTAAGAACGAACAGGGAGGACCGTGCTGGTTTAGGGTGTGAAATTTCTAGAGAGTGTGAGCAATAGGAGAAGTAATTTCATGCTGTGCGTAAGGTGAGGAGTTACCGGCGCATGTTATTTCGCGAGGCACATCACTTGAGTCTGATGGAATATCTGCGTACCCCTGCCTACAAACATTAGCGTTCTGAATAACGATAATGTCTGGTGATGCCTAAGCATTGGTAATAATTCATTGCAGAGGGTCGTGCGTTCGCCAATAGCCCCTGCAATGCTATTGGATTATTATTAGCAATATAGGGCCAGTAAGCAGAGCCATCTTCGAAATTGTATGGACGAAGGAAGGGCTTAGGAGGTGGGTGAGGAAAGAGATGCTGATGTGAATAAGGAGAGCGAAACGCTCTTCTTCGAAGTGATAATGCTGGATAGGGAATTATTCATAATGCGGGTTGTGGTAGCTTGTATCCTAATTTTATTTTATGTGGTAGCTTGAGCCGTAATGTGCTGTGATCCTGACTTCTCAGTTTTGGGCGAGATCCTTTTTTTCTGAGACTGATTGGATGGAGTGTTTAAAGATTGGAGTGGTGAAACCGGAAGCAGAGTAGATGGGATGGGGTTGGAGAGAGCTGCCTTGAACTGCTTTACCTCTTCAAGCAGAATCTTCATTTTTGAGTCTTGGGATGTCGTGGCGCCCACCAGGAGGACCATGTAGATGTAGATGACAAGGTCTTTTCGAGATGTTGTTGATATCACCATGATATGTTTATTAATAGAGAAGAAAATCGAGGTAAATTTTTCACTTTTAAATTTCGCATCAAAATCGCCGCGCATAACGTAGTTGATTTGAAACATTATACTTCGTATTTGGGTGACATTGCACAATTCATTTTCTGAAACTTGCTATCTTATGTCTAAGACCCGCTCGCAGGAATATATCTTTCATTTTTATCTCTTAGAAATCAGGTATGACTGAGTAGACACCGTCAAAATCTATGATGTCACGTCGTTTGGTCTAGAAGTGGTGTCGCCTCCCATATTTTCTTCCAGTGCGTTTTCTCGCTTATCAAGTGTCTTCTATAGGTAAACTGGTGTGTTCGGTTTGGTTAGTTTTAAAGTAACTGATGAGCGAAATATCGTTTTAGATGTGAAGCAGCTTATGAACGAGGCTTGTCCTTCGTCGCGTCGCCGCCGCCGCTAGTACTCGGAGCGCCCACTAGATGGCTCTGCGGTAGAGTGCTCGCTCCACTCCACTCATGTGCGTGCTCTGATATGAGTGAAAGAGCGTGGGCACAAAGTGGATAAAAAGAACAAGTATGCTCACGAGTAAATATACGGCTGCCAGCGTGGCCGATATGGCACCAGCATTAAGCGAAAAGTCAGAGAGGCGGAGATGATTCATTGGATGACAGTGATGGAAATTAAACCAGCTCCCAGTAACTACCGAAAGGGCAAACATGAAATAAGGTGAGAGAGATTCATGATAATACAAGGGGAAGGGCCTTACTGTTTGAAGCGAGGTCGGGTTGCCTTGGATCACGTAGTAATAAAGCGAGATTCAATAAAGCACAATGTACATGCTGTGGTGCAGTTAGGGAAACGATGGGAGACGTTCTGATTGAATGTGATGATACCCTTCCAGGTATACGTGTGGTTACAAGCCTACATGAGGTTGTGGGCTTCACGGACAAATATAGAAAGCTGAAGACGTCCGTGACAGAAGCAAGTAAAATGCGGTTGGAGTATTGGTGGCAGAAAAGTAGAGATAAAGGACAGAAAAAGAGGAATATTGAGGTCATTCTGCCTGAAGTGACAGAAAGGTGGAACACAAGTTTATATTTTTCTTTGTTATATAATAAGATCGTTTTAATCGAAGAACGCATTAGGTCAACATAAAACGACAGTTCCCGTTTTCTTTTTTTTGAGCTTGTTGGCACAAATGTCCCCGCCTCGTTATAAAGGGGATGCTCAACATCCATCCATCCATCCATCCATCCTAAAGCAGTGCCTGAATGGTTTACCTCGCCCACCGCTTCATACATGATGGAAAGAACCACGTCGTCTGCTTCAGCGATCGATATTACGCGTCTCACCCCAAACGGAGCACACTGCTTGCGCGCGCGAAAGAAGGGAGTTTAGTGCGACCAAGGGCATTCCGCACAATAAAGAACAGTCTGAGTGCGCGTGTCTGTTCTTAGAGACTGTTCACAGGATAAATCCAGATTAATTGATTTGTCGCACACGATTTTTTGTTACTGAAACTCACCGCACTACTAAGGGGCCGCGCTTCGTTACAGCCGCTCGGTATTGCTCTCATTCTGCGCTTGGAACTTACGTCATCCCGGTTTCGTTCACCGCTATGATGCGTGCCCTCGCAGCTCTGATTATTCTTGAAAGAATGAGATTCATATTTGTTATATAGCTGTTTTTCACAATGAATGAATGGTGGAGACAGTAAAACAGCACTCACACGACTGAATCTCTCATTTTTCTGCTACCATTAAAAACGTATCTTACTCATATTTCGTAAAATACAAGATGTAATGGAGTAGTAAACATCTAGTTGATGCCGCATACCTTTTGCGTTGTTGAAGTTTCCTTGGATATATCTAAGCGTGTGATCTAATCAGCTGAGTAGTATTACTTTTGTATTTTGCCTCTGTGTCGTAATCGCTTCGACAACCCATAACCATCTTCCAAAAATCAGAACATATGTCAGCTCAAAGATAACAGCACTGCTTTTTTTATGTGCATGATATATCTTATCACAAATAAGAAGCGCGTCTATAAATTCAAAATACTTTAATAACATATTATAGTGTTGTGAAGAAAACAAAATATGGTGATATCTATAAGTATCTGGTTCAGTTCGGCCGATCACGGAAGGCTTGTCCCAACGCATGTCTTGCTTCCGTGTTCATCGACGCCATTCGAACTCATTGGGTGCAGATGCACGCGACGCCTCAGTCTTGCATATATAGTTCGCGATGAGGAGCTTTGCCATTCTGTTAGGAGCAAGTCTTTACGCAAGGGCGCACCATTTTGTTCAAATAATCCGTCACGGCCTTCAAAAGGGACCTTAATTGCAGCAAGTTCCCAGTCTAACTTATGATGCCTTTGAAGTGCATTTCACACGACTAAAGTGTCAACAAAACATCCTCGCTGAGATATGTGATGTTGCCACCTTCGCGTCTGTACTCGTTTAAAACGGTCGGAGTACGTTGCGTGCTAGCTTTCACTTGAGCATAACAAGGCAGAATTGCAATGTCCGCATCCCGCTACAACACTCAGCATCCCTTTTAAAGGAAGCCGCCGATGTAAAAAATGATGTTGCATTAGTTTTCTTCAAGTTCTTAGATGAAAAAAATTTCCGAGTCATCAATGGCATCGGCTTCCATCTCTCTGTGCTCCTGTTTGCCTTTTGCAAGCATCTCGGCGGGATACTTAGCATCGTCGACTTTGAAGCTTGACGTTTCCGGTGTATGAAGCTACTGACTCTACGCACACGAGCTTGGAGGCACAGTTTTAAGTCATAAGCGTTTGAAACAGGCTTCCCGATTCGGCCCACTGAAAACAAATTTTCGAGGCAGTCTTGCAAGATTTTGCTTATGAGGAAAACTTCGTACCCTTCTCTGCGCAATAGAATGTCTCGGAGACGAAGAACAACTGTTGTTTTTGTTGTTGTTGTTGGTTGCTGTTGTTGTTGTTGGTTGTTGTTGTTGCTGGTTGTTGTTGTTGTTGTTGTTTTTATCAGCAAACCTGCATTCCTGCGAAGGCTTCTACTGCACCGTGCTTCCCATCTTCATTCCTTGAAAAACTTTTGAGGGCCCAGTTCAGTAGCTCAGTTGATTCGTAGTATCTCTGCATGTCTCGAAAGCTACGAGCCTCTTATGGGTGGTGGGAAGACATTAGCGTGTACCAGTTGAATACCAACTCCAGCCACAATGCTGTTGTCTCTGCCTCCTGCTGTATCACCTTCTCTTTAATTAGGTGCTACATTGCACCAGGAGCTTCCCTGAAGAAGCGGACAGCAACTGGAATTTTCATTTTTTTGAAATGGCTTCACGAAATGCGTAAGTCTGAGACCCTCGAGGTGACTTTCAGCTGTCGATCAGCCTCATACTTTATTACACTGCGCACCTGGTGCACTTTCACTTCTTCAAATGGTAGGTCGTGCTGGCATACTGTCGCATCACTGAGAATTAACGCTTCCGATGTGAGCTAGTGTGACTTGACATTCTTCCACACGTGTGCAGCATCTGCCGTAAAAAACAATTCTTTGTCTTCTAGACAGGGGTGACGTACTGAACATATCTGAGTAATCGAATTCCTGCGGCTGGAGAGTCCAAGCTGGCGTCAAGTAGCTCGATTCAGAGGGCCCATGTTGCAAGTGTTATGAATTTTGCTCTGTCGCGACGGTAGCGGTTGCGGAGAGCGGCGAGCCGTCGAGCGGACTTCGATGAAGCCTTAGCCCGAAGGTGAAACAGGGAGGCAATCCGTTTGGAAAACAGCAACAAAAGGAGCGTTTACTGTAGCAGGTTGTCGTTTGTACAGGGCCGGCCAGCACGACAACGTCGGCTGGGGCAAAATCCTCTAACATGGGGCCGGCTCGGCCTTAAATAGCGTCTTTGGTCCATTCTCTCCGACCAGTTCTCGGGCTCGGAGGGGGGAGACGTAGCCATACCCGGAACTGCAAAGTGGTTCGGCGGAGGAAACGACGTTATCCCCGGACTGCACGGTTCTCCTGCACAGAAGGCGGCGCTGGGAGGGGGGGAGACAGTTCGTCGAAACAGGGCTAGATCTTGTGAGACGTGCTCCCGAACGAGGAACATGTCTGTGGCACAACAGCACCCCCGCCGCCAGACAATGCATCCGGAGTTTTGAGCCGTCAGCGCGGCTCGGAAGGAGGAATGCTGGTTGACCGTCGATACTGTAGCCACTCCGTGGTGATCTTCAGAGCCCTGCAGAGAATTACTGAGACGACGGAGTTGAACTCAACGCCAAACCACTTTCGTGGAAGCAAGCACCCTCTGAACGTCTCTCATAGCGCCAGACCAAGGCAGCAAAGAGATCTATTGAGTCTCTACTATTGTACGTTTTAAAAAGCACGAGAAACGTATCCCTTAGAGACCTCAAAACGCTGGCCCTCACGAATGCCGTGATTACACTGCGCAGTCCCTATGCCAAGAAAGGCCACGCGAAACCATCCCCAATGCCATACGAGCGGGTCGGAACCCGCTGAAGCAGCCCAAAACCAATTCTGTGCATTTTTTTTGAACAATTTTACCAGAATGGTAGAGGCTGGGCTTCCTGGTAACATATCAGAGTACACTTCAAACAAAATTACATCTGTTAGTGCAATGCGACATTGTTAATACAGTTTAAATCAAAATGAAATAATAGACGCCAAAATTTTGCAAAACACGTCAAACCAGAAGGATGTGCCTCAACTTGTATGAGGGAGCTGGGCTGCACTTCAATAAGCTCTGCTGAGACCATCTGCATTTGTGTGCAGCTTCCCTTTCTTATAGCGCACACTAAAGTTATGGTGCTGAAGCGTCAAGCTCCACCTAAGTAACCGACCGCTTTTAGACGACATGTTCTGCAACCAAGTCAAGGGGCAGTGATCAGTTTCTACTATGAAGCTCGACCCTGAGACGTAACATGCTAGCCTACCAATTGCCCAAACAAGGCAGGCGCACTCTTTTTCTGAAGTGCTGTAAGCTTCCTCTCTGACACTGAGCTTTCTGCTGAGATACAAAACTAGCCGCTCGTGCCCTTCGGCGTCCTTTTGGCACAAAACTGCTCCTAGGCCGCGGTCACTGGCATCACACTGAATAATAAAACTCTCAAAGTCCGGTGCCGCTAGCACGGGTCGTTTTGCGAGAGCGCTCTTGAGGCTCTTGAAAGCATTCTCTTTTCTTGGGTCCCACGAAATGACGGTGGGCTCGGTTTTGCGGAGAGAGTCCGTCAGCGGACTAGCGAGGTTTGAGTAACCTTTGACGTAGTGTTGATAATACCCCGCCAGTCCCAAGAACGCCCTCAATTCCGACTTTGTGGTGGGACGATGATACTCTAAAACGGCCGCAACTTTCAGCTCGGACGGGCTACGCTGGCCACGACCCACGATGTGGCCGAGATAACTTACGCTTGCGCACCATAAGTGGCATTTCTGCGCTCTCACGGTGAGGCCCGCATCACGTAGTCGAGCCAGAACGGTCCTCAAGTGAGTCACATGCTCGACCCACGTATCAGAAAATATCGCCACATCATCGAGATACGGCAGGGCGAAATCTCCTAAACCCCGCAACACCCGATCCATGAGGTTTGAGAAGCAGTAGGGAGCATTCTTTAAGCCGAAAGCAAGCATTAAAGGGCGAAATGTTCCCAATGGGGAAATGAATGCGGCATAACGAGAGGCTCGCTCCGGCAACGGGACCTGCCAGTATCCCCGTACCAGATCTAAGAGGGAGATATATGTGGATTTTGCCACGGTTTCTACTCTCTCCTCGATATTAGGTATCGGATACGTCTGATCTAAAGTGATCTTATTTAGCCGGCGGTAGTCCACGCATGGCCTAGGGTCTTTTCCCGGAACCTCGACTAGTATGAGTGGGGAGGTGTAATCGCTTTCACCTGGAATGATGACCCCCAAGTCACACATGCGCCGGATCTCGGCTTCCATTATCTCCCTTTGCCTCGGCGATACGCGGTAAGCCTTGCTAGAGATCGGTTCTTCACTTGATAACTGAATATCATGCTCTACCAAAGAGGTTTTCCCTGGTTTGTCGCAAAACACGTCTGCGTAGTCTCTAACTACTTTCGTGAGATCATCACGCTGACTCTCCGTGAGACTTTGCTCTTCGGCAATAAGCTGTACGAGCCTGTTAGCTGGCGCGTCGCTTTCACGTGGAAAACTAGTGGATGTTGGACCAAGCAGGGACGCCTGAACGCTCTCCTGAAGCGCCCTGCTTTCATCCACCTCCGCAGGCTCGTCGCGTTTGGCCGCCAATACCGTATCCGGAGCCCTACTGTCTTCGATGTCCTGTGATACACTAGTCGCCTCTTGGCCCGAGTTTCCCTGGGGAGTTGTCTCACGCTCGACCGCCTCCTCGTTCGAAACCGAGACCTCAAGTCTCCCCGCGAGAGCGCGGGACCGCGATCGCGTGAGTGCCATGCACGCGAGGGAAGATGAAAATGACTGGCCCTTTTTTTTAAGGAGCTGCTCTGATTTGTTGGAAAAAAGGTACGGAAAATCTTGGGGCAAATTAGGGCTCACGGCCGCCTCAGTGCGCAATTTTCCAAAACTTCCCTCTAGAACAACCGCAGCAATTGGCAAACAGGCACTTTGCTCTTCTGCAACCTGTCTGATCCAGGCGCATTCGCCAGTATAGTCGCCAGGGGAGATGCAAGATGGGTGTGCTATGTCCATCGTCGCAGCTGAATCACGGAGTGCCCGGCATTTCTTTCCGTTGACCACAATTTCGCGCATGTAATGCTCGAGTAACTTCAAGTTCTCGTCCGACTCGCGAATGCCAGCGAAAACAAACTTTTGCTTACAGCTAGATGAGATATGACCCTTATTTTTACAATTGTAGCATACAATTGGTCGTTTTGATTCAAAAGCTCGAGCGGTGTCGACGCGTTCCCTCGCAATTGCTGTCGACTCAGGTGCCTCTCCTGGCTTTCTCCATTCCCTCTCATTGTTAGTCGCTCCCTGACTGAATTCGTCACGTGGCGGAGCCATCTTTTGTGCTGCATTTTGAGCAGCAAGCCGCCTTGAGGAGTCCCTCTTCTCTTTTGTATCCTCGCGATCCAACTGAAAATTCCTTCGCGTATAATACTCATCAGCTAGCTCAGCAGCTTTGTCAATGTCTGTTCTCTTCATTCTATCCTGAAGCCAGAGTCTGGCATCTTCAGGCAACACACGATAGAATTGCTCGAGGGCCATACAATCAATCACCCTGTCGTGGTTACCGTAAGCATCCGCACTTCTAAGCCATTCTTTCAAATTAGACTTAAGCTGGTACACGAACTCTGTGCATGATTCACTGCCCCTTTTTGCTTGCCGAAATCGCTGCCGAAATGCCTCGGCAGACAAGCGGTACTTACGAAGGAGGGCCGCTTTGACCTTAGCGTAGTCGTCAGAGTCTTCTTTAGACAACCGTGCGATTACTTCCGCGGCCTCTCCCGGAATGACTGACAGAAGCTTCTGGGACCAGACACCCTCATTTATCCCAATTTTCTCGCACTTGCGCTCAAAGTTCACTAAAAAAAGCGCGACGTCTCCACCCGTCCTAAACGGCAGAATCAAATCTTGGATTTTCTGTCTTGGCATTTCGTCTGCCACGGATAGCGAACTAGACTGCGCCGATGTTATGCGAAGTTGCCCAAGTTCCAGCTCTTTCATTCTAAGAGCATGTTGACGCTCTTCTCGCCTTTTACGCTCCTCAGCCTCCTCGCGTTCGCGTTTTTGGCGCTTCTCAGCCTCCTCGCGTTCGCGTTTTTGACGCTCCTCAGCCTCCCGCTGTTTTTCTTTAATTGTCTCCATAGCCTCTTCTACCTCCTCTTCAGTTATTCCTTCCGCTCTCATGACATCAAGAATATTTCCTTTGCGGCTCGTCCTAGCAACAGAAACACCCAGCTGCTCACAAACATCGAGAAGGTCCCTCACTCTGAGCTTCTCCATTGTGTACCGCAACTCGTGCACGTTCCTTTCTGAAATAGCTTTGTCTCAGAAGCTATATTCTTCGACGTGAAGCAAGTCGAGAACCAGCCAAGCACTAGCCACCTAAAGATCTAAAAGAACATACTTGGCTACTCTGTGCTAACAGGGTCTGACGACAAAAGACGAACGTCAGGCACTCACCCAACTAGAGCGGGTGACTTCGGCCATCTGGTCGTTGCCGTCGAGCGGTGTCGTGGGTGTCCTCGGGCCTGCCAAGATCCGCTCCAACTTTCCAGCCGTAGAAGTCGGCGTAGCGGGTCCCAGGGCAGCAAAACGATATCACGGTGGTCGTCCTCGGGCTTCCAGGGATCCGATCCAACTTTTCAGCCGTTGAGATCGGGGTAGCGGGTCCCAGAGCAGCAAAACGTTGAGGACAGGGGTAGCGTATCCCGCAGCTGCCAACCACTGTTATGAATTTTGCTGTGTCGCGACGGTAGCGGTTGCGGAGAGCGGCGAGCCGTCGAGCGGACTTCGATGAAGCCTTAGCCCGAAGGTGAAACAGGGAGGCAATCCGTTTGGAAAACAGCAACAAAAGGAGCGTTTACTGTAGCAGGTTGTCGTTTGTACAGGGCCGGCCAGCACGACAACGTCGGCTGGGGCAAAATCCTCTAACATGGGGCCGGCTCGGCCTTAAATAGCGTCTTTGGTCCATTCTCTCCGACCAGTTCTCGGGCTCGGAGGGGGGAGACGTAGCCATACCCGGAACTGCAAAGTGGTTCGGCGGAGAAAACGACGTTATCCCCGGACTGCACGGTTCTCCTGCACAGAAGGCGGCGCTGGGAGGGGGGGGGGACAGTTCGTCGAAACAGGGCTAGATCTTGTGAGACGTGCTCCCGAACGAGGAACATGTCTGTGGCACAACACAAGTCACAACACGGATTCTTAGAGATTTCGGCGCGTAGCTGCACTACATACACAGAAAAAAACACAGCATATCCACGGAGTGAATGATAATAAGTGGGGTGAAGCACCTGTCTGTCCGTGTGTCCGGACGGACGGACGCATTCAAGGATCGAAGCATAGACGGACTTACAGACTGCGAGGGCAACTTCATTTGTTTTTTCGATGTCATTTATGCGCTTCATTATATATCTCTAGAAATGTCGCTTTCACCAACGTAGACATAATGTCGGTTAGCGCAAATAACCTTAATGATTGATTGATACGTGGGGTTTAACGTCCCAAAACCACCATACGATTATGAGAGGTGCCGTAGTGGAGGGCTCCGGAAACTTCGTCCTTCTGGAGTGCTTTAACATGCACCCAAATCTGAGCACACGGGTCCACGGAATTTCCGCCTCCATCGGAAATGAAGCCGCCACAGCCGGGATTCGATCCCGCGACCTGTGGGTCAGCAGCCTAATACCGAAGGCACAAGACCACCGCGGCGGGACAGTGCAAGTAACCTTATATACAATGTCAGGGAACTATTCTATTTTAGTCTGTCTTTGACGCTGGCAAGCTCGTGACGTAGGTTGGGGCTCAGAATATGGGCGACTTTCACATTATACTGACGCAAGACGCGTACCGACGCTTCGCTGACGCCGGAGAGGTATACGGAATGGAAGCGCGACTCTGGCAGCGGGAATCACGTGGCTCTGTCGGGCGCGGGGCTCGTTTCTGGGGCGAAGCAATAAAACTTCTGGGGTACTTGCTCGCGCAGAGGTCACGTCGGATGCATGCTCAGTCGGAGTCGAAGTATTCTGGCTTGCTGCAAATTCTTTGGCCCTTTTTTTATAAAGGGCGCAGACAGTTTGTGACTTACAGGGTTGACTGACGCGAAATGAAGATAACACTCACTATCTGTGTCTTTCGTATATGAACTTTAATGGCAGACGTTGTCGGTCGTGCTGTGCTTCTGTGGTAATATTTTCTACACTCCAAGGCCATATTACCCGGAAAAGGAGTAATGTAGCCCAATAGGCGCACGCGAAGAACGGATAGACCGTTGAGGAGCAACCACAGATGGAAGCGTACGACCGCACGCCCGGTTCCGCTCCGTTTTTTAGGACCGTTCTGGTTTTCAGCCGGTCTCAAGACGGGGGCTGTTCACAATGAGGCCGCACGAGCGGAATGCTTGAGCACGCTGATTGGCCGAAGCAATGTTCACGAAGTGCTGGCAACCATTCGGCGAAACAGAGGTGTTCGATGGCGACTATTATCAGTAGACGACACAAATATGATACTTTTGCCCTTGCAGGTTCAATTTAAACGGAGTACGCGCACTGTTACGTTCTGTTCTGCAGCGGCATGAGTTGTTTTGTTGCGGTCGTGGACGCTAAAAACTCTACAGAGGGGCCTTAACCTGCACGGTTGTTGATATTCGCTGAAGCTGCCGTATCTAGCATGCGATCAGCCCACATGCACTAAGTGCGTCCTGCGTGACATCGCCGCGCTTGAACGTGGCCGCGCTTCAGCTTGTTAGAACATGACGTTCCCGCACACGGTCCAAACCAGATCATTCAAGTAGGCACGCTGACGACGATCAGCCATCAGTCGCGAGGTTACAGCCATGTAGGTCGAGACAGGCAGACACAAATCTCAATCCCCCCCCCCCCCCCCCGAAACGCTACTTTAGATCAGCGCCGCGGGCCACTCTAATAAAGTGCGCAGCGCCGGCACGATGTGTAGGGCCACAAACTAGGGCTCGGCTACCTACTGCGGCCAGGCCTCATGCGCGCGCCCCCACACGACGTCCGAACTCCCCTCCCTTCCGCCCTAACCTTGTGACATTTTATATGAAGGCTAACATGGCAGTTTTGTTCTGAAGATTTTCGCCTGTACGTTTTAATTGTTTGTAAATTGCAGCGTTGTGGCATTTGTGCTAAAAATACCCAGCACTTCTATATATCGATCTATTCTAGTTTTTTACATTTTTTTCAATTCGCCAATTTTTTTTCCCTTTACCTGTGCTGGATTTCTTATCCTACCTAACTGGGAATGTGAGGGCAGATAATTACAGGTTGTGCAATATCACGATTCATACAGAGACCAGTGGGCATGCACACATTTCATATACTTAACATAACGAAAAGTACACAGTGTGAGGCAGCATAAAGGCAAATATTCCTACAATGCACACAGACATGTTTCGATGCTCCCTTTACCTAGAAAGATTCACCCCAAACGACAAGAAAAGACAGCAATCATATGCCAGTGTACAGTGGATATGGAAAGAAAGATGAACGACATAACATCTACATTCTCAAGTGTTTCCCATTTATTTTTCAAGCAGTTGTAGCCTGAATGGCAATGAAACACAGTTAGAGTCATCCATAATCCAATAAAGAGCCATACTAGCAACAATTCTTTGACACCAAGGTCAGAGTGTGATGAAAACAGCATGCTGTACTTTTCATGTTTATTACCAACCCACATGTACAAAGCTCTTTGCAATATGCCCATTGTAACAGATGTCGATCGATGAGACACTAAATGTGAGCTGAAAACACCAAGGGAGATGAGGAATTGCCCATATCATTGATTTTTACACAAGCCAACTATGTAATCAATAAAAGAAAGGAATTCAAAGGGCTCGTTTTTCTGTTTAACTCAACCTAATGAAAACTAGAAGATAAGTAAGCCGATAAAGGTATGGGGATAGTTAACTGTACCATTTTAAGTGTGTCGTAGCCATTGTGATATAGATGTACTTAACAACAAAGTGAACGAAAGGCAAGTTCCACCGACAAGCACCAAACCAGCAACCTTCAAATGATGCACCTCATGCTCTACCTTAACTCAAGTTGTTTAGCGTTGCTCGCATTGTCCAAAGTTGCCAGGTTCAGTCCCTGTGGGGGCAAGTTGTATTTCCAATCACGTTGCTTTATGCACATACATATCACAATTATACATTTACAACGGTACAATTTAGACCCCCCGTACCTTCCCTCAGCTTCACAATTTTCTGGTTTTTATTATCATGCATAAGTTTAACTAAATATTTTGCAAGAAGAATGCAGCAGCACCCGAATGATTTCATGAAGGGCAATGCAAGCTTGAATGCCACAACGAACCATCACTTGAACACTAACTGTGTCTGAATAAAATAATCTGATGTTCATCACATCTAACTAAATTATCAAGACCAGCCCCTAATAATGCATATGAACGATGACAAATTGAAGTCTACACATTCAACAAATGCCTCTTTAATTAGATGGTTTTTATAACTACACATGTTATTTCAATTGTTTATATTTGGTATCAAATTTTCACCAAGGATACAACTACGATGACATTATGTCTTCCCTTAGTGTTTTTATGCGTATGATTGCAACACTACTATGTGTGGTAATTCTATCTTTTGTACAAGTGTACATATTGGTGATTGGTATTTTGCTTGTGTAGTTACCTCATAAACTACTTCCCCTTCTGCTAGTATAGTTATTTGCTTTTGCTGGTACATATCCCTGTATTGCTCCTGCATTGGTTGGTGCAAGTTTTTACCCCATCTGTTTTTAATTACGTGCACTTGATTCAGTGAAAATTAAATAGCAATTGACTTACTAGGTGTCGATAAGCAAATTTTGCAACTGCATATGACACACTGATTGTGAAATTTTGAAATGATATGAGGATTGGCTGTGTCACAAATGTAAATATAGTTTTCCTTTACATCCATCTATGAATATTCAGTCAAAATAATCTCTGCGGTTCAAGACTACATGTAAGAGAATGAAAAACAACATTATTGAAATAAAGACTGCTCGGTTACTATGGAAGGAACCAGGGCAAGGGAAGAGTTGTGCGGGTTCTGACACTCTCCACAGCTTCTTCATGCTTGAACTTTTTGGGCTGCACAAAAGTAGTTACATGGCTTCACATCAACCACCTGTGGCTGAAGTTAGCCGTTCACGACATAAAAACTTCAAAAAAAAATTCCTGGGTTTAGTCATGGATCGAGCACCTTTCGCAGGGCCCTGTTGACTATTGCAACTTAACGGTTGCCAATTGGTTTCCAATTACAGATTGCAAAGCCACGTCTCCCATGGCCATATGTTGGGTCTCTTGTTAAATTATCGCAAGATGACTCTTGCCAGACTCTGGGTGCAGTAGTGGTTGGAGTTGTTGTCTCACTAACTCTATCAGTTAAGAAGGTGTTTGCATCCTACTGGCTTCTGCGCAGGGCAACTGTTCAGGCTTGTTGCGATTTTGTGTAAATGTACGAGTTCATGTGACATGGGATGAGGTCCACATAGATTCTTGCTCCTAGATCAGGTGGCTTGTGTGCGGTTCTATTTGATCATACCTAAGGCATTCAAGAGTAACATAGTCACAATAAGACGGAGGGCCCCTGGGGTGTTTCACTGAGTCTCGTGCTGAATCCATTTTGCAGATCAGTTCCCATTGGCTATACCTCACTTACATTCTCCCCCCTCCCCCCTTAGGTACACTCAGTCCTGCTTTGTCAGACAAACTAGCACAATTATCTGCGAGTACTTCACTGAATTAGTAGAAATGCAATATAGTGCATGCTATGAAGCCACATTACTGACACACTAGTACTCACAAACTTATTCCTTGATTCATTGCTTGCATTTCACCTGAGGGTATTGCAGAAAGAGGGTTCCAGCAACAATAACATATGGACTGCACGAAGTGTAACAGTGCCTAGAATCTCAGCCTTACGAATCCAAACACATTGATTGTGTAACATAGTACAAGGGTTAACACTACTTGACCATTTTGAAAAAAAAACACCAATAAAACATGTAGCATCCAAATGGTAACAAACACAAAATACGCACAGATACATTGTTGATTAAGGTAGTGGATGCTCACAAAAAACAAATATTCTGCCATGGTGTTAACTCCAGATAGTTCAGGATAAATAAAATATGAGAGACATGTAGCCTTCACAACTTCAATCAACAGTTTTTCTATTGATTCACAGCATGAAAACACATCAAATTTGGCTAAACCTTGGTCAGCTGGGTTTTTTGGTTTAACGTGGCGAACAGCTACAAAAGTTATCGCTTTTTTTTTGTTAACAATTGTAGTAGAGAGAGAGAAGCCCCGGAGCATGAAGTTATCGACCTCTTTTAATTGCACTGCAATTTCAAAATTAATCTCACAAAAAATATGGCTATGCATGATATCAGCACTTCAGGCTGCTGGAGCTGTTGTCTAAATAACAACTTGTTTTTTTAGAGTATAGCTTAGTATACTAACTGGTCAGTATGCTTAGTTACACTCATTGGAAAGACAGGAGTCAGTATGAGTGCGTGGAGAGTGAGTAAGTAGACACAAGTATGAATGTGAGCGAGTACTTTCAAGTGGGAGTGGGCATGAAGCGAATTCAATCAAATTTATTTTCATCCTGTAATACAGAAAGGACTGTGATGAAAATCTGTCTTCAGAACAATAAATGTCGAGAAATTTGATCACAAGTGAACTTAGCAGCGATTAACAGGGCACTGAGTGAGCGCAGGAACACCGACATGAGCTTACTGAGAAGCTTCTGCAGTGATACTTTAGGTCCGTAATATACTCCAACAATTTGGTGCAATTAGCTATGAAATTCAGCCTCATGGCATGATGCAATTGTAGTGGCAGTACACATGGCTTGAAGTCTTTCATGTATTGCAGATTAAACCTTACCGTGTGTGCTGATGGACGATGGGGCGTCACTTATCACCTGATTTCTTAATTCATATGATTTCCTGCATTCACAGTTTCACATTGCTTGCAGCACGTGGGCAATATTTATTCAGAGAGGTAGTAACACATGTATATAATCTTTGTTTTTACTGTTCTTGTGTTTCGCTAAAACCTTACTGTTGCACTTTTTCTATCGTAACAAGCCACACCTTCATGTATTGCAACATTCTTAAATCGTGTCCATCCTTTCAACACTCACTCTACCAATGACGAGCTGAGCTCATCGACACAGTTATACCTCTTCTACGGAAAGCAAGTAGGCTTCAGTCACACTGAATGAAGTGCTTAGGACGCCACATTTAAGATACTCTAAATAAGTTATCCCAGTTTTTTCGTGGTTTGAATAAACAGTGTTCTAAAAAATTTTAAAATATGCTCAAAGCATGCACTTTGATAGAGATAGGACTGTATTTTGGCAACTGTAAATTCAAAATAGCTGCAGCTCTGTTTATAAAAAGAAAACGCATGTTTGCCAGAGCTTTTTGCCATGAAGAATTTCCCTTCTGCTAAGAGTGTGGCTCCAACTACACAGAATAGCATTTTTTTCTAAATTTTATGATTAAGATTATCACTGCTTTTAACCTTTACCAGCAGTGGATGTTGGTAGATGTAAACAAGCCCCCCCAACCCCCCCCCAGGCTTTATCAACTGGCTCGCTTGTCCCTGCGCATTACTATTTAAAACTTGAGCTGGACATGTTCTGCACTGAAGGCTGGAGCCGTTGTGGCACTTTCTGTGCTGCAGTGAAATCAATCTTCTGCATGATCACAAAAAACATTTTGCTTGTTGTATAAACATGGGGAATCAAATATGGAAATATGAAAAAAATCTGTATTTTGTATCTCTTCTGGCAAAAAATGTGGTTGGAAAAGGGGCGATACTGATTAGAAGCATGACAATAATAGCGCAATACATAACCAATCAGCTCAGTAGTCCTGAAATGTGCAGTGACTCTATAATGAAAACCTAGAATAATTGTTTGCTATATCTGACTCTTGACAACTGTACTCATCACTGTAATGTTGGTGTCATGGTAGCTTAGCAGGCAAAGTGTTGTGCTGCTAAGCATAAGGAAACGGGTTTGATTTCTGCTGATGGTGGCTGCATTTCAATGGGGGCAGAGAGCAAGAGCACCAGTGTACTATGGTGAGCAGTTTGAGAGAACACGAGTGGATGAACAGAGAAATGGCTGTCGTTGCACTATGCTTTATTATCACATTAAATTCACACGCAGCTAATAACACAATCAGCACTAGCAAGGCGGCAGTGGCAATGCTTAGTAGAACCATGGTGCCCTTTGTTAAAAACAGAGAACATAGCGCGCGCTAGAAGAACAGAAAAACTAAGATGGCGCGTGGCACAAGGATCTCAGCGCTTTTTCACTGGAATAAATGGCAGCGTTAAGACGCGCTGCTTGATCTCTCCAGGCGTATTCCTGCCAAAAACCTGTTCATCTATGAATGAAGTCTTCGTATTTTACACACATTTCAGTGTTTCCATAAGCTGCTGCCGTGAACCACGCAACAGTGTGTTTGAGGCTATTTGCCACGCACTTCCGCGTTCCCTGCCATAGTGCTCACTATAGTACTTATTTTGGGTCAATGTTTAAGTTAATGTTAAAGAGCACAAGGACCGTAATCCACAATATCCCTTTACAGTGCTATATAAACAAACTAGGGCTTTTGGGCATAATGTCCCAGATTGTGTGTTAGTTTACGGGGCTCACATTTGTCCAACAAAGGCTTCGTTTATATTTTACGAGCTCGGCTGCTGAATTATTCGCAAACAGTACCTAATAAATGTACAAAATTGCCATTAAACGACTGTCTAGATTGGGCTCTTTATGACTATGATCATTTGAACACACCTGATTCTGTTCAAAATAAGAATACTAGTCCAGCTATTCGAATGATCTAATTGAATGCTTACACACACATAGCTTTCTACCAGAACACAAACTAATGTAAAACATTAAAATCAACTTCAGAGTCCTCACCAAATAATTGTTCACTAGTCATCTGCTCTCACAAATGCCTGTAGTATAAACCCACACAATTACGTACCTACAAGAACTGAGAAGTTATGACTTTTTAATGTGCGAAATGTTCCAGTCTGAACACAAAAACCATACGCATGCATATCGTCCAGTTCAAACTAACGTCCACATATCAAAAATGAAGGTACCCAAAATTCAAGTTAAAACACTCCTACAAGTAGTGTATAGACCTGTCAGCACACGTAAATTAAGCCACTTAGTACTTGCACCTCACCAAAAGATGTACTTGAACCACACAGGTAACTAACTTTTCAAACAGATAGTACGTGGAAATACGCCCAAAGTGTGCATTTTGATAAAGATAGGAATGAATTATGGCAACTGCAAAATAAGAATAGCTGCACCTCTGTTTAGAAAAAAAGGAATAACAAAACACATGCTTGCCTGAGCATTGTGAAATGACGAATTTCACTTCTGCTGAGAGTGTGGCTCCAACTACACAGAATAGCCTTCTTTTTATGAATTTTATGATTAAAATACTCACAGCTTTTTAACGTCTACTAGCAGTGGATGCTGGCAGATGTAAACAAACCCCTACGGGCTTCATTCACTGGCTCGCTTTTTCCTACACATTATTCTTTAAATTTTAGTTGGTGCTGGTAGATGTAAACGAAACCCCACGGGCTTTATTCACTGGCTCGCTTGTCCCTGCACATTATTCTTAAAATTTTTGTTGGACATCTGCACTGGTGGCATTAGACGTTAAGGCACTTTCTGTGGTGCAATGAAGTGGAAGTAGTCCTCTGCACATTCACAAAAAAATTTGCTTGTTGTACAAAGACACATGGAATCAAATACGGAAATAAAATAATTTTTTTTGTATTCCTTCTGGCAAAAGGTGTGCTTGGAAAAAGGGGGATACCGATTATAAGCATGATGGAAATAGCGCAGTACATAACCAAACACCTAAGTAGTGCTGGAATGTTCATAGAGTCATTAATGAAAACCTAGAATAATTGTTTGCTATATCAGACTCTTTCACAACTGTACTCATCATTGTAACATGGATGTCTGGGTAGCTTAGCAGGCCAAGTGTTGTGCTGCTAAGCATGAGGAAAGTTTTGATTCTTGCGATGCTGCATTTCGATGGGGGCAGAGACCAAGAGCACCAGTGTATTATTGTGAGCAGTATGAGAGAGAACACGAGTGGATAGAAATGGCTGTCGCCCACTATGCTTCATTGTCACATTAAATTCACAAGCAGCTAATGATCCAATCAGCTGCTGTTTTGTATCAGCACTAGCAAGGCGGCAGTGGCAAGACTTAGTAGAACCATGATGTTCTTTGTTAAAAACAGAGAACGCAGCGCACGCTAAAAAACAGAAAAACAAGGGATGAAGCGTGGCACGAGGATCTTTCCGCTTTTTCACTGGAATAAATGGCAGCGTTGAGACTCACTGCTTCATCTCTCCAGGTATATTCGTCCAGAAAACCTATTCCTCGACGAACTAAGTCTTCGATTTTACACCCTTTTCAGTGTTTCCATCAGCTGCTGCCCAGAGCCATGCTGCAGCGTGTTCGAGGCTATTTGCCATGCACTTCCGTATTTCCGGCCATAGTGTTCATAATAATATTAGTTCAAGTTGGTGTTATGGAACAAGAGGAGAATAATCCACGATATCCCTTTAAAGTATGTTATAAATATAATATGCCTTTTGCGCATAATGTCAAGGATGATATGCATGCTGCTTCACTGGGCTTAGATTTGTCCGACAAAGGCTTCAATTATACTTTACAAGTTCGGATGCTGCATTATTTGCATTCAGAACCTAATGAAAGTATAAAGCATCCATGAAACGATCGTCTAGATTGGGCTCCTCAATGAATGTGATTATTCGAACACACCTGATCCTGTTCTCAAAATAAGGGTAGTAGCCCAACTATTCGAGTGACTTAATTGGATTATTACACACACATAGCTTTCTACCAGAACACAAAAATATGTAAAACATCAAAATAAACTTTACAGTCCTCACCAAATGTGTTTACTAGTCATCTGCTCTCACAAGTGCCTGTACTAAAAGCCCGCACATTTAGGCACCAGCAAGAACCGAGAAGTTATGATTTTTTAGTGTGCAAAATGTTCCAGTCTAAACACAAAACTATACCCATGCATATCGTCCAGTTGCATAACGTCCACGTATAAAAAATTAAGGCACCCAAGATTCAAATTAAAACTCTCCTACAAGTATTGTATAGACCTGTCAGAATATGCAAATTAAGCCACTTTGTAGTTACACCTCACCAAAAGATGCACTGGAAGCCCACAGGTAACTAACTTTTCAAACAAATAGTACATGAGAGATGCAGATAAATCCAGCTTTTATAGTTTGATCAAGACGAGCATATGACTGATTACCTGCATGGATTAAGTAGTAATACAAACACATTGGATGATGTACAACACATAAAACAGCACCTAAAGCTGCTGCAACCCACTGCAGGTATACGTTAAACGACACTATCGGTCCCTCAAAAGCTATGCCATCACCACAGAGGAAAACAAACAGCAAAATAGTTCAGAAACAATAAAACATGCATGACAGCAATGAAGAGGCAATGAAACTAATGCATTTCACTGTGTACTCTGCACACAAAACGCAGCAATTCAATACATTTCACATTTGTGTTCAATGAGTCCGAGTCCTATGTAGATATCACCTGCATGGGATTACTTCAAGTTTCAAGTTTTATTATTTCCAAAAAGAAGGTACAAAATCTAGGATATACAGACGAGAGTCCCAGAGCCAGAGACTTTAGTGGGACCCTCGGTTTGTCGATACAAATCGACGGTAAAATTTATACAGAGCAACAGAAAATTCTTACATTACACAGACATCAAAATACACTTTTACATCCCAATCAAGCCAAAACACGCAACATGGTATAAAAAGAACCGAAGAACAAACGAGTAAAACAGGTAAACGATCACAAGTAAGGTTATTCGCGAAAATGATTTTTGACGGACTTTTTGAACAAAGGAAATGTAGTGCAACGCTTAATGCTAGAAGTTAACACATTCTAAAAGAATATCGCACTGAAAGCGGAAGTTTTTTGCCCATAATTAGTATGAGCAAGAGGTAACAGGAAATTTTTATCAGCCACAAACCTGGTCACATTATTATTCTGCAAAAGATCAGATGCAATAAATGGGAATGCCAGTTGATTATACAACAGTTTGTGGAATAATGTCACAAGATGTAACCGGAACAAAAGATTTTTCTGGCAAAATATTGTAAGAGCGTAGCAATGTGTAGGCGTTTGATTGCGAAGAACTAGAAGTGACAATGCGGATTGACTGATTTTGAATGTGCTGTATTGATGATAAATGACAAGCATAAGTGTTGCCCCATGAGACTACACCGTAAGTAATATGACTATGAATGAACGCAAAATACAGCGCCAGTAGAGCTTCATGGAAAAAGAAAGGGCGAGCTTTGATTAATGCGCGGATACCAAACGCCGTCTTCTGCTTAAGATGGTTAAAGTGACTGCGAAAGGTAAGGCATGGGTCAAGATGTATGCCAAGAAAGACGACATCAGAACAAGCAGAAATGGAAAGAATACCAAGTTGTATTAAGGGAGTAGTAGATAATGACCTCTGAGCACTTTTAAACACCATAAATTTAGTTTTTGTGGGGTTGATAACTAAGTGATTACTGCTGCACCAATTCATGAGGGCACTTAATGCAAGATTTAACTTTGAAACAAAAGCATCAATGTTTTTATCAGATGAAGATATTGTTGTGTCATCAGCGTATAGAACACAGTGACCACAGTCAAAAAAGCTAATAACATCAGGAAGATCATTTATATACAAAATAAATAGCAAAGGACCCCATACTGAGCCCTGTGGTACTACTTGATTAACATATTTTATTGTAGAGAAAGTATTTGCGGCGTGTACTGTGTACTTGAGGATTTAATGGCATGAAACACACACAATCGACAGCACCTGACACTCATGTACAAAGCACACTTTGTGCCTTTCCATGAGTGATATTACATCCAAAACCCAGCACTGCCCTGCTGTTTTTCGATGAATAATTCCGCAAATGCTGATTAACTCTCGTACTAAAATTACAATAACATCTATCATCATCATCATCATCATCAGCCTGTCTACGTCCACTGCAGGACTAAGGCCTCTCCCATGTTCCGCCAGTTAACCCGGTCCTGTGCTTGCTGTTGCCAATTTATACCCGCAAACTTCTTAATCTCATCTGCCCACCTAACCTTCTGTCTCCCCCTAACCCGCTTCCCTTCTCTGGGAATCCAGTTGTTGACCCTTAATGACCAGCGGTTATCCTGTCTACGTGCTACATGCCCGGCCCATGTCCATTTCCTCTTCTTTATTGCAGCTATGATATCCTTAACTCCCGTTTGTCCCCTAATCCACTCTGCTCTCTTCTTGTCTCTTAAGGTTACACCTACCATTTTTCTTTCCATTGCTCGCTGCGTCGTCCTCAATTTAAGTTGAACCGTCTTTGTGAGTCTCCAGGTTTCTGCTCCGTAGCTAAGTACCGGCAAGATACAGCTGTTATATACCTTCCTCTTGAGGGACAGTGACAATCTACTTGTCATAATTTGAGAGTGCCTGCCGAATGTGCTCCACCCCATTCTTATTCTTCTAGTTACTTCAATCTCGTGGTTAGGCCCTTGGGTTATTACCTGCCCTAAGTAGACATAGTCTTTTACAACTTCAAGTGCACTATTACCTATCGCAAAGCGCTGCTCTTTTCCGAGGTTGTTGTACATTACTTTCGTTTTCTGCAGATTAATTTTAAGACCCACCTTTCTGCTCTCCTTGTCTAACTCCGTAATCATGAGTTGCAATTCGTCCCCTGAGTTACTCAGCAATGCAATGTCATCGGCGAAGCACAGGTTACTGAGGTACTCTCCATTAACTCTTATCCATAACTGTTTCCATTCTAGGCTTCTGAAAACGTCCTGTAAGCACGCAGTGAATAGCATTGGGGAGATTGTGTCCTCCTGCCTTACACCCTTCTTTATTGGTATTCTGTTGCTTTTTTTATGAAGCACTATGGTAGCAGTTGATCCCCTGTAGATTTCTTCTAGAATGTTTATATATATTTCATCTACGCCCTGATTCCGCAGTGTCTGCATGACGGCTGATATTTCTACTGAATCAAACGCCTTCTCGTAATCTATGAAGGCTATGTATAGTGGTTGGTTATACTCTGAGCATTTTTCTATTACCTGATTGATAGTATGAATGTGGTCAATTGTTGAGTAGCCTGTTCTAAATCCTGCTTGTTCCTTTGGTTGATTGAATTCTAATGTTTTCTTTACTCTGCTAGCAATTACCTTTGTAAATAGCTTGTATACTACAGAGAGCAAGCTGATCGGCCTGTAATTCTTCAAGTCCTTGTCATCTCCTTTCTTATGTATTAAGATGATGTTAGCGTTCTTCCAAGACTCTGGTACTTTCCCCGTCAGGAGACACCTCGTAAATAGAGTGGCTAGTATTTCTAACACAATCTGTCCTCCATCTTTCAGCAGATCTGATGTTACCCGATCCTCACCAGCAGCTTTGCCTCTGTGCATGCTCTCCAAAGCTTTTCTGACTTCTTCTATCATTACGGGTGGGGTGTCGTCTGGGTTACTGCTAGTTCTTATAGTATTAAGGTCGTGGTTGTCTCGGCTACTGTACAGATCTCTGTAAAACTCCTCCGCTATTTTAACTATCCTATCCATATTGGTAGTTATTTTGCCTTCTTTTTCCCTTAGTGCATACATCCGCCTTTTGCCTATCCCAAGTTTCCTCTTCACTGCTTTGACGCTTCCTCCGTTTTTCAGAGCGTGCTCAATTCTCTCCATGTTATACCTTCTTACATCGCATACTTTACGTCTATTAATCAACTTCGAAAGCTCTGCCAGTTCTATTTTGTCTGTTGAATAACATCTATATTAGCTTCTTTTTTGCAGATGGCGATTAGGCCTCAGCTCATGCTCAGCCACTTCATGTGTGCGTCATGGTTCAAGTCGAACACACCTGAAGACATCTATTATCAGTGCCCTTTTCTCAACCTATCGGCGACAGTGCAAAATAGCTCATGGGAATATTTTACTGGCATGAGTAGCTTTAGGACACGGTATCCAGCACCAGGTGCAAACAAAATTGGTAATCAAAACATACTGGAACAAGCCTCCAAGAAAACTTTTTGGTTAATACGGGTCAATTTTGTTTGCATTAAATAAAGGTTCATGTCAAAAAGATATGCTAATAACAATAAGATGAGCAAAAGCCAATCTGCAAGGTACTGGAAAGCTACAATTTCGGCAACTCGGTTGGCTTTTGTAACTATCATCATAACTGTCATGAAAGTTTGATATAAGTTGTTGTGGCAGTTGTACGTTAACAGATTTCATATTGAACACACAATTTTGGTTAGTTTTACTGTGGTTTTTTATATGCATATAGCCTTTGATTATAATATGGAAATTTGTAGGGAACCGCAGCATTTTTTTTCACTTGACTATCGATAAGGTTTCTCTGTGGTTAAAAAACATCAAGAATACTTTCGCATCACGACTTCCCTTATGTGAAATTTTTTGTGTGTATTATTTTCACACTTTAGAAATAAACGCTACCCGAAGCTGTCATTTATGACTCCAACATTCTTGCAAGTATCGAATACAGCACTGTATGAAAGCAAAGCGTGCAAGTGCGGAAAAAACTTGAAATAAAACATACGTGAGCTAGACTGCAAATTCAAGTTTGATGGGATTCCTGTATCGAGATGCCACATACACAATGAAGCACCACTAACACCACCTATTCATGGCACATTTCAGAGCACACACACGCGGCAAGTAACTTTTGCGTCTAGCACCGCTGCAGAACATCGCAGGCTCATACCCCGACCGGTATATCATGAGCAAATTTAGTCAACTGGAAAGACGATCGAGCACTTCGGACACGACGCGGTCACCACATCATAGTGCCCGCGGCAAAGCAGCGAACACGCCGCAGAACATGTCGAATGACGGCGATAAAGTGTATCACCGCAGATTGTGTCATCATCCAGTACTCCTCACGAATGAACCACGAACACGGCGCACATACAAATCCCAAGCGCTGCTTGCAGCGATCGAACACTTTTGACAAGTATGTGTCAGCCGAAGATGACACCTGCAGATGTTGACATGCCGGTTTTCAAGTCAAAACGAACGATTCCACGAAATACACGAAATCGTCGGTCTCCGAACCTCGCGTAAACACAACTCTCCGTCGAGTTCCGTCGGCGATCGCAGCCAGTGACGAGAGCAGAAAGGTTGCGCCAGCGTGCTGCCTTTCGATGAAAATATGCGCGCATGCACATTAACTCTAGTGGTAATTGCAATAACGCCCAAACAAGCTTCTTTTACGCGGCTAGCGACTAGGCCTTGCCACTCACTTCGTCGCTTCAGCCGAGCGCCATGCTCCACGACCGACTACGGCTAGCGTGATAACGTCATGGGCCAGCGGTCATTTCTATCCAATCAGCAACCTAGAGAGCACGCGGGCTCGTCCCTCCGGCTAGAGTGTGAACAGCTGTGAGTATTAGCAATCAGTATTAGCAACCTGGCAGTATTAGCAACCTGGTAGGATTAGCAATCAGTAATATAAGTTTTTGCAGCACATTGGCTCTTACAGAAATGTTAAGACATCTAAATACGTGAATCCCTAGTTTAAATTTGAATAAATTACACCTTGTTAGTGCACTATGTTGCTCAAAAAGTGTGGACACGTTGGTGAATAGAATACTGAATGTTAGGATGCGATTAGCTTGGTTTTAGAGACGTTGAAGTAGGAGGATATGAGATGGATAGGTATTTGCCTATGACGTGATGCAGTACGTAATATGACTGAGGATAAAGGCGTAATATAAGCAAAGTTGAAGAATGGTCATGTTTTAATTAATGTTCTGACACCAGGAGCTATCCTCTGTCTTATAAGTGAAATGTGATGATGGTAGTTTAGACTAGCGTCTAGGACTACTCCAAGTAGGTGAACATAGTTGCAAAAAGGTGTCTGTGGCCGTTGATAGGAATCGCGGGGGTAGGTGAAAGAGCGTTATGACTAAAATGGGAGAGAATTAACTGCTTTGTTTGAGTTAATTGTTAAACCATTAGCTGTGCACCAGTTCTTAAACAGTAATGGTGCTCAAGGACTTCTGCTGTGTAGCTACAAGAGCTTTTTACATTCTATACTTAATCCGAGAAAATGGGGGACCACAAGCAGGCCATTGTTAGCAGCATGTAATTGCTTCATTTTGACACTTGTTTTGAAACATTCACTTTTACACCATGCTATACAGCTGGGGATGCAATTTGCTTTAAGAATCAATGGGCTTTTTCACGCAGTGTCTATTAACAGTGGTGCTTGTATACTGCTCTGTTTCACCAAATAGATTCACATTAAAACAAAAAAATAGCTGTTAGTTTTACATTTCATAGCTTTGCCGGTGTACGTTTGCACAATTGTAAAAAAATGAAATTTCATCTTTCTGGATTTATAGATGTAAACATCTCTCTGAGAGAAATAAAAACTAATATTATCATGAAGTCTTGATGTTGAACACTGCAGTAGTCGGCGGGATTGAGACCAAACTTTTCTTATTTCAGCGAACCTTTGCCTGAAGTTTGGAAAGTCTAACTACAAGCAATACATAGCCTGCCCAGTTAGCGGTAAACAGTGCATAAATAATATGACAAGCAGTACAGTGCATCGGGTTTTATACAAGTGCTATTGAAAATTCCGGGGTTATTGCTGTTGGCTGCGTAAGCACTAGACTATTCGCATTCTGTCCACAAACTGAACATTGGGGTCTCAAGTTATCGGGGAGCTTCTCAAACACTGCTAGGTTGCCTGTTGCTTAGAGTCTTTGTGAGTGAAACCCGAATTTATCGAAATAAAACGCAAGTGGTAATGTGCATGCATTTAGTTCTCAGGTCTGTCATTTATATGCTAAACCTATGCCAAGTAAAAATATATTTTTATCCCCAAAGGCCAAATAATATCTAAATGTGATATTGCTGCGACAAATTTATGTAGCAATTCACATAGTTGAAGTAGGAATATATGTGGACTTCAGATTCCCCAAGCATTTTGCAATGGCAAGTAATTTTTTTTCATTTCCAACACATCTTGTGACAGCCTTAATTAATCATCCCATATCCAGAATTTTCTGGCAAAAACAATAAAAAATTAAAATATTGCTATTTCTTTTTTGTTTCAGCAGAACATTTGAATGTTGATGTGATATTCTGCATTTATTTTTATTTTTTGCTTCGACAAGGCACCCAGAGTATGTAGGCATTTGACTCAACTTCAGCCTGAAAATGATGCTTCCAAAGCTTCTCCGTAAGTATATTATATTGGTACTAAAAATTACAATTTAGCCAGGTTGTCACTCGTGATTTAGGCAAGAATTGCCCCAATGTATTGGCACTCACTCCATTTTCGGTCTGGCATGTAGCTAAATTGTAAGAAATACTTTTTTTTGGGATTTGCTGTGTTAATTTTATTTCTATCAGCAGAGTTATATGGGCTGTCTGACTTAGTGTTCTTATAATTATTGAACAAATAATTCAATAATAAACAAGTGCTTATGAACAGGCTCATGCTTAGTTTACTGATGTAAGCTAAGAGTAAAAAAAAGATGTGCCGTAAACTGATCCTTCTTGCTAATAGACGACAAGATTCAGAAAAATTTTCCCCAAGTACATTTATGTTACTCCTATTTCATGTCAAGAATTGGCATCACTTGTATCCAGGTACGTTTCATTTTTAGGTTTACGTACCTTGAGGCATGTGCAAGGGTGTGTTCATTGAGCGACGGGACACAGGGCAAAAAAAAAACACTTGTGATGTTTACATGTGTGCAATCACCTTCACACAAAAAGATGGTTGGTCATTGTTGGCGACAACTAACTTGGGGCGTGCAAACATTTGAATAGCGAATCAAAGAGCATTCGCTGGTCGAATTAAACGGTACATATACGAAATACCGAATATTTTAAAAGTTATCGGCCCCTAAAAGACAACCCTGAAGCAGCAAAATATGGGATCAGCTGAAAATTTATTTTCTTCTTGTTATCTCTGAATTACCACAATAAATGTAGCCCGAGTATTGGGAACATTATTGATGCTATAACCATTACCAGATAAAGCATTTTTGCTGCAAGCAGCCCTTTTATTATGTTTTTACTATGGTCAATCTGCACCACATTATTCATTTACTGTCTTCAACACTGAAGTTGGGGACTATGGCTGCACTAAACCTCGCGAATCAAAACACATGCAAGTCTTTTGTTCACGTAAATTATTCTTGCAGATAGAGCTTTCACCACTTAATTTTTACATGCTATTTGTGCCAGAGTATCTGTTGTGATAATTTTGCCCGTTTCAATAAATCTGTTTATAAGCTACGTACGTGCCATGCATTGTGTTGAGTTCAAATTGTTTAGATTTTATGCTGCAACATTACTTGAAAGCTCGCCACAGAGTTTCAGCTGGAATAATGTAGTTGCTGTGGTATTTCTACATACAGTTGAAAAGTGTTTCGAAGGCTCTGGTCATTGCTATATACAAGCTTATCACAGTTTTTTTAATTGTAGTAGTATGCCGGGACAGTTCCTGAATACTTATTTCAAACAAACTGTTGTGCAGTTCAAGGATTATTTTTAAAATGTTTCCTTACTATTTAAAAACTACCATAACAGCATTAGGTCAGTTTATAATACGACCATTAGATTTGTATTGAATACGCATCTGAAATTCAATACTCGCAAACCCCTTGCTTGCGCGCGTTTTCTAGTATGACAATGTTCGTGCTGTCAATGCTTCACTGCTCTACATGCATGCATCGTGGTTAAGTGAGCAAAAAGTAATAAAACGCCGGTTGGATGCGCCCTCTTTATATGCACGACATACAGTATATTTGAAAGCGTATTTGTCGTAGAGAGAACATTCTGTCACCCGCGTCATTCTCTTCTAATAATAGCACGACCTCTCGCTCCTTGTGCAAACAGAATCGCTTTGCGTTAAACTTGAAAACGAAGACTTGCAAACGAAGATATTCGTTTGCAAGTCTAACGAGGCGCTGCTACAGAGAATCGCTCTTCTCATTTCGCATCGCTATCATAATCAGTAGCGGTAGCATTCACTATGATCAAGTTTACGTGCGCGACGTAGGCACGCGAGTGCTGCGACACCGGCTCTTTGAGCTGCAACAAAGACTTACAAAGTTGAAATTATTGTTATATAGTCCACACATAAACTCTTTACACCGTCATCTTCCATTTTTCACTCTACAGCTGCGCCGACTTTGATGCTCTCGGCGATCGTTGCCAACGGACCGACGAGTCTTCCGGCAGCGTCGACACAAGCGTGCGCGTCGCGTTTCCATAGCACCTTGCTAGCAACAATTACTTGATAGCGCCGTCTTCCCATTTTTCGTAGGCGGTTTGCCAGTATGAGTGTGAGCCTCAAATTTGTTCACGCCTTCGCCGCGGCGTCTGCATCAGCTGTGCCCGCGTCTGACGCACGAACCCTGCAGCATCACGGAGGAAGGAAAAAGCCGTGCTGCAGCATCGTCTTGGGCGCAGCCATGTTTGCTGACGAAATTACGCACGAACCAATGAGCGCACAGCTTTCGAGAGCCTGGCCAGCGCCTCTGCTATTTTTAGAGGAGGGGCTGGCCTGGCGAGGATGCCTGGCGCTGTGCATTGTGTGTGTGTGGGGGGGGGGTCTATTCGTTCGCCTTTGTCATGAAGGAAGAAAAAAAGTGAGGAGAGGCTGTGACGTCACATTTTGTGAAGCGGGAAGTTGGGAAGAGTCGGAGCGCCCCTGCTCACACTTGTGGGCATGCTCATCTGGTTGCTAGGAGAGGATGTCGCGTTGCGCTGGCCAGAGCGCAGGGACCTCACCAGCTGACCTAGCCGGAAAGCGATACATCTGATTGCATGGGCTAAGGAGCTGCGATGCCCTCGATAAAGCGGGAACCAGGCGAGAGGTCTGGTTCGTTCTCCACCGAGAGTGGCAGCGCCTAGGAGCAAAGAAGTTTTATGAGACATGGCACCGTCCGGCAGTGATTTTCAGTGAGGCAGGAGGGCAGATAACCATCAACTTTTTAATGATGGCTTTCTCTAAGGCTCCACGACTAGGCCTAGTGAGCCAGTCGCCCCCAAGTTTGGTCTGTATGGTCTTTCACCCGAGCCTTGCATGTGCTAAGGTGATCCTGTTGCCTTGTCGGGCTTTCCCCGCAAGGTCCGTGTTGGCCCCTCCCGCAGGCTCGGCGACTCTAGTCGTCGAGGCGGAAGATCGCTCCCTTCCTCGAGAAGGACTAAGCCGGCCTTCAGCCGTGCCGGTTTCCGTGGGTACGTTTGGTTTGCGTGCAGCGGCACTGGTCTCTGCACCAAATAGTAGTCCCGTAGACCCCACAGGACGGATTGTGTCTCACTGCGCCCTTGTGGTGAGGAGACGGGCCATGACCGCAAAGCGCCTCGCGCCGAGCGATAGCCCATCCGCCCTGAGGGGGTGTCGTCGCAGGCTCCCAGAAGCGCGACAGTGTGAGGGCACGGGCACTTTGGTTGTGGTGACTGAAGTTACCGCAACCAAGGGCTGTCCCGCTGCCACATTTTTGGGTACGTCCGCTTTGCGTGTGGTGGCGAGAGCTGCCGTGCCGAAGGGTAGCCCCTGTGTCAAGTCTCGCTGAGCCCTAGCGGTCAGGAGACGGGCCATGACCGCAGCGCACCCTATGCGCTGCGATAGCCCATCTTCCCAGGGTACGTTCACTTTGCGCGTTGCGACTGAAGTTGCCTCTTTGGAGGGTTGCCTCTTTGGAAGTTGCCTCACAACGGCCTTTGTCGGGCCTCCCAGGCTTGTATGCCGGGAGGCAGGCCGCGTCTGTTTGGCGCCTGGCGCCGAACGGTGGCCCCCTTGCCAGGGCATGGCCGTCTGCCCGAAACAAATCTTCCCCCCACACAACCCTGGGGGGAGGGAATGCCGGGACAGACGTAGGATGATGATGGGTTGATGAGTTAAGTGTGAGTCTGGGACAAAGCGTTTCGGCGCCGCGTCTCCTTCCTATCTGACAACGGCACCAGGCGTCAGCTTCCACAGGTGAGTGTACTGAATTTTCCTTATGTTTGACGTACGGTATGATCGAGAGTATACTCGCAGAACATATTACGCAATACCGCATGCGTCAGCGTAGTGTTCCTGGGGTTTATTTACGGCTCCGAGTGACAGTTATTGAATGCAATAAAACGTAGCGCAATTAACCACGACGCTAACGACATGGCGCAGCTAGCACCGGAGTTTCTTCTTTCGGTCGCTTTGTCCACGTCGTAATATCACTGTGTTTCAGTCTTTTCATGACTATTTGTTCATGTGTCAATAATGTCAGCGAATTCGCGTACATTTTCAATTGCTTTCGTGCAGGTTTCGCAAAAGTCCCCGTCGAAGGGGGCTATGAGTGGAGGCTATTAGACCCAGCCAACGCAACTGGGTACCAAGGAAATGGTCTTTTGTGTGCTCAAAACACTTCCTAACTGAGAACTTCAATCGGGCGGCTCCAGTGGCAGTTCGCCTTCGCGAGGATGCTTTTCCTACTGCCGTGAGAAACGGCAACGACGCGCGCGCTGCAGATTTAAATGCCCAACCTCCATTGGAGAGACATGTAAATTGACTGCATGCTGTTGCGACTCCGGGTGCTGCGGGTCTCAGTATGGTAGCGGGCCCCCGTCCAAGGACCCATCGTCGAACAAGTCAGATGAGGTGCTCGTAAAAACGACAACAATTTATTTACGTGGTTAATAGCTTAGAATTCGAAAAGAGGTGATCAAGTGATCAGAACTGTACAGAGGGACTGCTGAATTGTAGAACTTCAAATACACGAAAGTCTTCGGCTTGTTTAGCGCCTCGTTGCCAACCCTCGGCACATTGTCCGCGGCTTGCGCCAATAGGGCGCTCCATCGTCTAGGTGCTTCACCCTCGAAGGAGAGGAAAGACACCACACATTGCATGCGGAGAGGGCACAGTCCACACGACGCCCAAATATGGCACCAAAGCACTGCACCGACGTTTTCGCACACGTCACCAAGTTTCGCGCACGTCCGATGATTTTGGTTTCCAAGAATCTTCTGGCAGCTGGGTGAGGTTAGAAAAACCGGCTGCCAGTACACGTGTCAAACTTGCCTGACTGTTTGGGTAGGACAATGTAGTGGTAGGCCAGCATATCGTCAAATTATGCCACCCCATTCAGCCGATCCTATGGAGAAGGGGGGGGGAAGGAGGAGTAGTCAACTAATACCTCGCCACCGAGGCGGGCTCCTGCAAGGGCTGCAGCAGATAGTGCATTATCCTTTTCTTCATCCCCACATTCCATTCCTGGTTGTTTGCTAGAAGCTGTGGCTTAGCTGCACTTACGCCAGGGCTCGGCTTCTCCTCACAAGATGCAGCCACAACCAGTTTGGCTTTAGCTTTCTGCCTGAGCTGCAAATACCATGCTGGTTCTGAGATTTCCAGATCCTCCGTGACCTCCAAAATGGCCCAGCTGCCTCCTTGTCTGCCCCGAGAGCCTTGCTCGCAGCAAACACAATGGTCTTTCTTGAGTCGAGCTCACAATGGCCTCTCTTGGCTCGTACGTTTTCTTAGCGTGAACCAGTCCCGAACCCCTCGTCCAGGTTTTGCCGAGAGGAAATCAACCCGTTTTGACGGCACACCCTTGCTTGGAATGCGTCGAAATATTTTCGTCCCGTTCACAAAGGCCGAAAAACTTCAATAATGATGAAGGTCATAACAATGCTTATACGTCGTCATATTGGCCAGACGAGTGTAAGGAAATGAAACAATGTTTTATTGAGTGCAAGCGCTGCTATTGAGCTTTTCAAATAAACTTCCTGTTACGTGCTTCAAGCCTATTGAGCTGAATGCAAGAAAAAAACTGTGCAACTCAGCAGGGTAATCACCGTGGACCTTTTTGTCTTCAGGTGAACCGGTAAGTTAAGAATACGCGACATAATTTAACAGTGTCATCTGCATTGGCCTTCCTTCATAGAAGCATGTTGCACCCTCCGATTATCCCTTGCCTCTGTGCATCATAACATTCGCACCACAGAGTTTCATACAATCGCACCAACGTGACGGCACTTCACTCAAGCTACAGTGAGGCGGGGCGGTCGTTCGGGTACGACCACTTCGAATAGAACATCGGCCCATAGCAAACTACCTCAAACAAAACGCAATGAAATCTGAACTCGTCAAGCAGCTTCGCAAATCGCCTTCTTGTGTTAAACACAATTGGGTTAGGCACATATTTTCTACTCTTGACGATGCAGCCTTCGGTGAGGGCACCAGCCAATGCTTTCCAATCGTCACCGTCGTGCACGGGAACGGGTCACCACTGTCTCCAACATTAAGAGCCGGCGGATGTGTCGTCCTGCTTTCGGAAATGTATCCTTACATCGCGTAGGAGTGCAGCAGCAGGGTGTCGAAGGCAAACAGGGAAGTTGAGTCGCGGAAGCTTCTCGGAGAAGCTGTCGCGGGCTTCGAAAACCCTTATCGATGACACGCTGAATGCTGCGCACGCAACCATGCCGACATTCTCTCACTGTAGGATCAACTTCTAAAACCTTACGTCATCCACGAATACGAGGATCTTATAAAAATGCAGATTCACAGACAACAAGCCGATCAAAGGTGTGTTTTGCTGACGATGCGAGACGATGGGGCCATGACGGGGCATCGACGGCGTGCCTACATTGCCATAAAACCATTGCAAAAGAGCACGTGACTTCCGCCACACTTTTTTTGCTGCCGCTTGGATCGTGAGGGCCTCTCCTCAGTTTTAGTTCCTCCACGACCTTTGTAAACTCGCACCCTGGACGCCACTTGGACGTGGGCGCCGACCCGAGCCCTCCCACCATTCGCTCGGGGGCTTCCTGAGAACCCAAGCGGAGCACGATAGTAGCCCGCATACTGTGGAAAGGGCACCCCTACAGGTTACAAACCAGTGAAGACATGCCAGCACACTCTTCCAACACTCCGTTCCTCACTTTCCTCTTTCCTAGTACCATCTAACCGTGTGGTTAGAGACTCCTTTTACGAGTTAAATACTGCTCCTTTCCTTCAGCAAACGAACACAATCTTCTGAGAGCCTAGGGCTTCTTGTATCTTGGGGCTCCTATAAACAAGGAGCCCGTGGCTGCATGTTCCAATTCAAGCCTATGAAAATCATTAAGAAAAACAGGTCGATGTAAGCCTCCTTCTACCTAAGCACAATTTTGATCATGAACGTACACGTGTCCAGGGTCGTAGACAAAAGCTTTCTTTTAGGGAAGCTAATTTGTGGTCTGGCATCTGTGTGTATGTGTGCGCATTTATGCACATGAACAAATGTAATAATATCGGCGCCGTGAGCCGTTGAACCTCTTTAACCTCCTGCTAGCTTCGCCACTGAACTCATCGCTTTAAGTGTTCGTTTTCTTCTGGTTCGGCCCGCACCACTTTGGTACTTCAACACATATATAACCCTAGTGACAATTTGCAAGAAAAAGCGCTGTCCATGGTCTTGTTGCTGAATAGTTGCAATCAAGAAGCTCTTTACCAACTCATCAGGCACGTCAGTGTATGCTTACGGTGAGCTTTCGTGGGCCGACTTAGGGAGAAATGGATGACACGAAAAAGCTAAGTGTGGGCTTTCTTGCAATGTTTCATTCTTATCTTTTCGAAATCAGAAACTTCTCCACATACTAATAATTTTAACTGGATTTAACGTCCACAAACCACGACATGATCATGAGAGACGCCATAGTGAAGGGCTCTGAAAATTTTAACCACCTGGAGTTCTTTAACGAGCTCCTATATCTAAGTACACTGTTCCCAAACATTTTCGTCTGCACCGAAAATGCAGCTACCGCAGTTAGGATTTGATCACGCCACCTTCGGATTAGCAGCCGAGTGCCATAACAGCCAGACCACTGCAATGGGGCTACACATTGCTTTCTTTCACGTCATCTCTCCTCATTGTTCTCTGTCTATCGGTACTTTGCCCACGGCAATTTTCCCGATCAGCTTACGTAGGATGAGGTTGACTATTAAAAATGATGAATCCGGAGAAGTTTTGAGAAGGCCTCGAGGTGTTTGCCTCTTCATGTAGAGAAAGAGGTGTAATGTGTGAACTTACCGTAGCTCCCCAAATTAACATTTGCGTACACCGAAAGAGTCGCCTTCTCCGAAATGTTTGCATCACGTGATCATCACGTCGGAGCAAACGTTGACTGCCGCGTTCAAGTCTCCAGTGTTGAAGTCGTCAGGGACGAGCGAGAAGTCAGGAGGCTGAGTTACGTGGACACAGGTTTATTCCAAACGGCGTTCTAGTCTGGGAGCCCCTGCCACGTGCCACGCGCACCAGGAGCACACGCTGTCACCAGCTTCGCCTGGCTTGTCTTAGATGGCAGCATCTACAACATCTCCCAATGCAATCAAGCAACGTTCGCTTCATTAGGCAGCTTCACACATCTGCCACTTCTGGTATGCCCGTGGGAAGCTGGCAATGCGAGCGAGTGTCTATAGCACAATCACTGGTACTGGGGCTATCTGGGTTCTTGTGACTTCGGGAATATAGGACTAGCTGCGTCCGGTTTCTACGCACAGCACCAATGTCGGTGTTGACGCAATAAGATTGAGGCTCATCGGCTGGGGCTTGTACTGTCCCTTTGCTCTTGAGGTCTGTCACCCACACGGCATCTTCATAAATATGTTCCGGCAAATCCTGGACTTCGTGACGTCTGTCGATGTTTTCCTTTGGCGTTTTCTGTATCTTTACTCAAACTTCCGAAGGCTTTCATGATCCGGCGATTGGGGTGTCAGCTTGGTGGAACAAAGAGTCAGCCTGGATCTCAGCCGATGACCCGTGAGCCGTTCGGCAGGGCATATCTATTCTTCATACCTATGAGCTAGAAATCTCAGGTAAAGGTCCTTGGTCTTCATCGTGGATGTCTTGATGATTTTCACTGCAGCCACTGCTAGTCTATTACTCTGAGGATAGTGAGGGCTATATATATTATGCTCGAAACCATAGTCTTGGGCGAAGAGTGAAAACTTAGTCGACGAAAACTGCGGGCCATTGTCGGAAACCACTTCCTCGGGAATACCGTGGCGTGAAAAAATTGCCTCATAGTGGTTGATTATGGCTGCGGAAGTGAGCTTCGCAAGTCGAACTAGTTCGGGGTATTTTGAGCAATAGTCTGCAATTATCAACCACCACTGGTTCTTGAAATGAAACAAATCCATCGCAATGAGCTGCCAAGGCGTCTCAGGGAATTCGTAGTTTAATAGGGGCATTTTCCTGTTTACTCTTGTTTCGATGCATTGCTGACGTCGCTTCACCAGGAAATAAGCGTCAGATTCCATGGTGGGCCACCAGACATAGTCTCTGGCTCGAGCCATTGTTTTTGTTATGCCAAAGTGCCCTTCGTGCAAGAGTGGTGGGATTTCTTTTCGGCATGAGTCGGAGACGACAACTCGCGAGGCGTAGAAGGGTAAATCATTTTCGACAGTGAGCAGGTGTCGGTGGTCGTAGAAGGGTTTTAGGTTAATTGCTAAGTCTCTCCTGGAGGGCCATTCTTTTTCGCACAGCAGACGAAGTTGTGTGCAAATAGGGTCTGCGTGTTGGGATGCATTTAGCAATTGTAAACAATGTTGCTTAACCATTGTAAACAATGTCTTGGACACGAAGAACGACTGTTGTTGTAAGTAAACCTGCATATTTTTGCGAAGGCTTCTACTGCACCGTCCTTTCCATCTTCATTACTTGAAAAACTTTCAGGGCTGAGTTCAGTAGCCCAATTGATTCGTGGTAACTCTGCATGTCTTGAAAGCTACGAGCAACTGATGGGTGGTGGGAAGACATTAGCGTGTACCAGTTGAATACCAACTCAAGAAATCATACTGTTGTCTCTGTCTTCTGCTGTATCACTTTCTCTTTAATTAGGTGCTAAATTGCGCCAGGAACTTCCCTGAAGCGGACAGCAACTGCCATTTTCGTTTTTGTGAAATGGCCTCACAAAATGTGTAATTCTGAGAGCATCGAGGTGACTTTCAGCTCTCGATGAGCATCATACTTTATTACGCGACGCACGTGGATCACGTTTGTCTGTTCAAGTGGCAGGTCGTGCTGGCATACTGTCGTATCACTGAGGATTAACGCTTCCGATGTGAGGAACTGTGACTTGACATTCTTCAGCTTGTGTACAGCATCTGCCGTTAAAAACAAATATTTGACTTTACACATGGGTGAAGTACTAAACATACCTGAGTAATCGAATTCCTGCGGCTGGAGAGTCCAAGCTGGCCTCACATAGCCCGATTCCAAGGGCCAATGTCACAGGTGACAACACGGATTCTTAGAGATTTTGGTGCAGAGCTGCACTACATACACAGCAAAAAAATCACAGCATATCCACAGAGTCAATGATGATGATTGATTGATTTGTGGGGTTTAACGTCCCAAAACCACCATTTGATTATGAGAGACGCCGTAGTGGAGGGCTCCGGAAATTTTGACCACCTGGGGTTCTTTAACGTGCACCCAAATCTGAGTACACGGGCCTACAACATTTCCGCCTCTATCGGAAATGCAGCCGCCGCAGCCGGAAATCGAACCCGGGACCTGCGGGTCAGCAGCCGAGTACCTTAGCCACTAGTTCACCGCGGCGGGGCGTCAATCATGATGAGTGGGGCGAAGCGTTCGTCTGTCCGTGTGTCTGGATGGACGGACGCAATCAAGAATCGAAGCATAGATGGACTCACGGACTGCGAGGGCAACTTTATTTTTTTTCATGTCATTTATGCGCTTCATTAGATATCTCTAGGAGTGTGGCTTTCACCAACGTAGACATAATGTCGGTCAGCGCAAATAACCCCAATGATTGATTGATACTTGGGGCTTAACGTCTCAAAACCACCACATGACTATGAGAGGTGCCGTAGTGGAGGGCTCCGAAAATGTCGACCTCCTGGAGTTCTTTAACGTGACCCAAATCTGAGCACCCGGGCCTACAGAATTTCCGCCTCCATCGGAAATGATGCCACCACAGCCAGCATTCGATTCGGCAACCTGTGGGTCAGCAGCCTAATACCGAAGCCACAAGACCACCGCGGCGGGGCAGTGCAACAAACCTTATATGGAACTAGTCTATTTTAGTCTGTCTTTGACACTAGCAAGCTCGTGACGTAGGTTGTTGCTCAGAATATGGGCGACTTGCACATTATATTCATGCAGGACGCGTGCTGATGCTTCGCTGATGCCAGAGGCGTACGGAATGGAGGCACGAGTCTGGCTTGGGGAATCACGTGGCTCTGTCGGGCGCGAGGCTCATTTCTGGGACGAAGCAATAAAACTGCTGGGTTACATGCTTGCGCCGTGGTCACGTCGGATGCATGCTCAGTCGGAGTCGAAGTATTCTGGCTTGCTGCAACTTCTTTGGGCCTTTTTTTATTAAAGGCCGCTGACAGTTTATGGCTTACAGGGTTGACTGACGCTAAATGAAGGTAACACCCACTATCTGTGTATTTCCTATGAACTTTAACGACAGGCGCTGTCGGTCGTGCTGTGCTTCTCGTAATATTTTGTATGCTAAGCTAAGCACGAAAATTTTGTGGTTCACAACGAACATATAGGCTCACTTTGAAGCCGCTACTTCGAGCAGAACCGAGCTGAGCAGTAGTTCGGGCCTAACGCTGTCCTAATGGTGTTCCCTTTCCGGCGTGAGTTAATGTTTCAATGTGCGTCAAACATTCTGTGTGAACCTAACAAAAAGCAACAGTACAAGGCAGAACTAAAATAGTTTTAAACATTAAAATGATACGTAGAGTTCCTCGTTTGGGGATATTATAAATAGTCGCGGAATATTTGCAACCTGTAGTATACTCCTAAGTTCCGGTCTAGTGGTGTAATTAAGGATGGCCCGAGCTTTTCTGGTAGCCGAATTCGCTCAGAGCTCGCTTGCGGATGCCGTGGCATAAAGACAGTGGAGAGTGCGTTATAGCAGCGTTGATAAAGAAGCTACACGAGCGCGCGTGGCGTTAGAAACGCTTGTGGGAAATTTGCGGTGGTTATCAAAGAAACACCGCGTGCGAGCACATCAGCACCGCCACTCAGTCAACATTTTAGCAGTGCAGGGACGTCAGCGCATTGTCGTGCTGTGCTTTTAACAACTTTCTACACGGGCCTCCCACAGACGTGTTCGTGGGTGTATGCCTTCTTTCGCTGAGGTTATTTCGTCCCACCTTCAGCATGGAAATTTCCACTCTCGGAGGCAACAAGGCTGCACACGCAGAAGTCTCGTGCTGCTCGTTTCACTTCTTTCAAGTATTGTGGATAAAGGTAAGGACAGGTGATCACCAGGGGCGCTCGCACTTTGTCGGTAACGTGGCTGTGATTGGATATATCGTGAGTGCGGTAAAATTGATTATGAGTCATATGGAGGTTTACACTCTAAAAAATATCGAGTAAAAAGGGTGTCTTTTTTGTCCCACAACAATAATCGTCATCAGGCTTGCGTGCGCTTCCTTTCTTGAAAACTCGGCGCTGGCCACTTTCCTATCGAGAAGGCAATGTAACCCTGATAATGGGCATGTCGATCGTGACTGGAATGTACCGGGCGCGTGGCAATAGCGCAAGGATGGAACGCAATATAGATGCTGATTATTGTTGTGGGACAAAAAGACACCCTTTTTACTCACTCTTTTTTTAGAGTGTAGAATAGCCTTCGTAGGTGTTGGGGGCGTTGTTTAAGTTGCGGGCGCAATATGAGATTTAGAATAGCGTTTGCTCCCCCTAGAGAATGATCTGAGGACTTTCGCATCGACCCACATGCACGGAAGCGACACACAGCACTTCGCAGGCCTCGCGGGCTGCGATCACCGCACGCTATTTGGAATTTTCTGTGGGTGGGACACGAACGCGAACGGCGCCTCGCGTTAAAGCCCGTTTCACATGCGAGCGGCGGCGGTCGCGGCGATGAGCGTTGGGAGAACGCGCGGGCGCACGTTCGTTTCACTATAGTGTTTCACATGCGCCGCTGCTACCGCTGCTCTTGCGCGACGCCCACCGCTCTAGCGCATAGACTTTCCCAAAATTAACTAGAGGGCACTCTGGCGCTGTGATCGTTCAGCGACCACGGGAATGCTGGGTAGTACACACATTTGCCTAGTCTTCGTACTTGCGGACGGCGAATCGTACTTGCGGCTTCGTTTATTGCCGTGTTTCGATTTTTGTTTTGAGAGAAACATTCAACCCTTTTGAACTTCATGACCCCATTTCGAAAGGTAAGTCTGAAAAAATAAGATGCTGAAGCGCAACCGCTGAACATTTGCTAATATTTGTTTCGTGAAAAAACAACTTCAAGCCACACGAACACACACGGAGCCAGAAGCAGGCCACAAGTACGAATATTAGACAAATGTGTGTACTACCCATCATTCCCATGTTCCCTGAAGCGCCCAGTGTTGCAGCTCCCATAGACACTAGCGCCAGAGTTCCCTCAAGTGTACATTAGGAAACTCTATGCTCTAGCGGGCAGTATTGTCCACGGAAGGCGCCGGCTAACCGCTGTTTTCAGTGGTATCTGAGAGCCGCGCTCTCCTCCAAGTGTCCTTCCTTTGGCCCCCTGTGCTGCGAGGTTCATCATCAATAGCCGCTCGACTTTTACGTGTCTGTACACTGATTGAACTAGTTGCAACATGAATCTTACAACAAATAAGCAAAGTTTGCAGTTGCTTTTTGTTGTGTCCTGGCGTTTTCACGCATGATTCTTGTTGCGCGCTCATATAACTGACCATGGAGAAGCAAAAAAATGAGAGTTTGCTTGTATGGTTTTATTATACAGCTGTTCCAGCTAGGTGAATGCGTAAGAACTACCAGCGTGCTTTGCGCAGCACTTCCCATGTTTCTCCGATTCATTGCTTTTGATTTCAGCGATTTAACATTGGGACGCCAAACAAGGTTTCTGTCAGTCCAGTATACACACCTCGCAAAATTCATACCTAAATTTTTGTACCTGTTCACTAGAATAAAAATAAAAGTTTTTATAGAAACTTTGAGTGGTAAGCTTAGATAAACAATTGTATCGGGCCAGTTGGTAAGGATCCATCTTGCTAGGAAGCGCAGCCCCTATTTCAAAGAACACACAACACTTAAGCGCTTAACTTTAACTAAACGTTTATTGCAAACGTCAGGGTTTATAAAGGGGGTGAAAAGAGAAAAACAATAAAAAATGGTAGACAACAAAAAGCATACGTGCCAGTCCCGTACATTACTATCCGTTATTGTTTATCACCCCATCCAAAAAACATAGTTCTTTCGCGTGAGCGAGATAGAGGTTCCACTAACTCAATCAAAATCATCGCGTGTCATTTCAACCGCTTCTATATTATCAAACGGGCTACCAAATCTCTGTCCCGATACAGCACGCACGTGTTATCGAATAAGGCACACAACCGCACTCCTTACAGTGGATCGCCAAGTAACCATCGGTATCCTTCTGCACTTTATTGTGGTGCTCTTTTAGCCTTTCATTATTGCATCTTTCAGTTGTTCCCACATAAACAAGACCACATGACAAGGGCACTCTGTAAACAACCGACTGCGCACACTCAACATATTTATTGCGATGCTTAATTTGGCAACCTTTCAAAGGCTGTTCGAACAGTTGCATAAAACTTGTGCAACAGCCTTCTATTGCATGATTTGGCTAAAAAATCATGAAAACAGATAAACTGGGCTTAGACATGTTTTTGTAGCTGCAAGACACACAAAGATGAAATGCCGTTCTGGGTAATTATTTCGGAACAAGGTTCTTGGCAAAAAAATGTGGCGTTTTTTCTACAGGAAAAGCTGAATCTCCTTCAAATTAATGACCCATTTCATACCAAGAATTCCGAGCAGATTGGGAATTTCTTGGTATCGAATGCCAAAACTGTCGTTAAGGCGATATCCATAGATGTGAAAGATTTGTACTATTCTTTACCTCATTGGTCTAGTGGCTAAGCTACTCGGCTGCTGACCCGCAGGTCGCGGGATGAAATCCCGGCTGTGGCACCTGCATTTCCGATGGAGGCGGAAATGTTGTAGGCCCGTGTTCTCAGATTTGGGTGCACGTTAAAGAACCCCAGGAGGTCCAAATTTCAGGAGCCCTCCACTACGGCGTCTCTCATAATCATATGGTGGTTTTGGGACGCTAAATCCTACGAACCAACCAACCTATTCTTTACCTCATGAAATGCTTCTAGAATTTGTTGAGCAGTGCATACTTGAGTATGGTGCAGTGACCTTTCAGAACACTTGTGGTATGTCAGTGAGAGGTTTTCTGGATTTACTGGCTTTGTACTTAACGTCCACATTCGTTAATTGGAACGGGAACACCTATATCCAAAAACAGGGTATTTTTATTGGTTCGGCTATTGCACCCGTCCTTAGTGATATTTTTATGGCCCACTTAGATCAGTTAATTGATGAGAGGTTGTCGGGAACTAAGGTTTTAAAAATGTTCAGGTTTGTGGATGATTATTTGGTTTTTTTTAAGTGTGATGCCAAAGAGTTTCAAAATGTTGCTGTTTTGACACTTGGAGTACTTGAGAAAGTTTGTCAGCCTCTGAAACTAACACATGAAGTGCCCTATGGTGATACGCTCAGATTCCTAGATCTGTCGTTGCAATTTCAAGATGACCACGTTTGTTGGCTTTGTGAGCCCAGGAGCAAAAAGCCATTGTTGCCTTTCTCTTCTGCCTATACCAAAGTAGTGAAGATGTTTGTTGCACGAATGTGCCTTTTTAATTAGTTGAAGAAGTCCTGTTTTCACCTCATGAAGAAGAGCTTTGAGCAACAGGTTTTGCGACTGAATGCAGCAGGCTACCCGCAACGGTACCCTTCTATAAGCGTCGCTGAATCGCTACATAGAACCTAAAGAAACAAAATAGGCAGCGTATTAACACTTCCCTGCAGGAGCGTAAAATGGCTGTTGTCCCCTATATCCATAGTGTGGCACACAATCTTAAAAAGATTGGTAATAAGGTTGGCGTCCATATGGTTATGTCTGCTCCTGAAAAACTGTCCAGAATATGTCACCAAACTTGTCCTGTTTTTAAAGAAAAGAAAGGTTGCCAAATTAAGCATCGCAATAAATATGTTGAGTGTGCGCAGTCGGTTGTTTACAGAGTGCCCTTGTCATGTGGTCTTGTTAATGTGGGAACAGCTGAAAGATGCATTAATGAAAGGCTAAAAGAGCACCACAATAAAGTGCAGAAGGATACCGATGGTTACTTGGCGATCCACTGTAAGGAGTGTGGTTGTGTGCCTTATTTCGATAACACGTGCGTGCTGTATCGGGACAGAGATTTGGTAGCCCGTTTGATAGTAGAAGCGGTTGAAATGACACGCGATGATTTTGATTGTGTTAGTGCACCCTCTATCTCGCTCACGCGAAAGAACTATGTTTTTTGGATGGGGTGATAGACAATAACGGATAGTAATGTACGGGACTGGCACGTATGCTTTTTGTTGTCTACCACTTTTTATTGTTTTTCTCTTTTCACCCCCTTTATGAACTCTGACGTTTGCAATAAACGTTTAGTTGAACTTAAGCGCTTGTGTTGTGTGTTCTTTGAAAAAGTGGCCGCGCTTCCTAGCAAGATGGTAAGCTACGGCCGTGTTTGTGGTCACCCTGTGGCATATGCGAAAATACCCTTCATTGGGATTTCATGAATGTCTACATCTCTGCTGGCGTTCGAATTTGTATGCTTCCACCCTAAATAGTAAGCCTCTCAAGTTTTTCAATGATTCAATAAAGCACCCCATGAAGAGTTTCACCAATGGCAGGTATATGCAACAATGGCAGGCATATGGTATACGTGATACACCCCGTGTCCTGGTTATTTCGCTGCTGTATATACACTTGTGCGCGGCCCAGATCCGAGACGACGCAGCAATTCTTTGCTTTAGAGAAAATTTGCGTCCATAATTACTGCAGTGGTGAGCAGGAAAGCCGTAGTATCACATCATTTCACACACCACACTTTTGCCGTCGGCACACGGTGACATTCAATTGGAAGCCTTCGGCCGTGTAATTTAAATGCATGCTCCTAGGCATGTTTTGCGGCACTGGTGCCTGAAATCAACAGCTGTTTTTCGTAATCTGTGCATTGTATATTGTGCTCGCTACCTAACGTATGTTTGGCCCCGCCGCGGTGGTCTAGTGGCTAAGGTACTCGGCTGCTGACCCGCAGGGCGCGGGTTCGAATCCCGGCTGCGGCGGCTGCATTTCCGATGGAGGCGGAAATGTTGTAGGCCCGTGTGCTCAGATTTGGGTGCACGTTAAAGAACCCCAGGTGGTCTAAATTTCCGGAGCCCTCCACTACGGCGTCTCTCATAATCATATAGTGGTTTCGGGACGTTAAACTCCACATATCAATCTGGCGTATGTTTGCTGGCCAGCCACGCATTCCGGCACTAAAAACTGGCCAGCGCCGCAGGACTTGTCGACAGGCTGCAAGCATGAGCGCTGTGCAGCGCAGTAGGGGACGCGGGGACGAGGACAAGTGAGTCTGCGATTTAATTCGAGATATAGGGGTTGTTGAAGGGAAGAAAAAATAAAGGCTCCTGACGATTGCCTTAGTTCCCCGAACCGAACACGCTCATGCCCCCTCCTTTCTGAGCCACGTCACGAAATTCCTTTTCAGTGACTTGCGTGGAATGTTACGTCTCAAGTTGACTGCTGTAGCACCCGTCTTGCTCTCTCGTTCATGTGTGAGTCCTGGCAGCTATGCACCGTGAAGTTTAATGTTTTGTTAAACCAAGAAAATTTGCTGCGACCGAGAAGTACGACGTGCCATGCGGCATCTCGACGTTGTAGTAACCATTCGATGAAAATGGAAAAAAAAACAGGAACGTGCACACGTTTTTCACTCCGGTGGAAGCTTGGTCGAGAGCAACGAAAAGAAAAGAGCAGAACCTCTATTTCACCAGTAGACATGGCCATTTCAGGCGAGAACGACTTTTATTGTATGGAAGTATGCGTCACTTGCGATGAAGATTGCCTTCATCTTTTACGATTGCAAGAGTATCTTCTTCGCGAAAACAAAATACTGCTGAGTCTTCCGATGGAACGGCGCTGGTGGGTGAGGCCCTTGTGGATGAATCGGGAAGTGGAATCGGAGTTCTTCACCTCGGTAATGCGGATTAGAAATTTGAATTCTTAGTAGCTTTTTTTATAGAATTGTTTCGTCACAAGCTCAACTGTTTGCGCAGATGCCCTTGCTGATGGCTGGTGAAAGTATTTTAAAAATACTATCGTATGACACCTGAGAAGTTTGAAGAGCTCCACTCGCTCGTCGAAGAACCACTCACTCGGATGCTGGTCACAAGAGAGCCTGTGCCATCAAAAGCAAGGCTTGATATTACTGTAAGGTATATTCGCATACCATTTCACTGTTTAATTTTTTTGCTGTTATCTTTTTCATATTAACTAGAAGATACTCACAGTAACTTCATTTTCAGATATCTCGCCTCTGGAATGTACATTCAGGATGTAGCGATGACTTTCAGAATAGGAATTTCCACAGCCACCAGTATCATTCATTTCACTTGGAGGCTACTGTGGGGTGTACTGCAACCTCGTTGTCTTAAGGTACGCTGTATGTATTTTCAAAGGAATGTGTTCCTTGGCCTTTTCTGGAGCTGTTTATTTAAAATCAGCCGTTCGTGCTTTTGTGCTCTTATTTGTTTTCGCATTTATGCATACATGCCTGTTCTATTGAATGTAGTCGGTGACATAGGCACAAGTGGACATCACTCAAATTTTTTAGTACTGCTCCGACCTAATGATGGGCTGATTTCAGTAGCCCTCCAAACGTTAAACAATAAACGTATATCTTACCAAGTACAAGCATACCTCTTTTTTTATTGATTTTTCTCTGTGATGAGACATTCGCTCATAGCCGACGATATTTCAGCTTAGTGATGACAACGTTGCTCATTTCAGATTCCGACGGCTACCAGGTGGCAAGAGATCACAAATGATTTTTCCGACAAGTGGGATCTCCCCCTTTGTGTTGGAGCGGTGGACGGGAAACGTCCAAATTCAAATGCCACCGCACTCCGGAAGTCTTTACTACAAGTACAAGGTAATGTTGACATTGTGTAAAATGCATTAAATTTCGAGCATATCCTGTTATCAAATTTGTAACACAAGCTGAAGGTAGAACAGACTAAACACTTATTTAGTACCGCGTCATTAGTGTACCTTGTTCGATCAATAGGTTCTTAGTTCTTCTCTGACGACCAAATTTTTCCTTTATCGTAGGGGACCTACTCCATTGTCTTGATGGCAGTGGTCGACAGCAACCTGAAGTTTGTTGCCGTTGATGTGGGTGCTTATGGGCGGCAGAGCGATGAGAAAACATTCAGCAACTCTAGATTCGGCCGAGCTTTGGAGAATAGCCTGCAGTGTCTTGCGTCGCCACAGTGACTACCTGGTGACACCACCATTTCTCCACATGTGTTTGTCGGTTATGAAGCTTTCCAGCTCCGCCCAGACTTTCTACGGCCCTATCCGGGGACTCGACTTGAAGATTAGAAACGAATATTCAATTATCGCCTGAGCCGCGGAAGGTGATTTGGATGGCATGGAATTCTCATTAAGATAATAACTGTTAACCTTAAGTGCCTTATATGTACTTATACATAATGTTTTTGTGCTATTCAAACCTACACTTTTTCTTATGTCAAATACTCACCTATGCTTGCGTCATGATTTCTTTACGCGCAGGAGGTGCGTGGAAAATGCTTTCGGCGTCATGACATCAAAGTTCCGAATATTCAGGAGAACCATTAACCTGCTACCTGAAAACACTGACTATGTTATCATGGCGTCGTGTGTTCTCCACAAATTCCTATCGGAAGATCTCTTCTACATGCCCACCAATTATGCGGATCGAAAGGATCCGTATGGAAATACAACGAATGGCCAGTGGCGCTCAGCAGCGGACGCAGAAGGAACTGCGGTGATTCAACTACAGCCTCCTGTGGCCACAATTACCGCAAATCAGCGGCTGAAACGAGAGATATCTTTAGATCTTATTTTGTAAGCCCTCAGGGGGCCATGCCTTGCCAGCGGGTGTCCGCCGGACTACGCCCTTACAGTTTTTGCAAAATGAAAACATGGTACATGCCAAGGTGAGCGATGACTTTTTAGCGAAAAAGTCAAAGCTTGTAATATACAAATAACGAGATAGCCTATATTCAATGTTCAGTCTTTTTTTTTTTTGGGGGGGGGCGTGTAGTATCAGCTAATTTTTTGTAACATACCGTGTTCTCTTTTCATTGAAGTTAGGGTGTCGTTTTACCTTTGTTAAAATAATTATAATACACCACGCTCCATCCCAGTATTATTTTATATATAATGTTTTATATTTTATTTCTATATTGCTGGGGCCATTGACGTGGCTTCAGAAATCGAGTGTTTATGCATCGACACTTCTGTATTGCCGCTAAGCTAACAGAAAACGTCACTGGAAAGTACACTATCTATAATTTCATGCACAGTGTCATATTTGCCTATACAGAAAGTTCAGTTTGAACACCAATGTGCTTGAATTGGACATTCAATAAATAAAGATACTGACGCATGAAGTTCACTGCCTAGTTCTATATTATTTTTTTCTGCACTCAACAATCGTATGAACACAGTGAAAGAGGACGGCGCCCTTCGCTATAGGTGAAGCAGACATGGAGTAGATCTATCTTCAAATCTGTGAGCATTTCTTGTGGCGTGCTTTGCAGGTATGGTTTCAAAGACAAAAGAAATAACCCGTTAGCGTCCATCGCCTTGTGAGCCGCAATGACGTTGCGCACTGCGTTCAGTTCGTCGTCGACAGTTTCCAATTCTCTCTTTCGCTGCCGCTTTGACCTTTGTTGTGGTGTCGATGAAACTTCCTCACTTTCTCTTGGGCAGCTGGCAGCCTGTGATGGATTGGAAGGTGATGAATTGCAGCGAGGCGGATGGTGGGGTGGCGGATTAGGTGGTGTTGTAACCCGTTCTGGTGCGCTAGGCCCTTGGAATATAAGTTCAAACGTATTTCGTGTGCCGGGGCAGTTATCAACATCTGAGCTGTTCCGGAAAGCTTGCGATGGGAGGTCGAGTGGCTCCACAGGCAAGGATGTTGGAACCGCTGTTTCCTCGCAGGCATCTATGTTACTGATGCTCCTGAAAGCAATGTATGATTCAGTAAATAATGACTATAGATTACAAAGATGAGAGCAAGCATACGAGTACTACGTTACATTGCCTATTTAAAACTCGCGCTTAATATTGCCACCTGATATTTACGATTACTTCACGTACCGACTAGGTTTCAATACGTCTCTGAGGAAAGTCATCTGTTCAGTGTGCGGCCAATATGCTGTCTTCGATGAAGCTGCAGCACCACTCTTTTTGATTTCTTTCTCTTCTTTTATTTTTTTCCTGAATGTGTCCTTGAGGTTCTTCCAACGTGCTTGAAGTTCGTCTGCTGTCACTGAATGAAAAAAATTTCACATTAGAGCACATCTTTTAGAATAATATATGCGTGGCACATCTATTTTGAAACTATAAGTTAAAAAAAGAAGTCTTTACATGAACAACGTGTACGAAAAAAATGTTCACAAACGGTAGAGAAATAATCCCAAAAGCAGTCAACGTCTATGTGACACGTGACGCATCTCGTTCCTTAATTCTATAAAAGAAAGTGGGGATGTGCGTGGGCATTCGAAATGATGAATTGATGTACTTCAGTGCCACCCTATAACTCCATGCTTGGTTCTTCAGTTATGCACACACGAACACATGCATGGTCGTATACACGCAAAAAGACATTCTTTACATACGAGATTCATCAAATTCTTTAAGAATCTCGGCAATTTCTTTCCAGAGGATCATCTTCTTCTGCTTATTCCGGAAATTTTTGTTCTTTACGTCCCAAAGATTAGGTCGTTTAGCAACTTCAGTAATCAACAACTCGTTGAAAGCAGCGCGAGACATTTGTGAGCTGGGGAGAGGACGGATGCCGTCTGCTACTCGGCACGAGTTCTGTGGAGCGAAGTCCCCGCAGCGCGCGTGTTCACTCCTCGACTCACGTGTCAAACGACGTCACTGATCGCCCTGCCGCTTCTGCCGCTAGCGAATTTTTCCAATTCTGGCAAATTTCACAAGGGCGTCTAGTCGCCGCGGTAGAAACCTGTTATGGCCTCGCGCGGCGGCTACCACTCCGCTCTTGGTGCAAAATCGCTCGCATGTGAAACAGGCTTAACGACGCATGCGCAGTGGCAGCGACCACACCACAAGGGCTCGCGGTGTGCTATCACCTTCACTTTTGTGTGCGTGTGTGGCTATAGTCTGCGCGATAAAGCTGGTAGATGAACCGTGCGCTCGCTGGCGTTGCGGCGTGAGCACTGCTCCTCGGCTAGAGCGAAAGTGGTGGGCGGACTCGATATTCGCCGCGGGCGTCTGTAAATCAAACAGATGGATGCATGAACTCGGATATAACTCGTTGATTCTGAGAAGGCCCGAGTTCAACTCGAGACTGGGATGGTGCCGGTGTCACTGTCAAGCGTTTGATGCGTTGAACGCTACGCGGCCACACAGAGAGATAGCGTGCACCCCTGCACACATGCGACGCGCTGTTTATCCCCCTTTGTCCATGCACGCGCTTCTTCTGAAACGTCGACTGCGTGTCACAGCCTTCGTGTGGGCCGCAAACCGCATATTACAGGCACGCTGGTGCGCATTCCTTGCAGTGCACTTGGGAGTGTTACCACGCTTCTAGGGGACGCACACGGCATCCTCATCGACGAGCACCGCTTGAGAGAGCTCAGCTGGGCGTATCTTGCACTGCCAGTCCACAGTCATGACACGATGCACTTCTGCACTCAGTGGAACGACAAAAAAAACGAAAGAAGATGCATCTGGTTTGAAAACCTCGCCACACTTATTCGACCGTCCTTGACGCAACGATTAATCACATCGTAACCAATGAAACGCAGCGTGCTGAGGGGTGGATTTCACTCTTTCATACTGTTGGCTCGTTCATAAGGGGGTGTCGCCAGAGCTCGGGAAGATCCTGAGTTTCGCGAAACTCGGCTGATCCTGCATAGTGCCCCAGGTATGTACTTGGAGCTTGCTGCCTTGCAGCCTATGACTCTTTTTGTACCGTATATTTGCCTCTCCAAAGAAAGGCGTCAAAGGACAGGGCAAAACCTCCTGTGTTGCCTGAAGCATGCCAAGACACGCGATGACTGGTACACTGCCATGAATTGTACGCCACTCACAAGTGAACAGGTGAATGTAGATTGGCGCACAGAGATTGTTGATGCGAGGTGATCGCAGAGCTGCGAACCGGGAATTCACAGTTAAGGAGATCTACCCCAGATTATGTAAAGTGAAGTAATTGAGATCTCAGTCGATGCACCTGACGGGGCATGAGAACACAGGCAGTGAAATAAGCAGCTCTCCGATTTGGGGAGAAAATACATGCGCTCTACTTCATCAGGTCCATAGAAGAGCCACCTCCACCATTCAAGCAGTAAGAAAACAGGTGGAAATTGTGGAAAGCGAAATTTAATTATTCGCACAGCATTTGAAATTCCTCAATGATCACCAGATGCAGGGTCTTGAGCGACAGAATAATAGGGGAACCATTTGGTCCAGAGAAACGAACAGGCAGACTCTTCAGACTCGCAGCTATCTGCGTGGTCGGCGCAGACATGGCACTTTTTTTCTCCAAAGTAGTTGTAAGCAGGGGCATGACTCTGTGGTAGAACGTCACGCGGGTCAAAGGTTGAATCCCCAATTTAAGCGGAGATGGTCATTTATTTTGTATGAAATTTTCTCAATTTTTTCGGCAACGGGCAACGCTAACATTTTGCTCACAACCAACGACACCAACACCCACGCCAGTGCCAGAATTTCTGTGAAACGAGCTCCAGAATACAAACACATGAATAAGCACCTTTCGCAAGGCGTTAACGGTCAGCTCCGGTCAGATCTGCATTTACTAGCGATGTTCATACCGACGTGTTGAACTAGGCGCAGAACAATTGCACGAGCGGCTGAACGTGCAATGCATATCTCGCTCCGCTTAAGATGTCGATTGAACGCAGGGTGAAGGTACATCCACTCGGTCTCGGAATCGTATTTCACGACAAACTGACCGCGTTTCGCAAAACGTGCTCCTCGAAAACGCAATATTGTGGAGTTCCCTGTACTCTCTCGATTCGCTACATCTGCGCGTGGCTAACGGCAGGACAGCCAGTCAAATTTTATTCGGTAATATTTCATTCAAGTAGGCGGCATTACTAACTAAGCTTGCCCACTAAGAGGCTACTGTGTCATTGTAAGGAGGACGCTCATTACTACTACACTTGTCTGTTATGGCGACCACTCGTAACAGGACAGTGATTCCGCTACTTTTATACACTCAGCTGAGGTGACGATGCGTCGCAGCGCTCGCTGACTACACAAAAAAACCCTGGTTCCACAGGTGCCCTGTCGTGTTTAGAACAGTTCGACGTCTTAGAGTGCGCTGAACTCTTCTATGGGAGAGCTTTTAACTGTCCCATGTACCATGGCGAATTGTCTCTTTCGAAAAAAGCGTTTAACGATCTAGGACATTTGGCGCTCTACAATGGGAGACCTAAAAGGGCGTCTCGTATACAACTTTGTTTAGAAAAAGTGGTAAACGATTTAGAGCACTTGGTACTCTACTATGGGAGAGCTTAAAGCCGTCCCGTTACAACTACCCGTTCACATAAACTACCGTTACCGCAGAACACCTAATGCACAGTCTACTGCGTCATTCTATCTTCATGAAAACGCCTCATCTGCCATAGTGACAAGGCACGTAAACAACGCGATTCGTCCAAAATTTTCAACAAACAAGAAACGTCGTGTCCACAGTTGCTATGAATCTTACCTTCGGCATAGTATATTTAGCTCAATTTAGTAAACCTGCGTCTCTCAATAAATATATGTCAAAAAAATGACCGCGATTTTCCGTGCTTTGCTGCGAATGTCTTCGAAACATGAGACTTTTTTTTCTCTGCAGGCGCTGCGGGAGAAATAGACGCCAGCTGGCAGGAATGTCTGTAAACCGAAGTTTGACTAGAACGCAGAGCAAGTGATAGGGTTTCTTTTTTTTTTCCTTCTAATTGACAGTGCTTAAAAGTATGAACGCAGCCAACAGATCAAGATGGCTAAGCAATGAGCCACAGATTAAATTTTTGCCGGGTTGCTTTCGCCGTGATTCCCGCGATATCTACCCCGGTATTTGTCCTTGTATCTTAGTGAATCGGCGTATTATTGTTGAATTTGGGGATTTTCATAGACGCTGGAAAAGCTACATTACGCAGCCGTGATTAAATTCACAATTCGGTGACAACGCTACCTGAAGTGAAAAGGCGGTAAGAATGATAACTTTGGCTTTTGATGTTCTTTATATTTAAGACAGGCTTGGTGTTCTGCTGGACCGAGTGGTACAGATTGCTGTTCTGTAACGCGAGATTAATATATGCTGAATATGGTGGAAACAAATCTATCTCATTGAAAAAGTTACCTATATACGCGCATATGAGGAGCGTCTTGTGGGATCGCTGTGAAACAAAGATAAATGTTGTCTTTTACAGCGCACACAAACCTCCCGTGAAGTTTACGCCCATTTCGCGAATCGATGTCTTCATGTGAATAACCTTATAAAGGAGTAGCTAAGAGAGGAACGGAATGATGATTGGGTTAGGGTGGTACGCGTTCAATATTGCGGAAACAGCACCAAGAGACAAGAAGTCATGTTTGGGTGTTTTCAGTCGTTCCTTCGTACCGTGTCCTTCATATGAGAGCGAAAAAGTGACGAAAATATTTGGCCAATTGGGTAGCTGATCAAAGGTACAGTAAAACGTCGTAGCTATTACCGAGTGAAATTGGGTGCACATACATCGACTGAAGATAATGAAACAGTGATCGCAAATGGGGAAAATTAAGAAGGAACAACCACCTCAAAAGTTACAAGTACAAGAAAGGCGCTACAGACTCACAGTTGACCCGTATGATCTCGTCTACGTCTTCATTGCGTGTGCAAAGTGAACTTGATATTCTCTTTCAACTTGAGTAAAAGTGGACACTGGTGCCATCTGTAAGCACTTTATATGCAACTCCACAAAACACGTGGAAAAAGACCTTAAAGAGTGGTTAATATGACTCTTTTTTTTACTTTTAACAAGATTCAGGTGAACGTAGCCAGAGTGCACCATCTAGCCTTCAATGATTTAGAAAATCTACTGCAATGTGCGAGTACACTCTGCAAAAGCAATTACAGTGTACTCTTGAAAGATACTTCTAATTTATGCAGTGCTCTGACATCGTAACGCAATGTGAGCTTCTAGTCATGTGCTTGTGCAAGAAATCGTGAAACTCGTTTGGCTGCGCACTGTGGCTCCATTGCTGACCCAAAAGCAATCATTTTGATAGTTTTTGTGACGCTGAGTGGCCATTTTGGTACCCGATGTCATCACAACTAGCCGAATGCAGCATGAAATTCCTAGCATTGCGTGATGTGACATAGGAAACCTGACTTTAATATAACAATATTATATCTTACCACGATTTTATTTGCTTCTCACTTGCACAGAATCATCTGTGTATCCATAAGATTCGCATGACCAAGTAAACTGGTATTTAAAAAGTGGTGTCGTACTCCTTTAGAATGTTGGCTGCGGAGGCCAGTTCGAAAGTGCCATTGAGGCCAACTACCAGGAAGTCTTTAAACATCTTTGCGGGCTTGCCCCTTTGATAAAGGAAATGGTCCTCTCTGACTCGCTGCCGATTTTCACAATTATTTCATCGTTAGGACCAAGTCCTGAACTTCAATTCTTGGTACAGCTGTATTCCGTTTTTTTTTGCGAAGTTGCTTTTCAATCTCTTTCTGTACTTAGCTTCACCCTCTTTATTTCTCTCTTCTGCCAGGCTGATTATCACTTCAACTCACAGTCATGTTGGCTGGTAAATATGTTGCTTTGCAGGAGCAGTGAAAAGTCTGTTCATATATGTTGATTTTTTTCTTGCCTTTTTTTCCCACTCCTGCCATAGCCTCTTTGAGAATGCAGTATGTAAAAATATATAAGAAGCGGTTTACACCTTAGATATGCTTTTTAGAACTGTGCGTGATGAGATTTGTCATTTAAAGGCAGCTCTTCCAACTTTCTGGGAAGTCTTGGCACATGCTCAATTACTGATTTATGTCTCAATTAGCTTGCTTCACTAGCCCATTTACTGCTGACTGACATGAAGCAGTAAATTTGAGCGCAATTCACAGTTAATTTGGCATTTGTTGGGTTGATGACTCTGTAAATCTGGTTCACAGTCTCTCACTAATACTGACTTTTTGTAAGACATCTTTTAGCTTAGAAAGAGATCAGACTGTTGGTATACCATTTTCTGCTTTTGCTGCTACCATCCTTTTACAAACCATAATCTTTGATTTTTGTTACAATATTCCTTGTAGTACATGGGAATGACCTCCAATGGTGCAGAAAAGTATTTTGAATATGCCATATGATGAGTCAGCTGCCTAAATTTTATATTATTAATCTGGCACTCGCGATATAATTTTATTTATATCGTTGGGTCTTCTTTTATGCCAGATTTTATGAACCGCTTGGTTAGCTTCATTTACGTCCTCCGGATTCCGTCATGACCACTCAAATGACAGCGGTTTTGATAAAAAATTGAATACTTTTTGAAATAGTGTGGATGGCGCAGCGATAAATCCTGCTTGTGTCAGTTTTACAGCTTCAGTTTCTTCTCAAAGCTTGACAGCATTTACTGTTTTACACATCAGCAAGTGGGATCCACATTATGGGTACTGCGCCATCGTCTTTAGTTAAAACTTCTGGGTGCCTTTAGGATGGCCTGTGCTTATTTCTCCGTGGTCGTACAATACACTTCCGCTTCGTTAAATGTGTAGCTGCAGTAACCAAACAAATAAAGTAACTACTTGGCAGTCTATCATCTCACTATTAGAATATCTCTTATATTCAGTATTGTGATTCATCTGTATTCAGCTTGAATGGTAGAGCAGTCTAGTAGATTAAGTACGAGATCATGTCACATAATTTTTTAACGATTCAGACATCCCTATCTTTCTATTCATTGAGTTCAATGTTTGATTTAGCTGCTTGTGCAGCTGTCGGTTCTTGTACTCGATGTTACGCCATTTCTGTGACTTGCTCTGTGATGTTGACACACCCAAATGTGCAGAGAACTTCGCATGCGACTGTCCTGAAAAACAAGTAAAAATGTCGCTAGACAGTAGGTTGATGATCTCGGAATTTAAGACCATTTTGTTCTTTCTTTTCCTACTTAGAGGCTGGCCCCTGAAGCAATGTGGATCAGTGACCAGAGATGAAATTCTGCCGGGTGCTGCTGCTCGGCTCAATGTGTACAAGTACTGCATTGAGGACAACATCTGCCTTTGTGGACGTTTTCTGAAGGCTTTAGTACACAATTTCTCGCTCTGCTTGACAAGAAACTATTGTGTTACATAACCTTTGCTAATATTTCAAAATGTAAAATGAACCCATGAATTGCCAGAGCAAACCTGCTCCTATTGAGACTTCATATTTACATTGAATAAAAGAAGTTGCAAATAAAGTTTGTAATGCTGGATGTCCTTGCTTCCAATCATCTTTAAAGAAGCAACATCTGCCCTGTTAAGTCATCTGTAAGCCCCGTTATACCTCAGAACTGTCTGTCATCAGAGGTGAAAGTAAAGTCGAACCCACCTCAAATTTTTTAGTGCTGGGTGTATTTTCCACTTTGCAATGGCTTCAATTTCTAACACATTTACAATCCTTGAATTGAAATGTTTCATAAGAATAAAGACAAGGCGAATTGTAGTATAAATTCCAGTAGAAATGGTAATAAAACAATGATCAGTAATTATACATGGCTATAAAAAATTGCAGCACAATGTTGAACAAAAGGACTTTAATTATTGATACACCAGACAACTCAAAATTACATCAGTGATAAATGTAAAAATTGCTCGTGCAGTAATAGTTCTAAAATTAAGAGAATACAGATTCATAAATACAGATTAGTTACGATTGTGAAATGAGATGATGAAGTTTTTTTATGTTATGAATAACATATATTTAGTGTATATTGGTAGTGAATTCCGGAAATGTATGGCAGTAGCTTGTTTGCCATAGTTAGCGGATGTATATGGTAGTAAAAAATTGTTGTTAGAAGCAAACCTGGTGGGATTAGCAATTACTTATAGAAATTTTTGCAAGACATTGGCTGTTATGGAAATGTTAGGACACTTCAATACTAGAATCTCTAGTTTATATTAGAATAAATATACACTGTTATTACACTATGTTGCTGAAAAAGTAGGGACACGCTGGTGAATAGAGTACTGAATTTTAGGATGCGAATGGCTTGGTTTTGGAGACGTTGAAGTGGGAGCATATGAGATGGATAGGCATTTGCCCATGACGTGATGCAGTATGTAATATAAGTGTGGATAAAGGCGTAGTATAAGCAAAGTTGAAGAATGGTCCTGTTTTATTTTCGTTCTGCTACCATGGAGCTATCCTCTGTCTTATAAGTGAAAGTGATGATGGTACTTTAGATGAGCATCTAGGACTACTCCAAGTATGTGAACATAGTGGCTAAAGGATGTCTGTGGCCGTTGATAGCAATAGCGGGGGTAGGTGAAAGAGCGTTATGACTAAAATTAAAGACAATGAACAGTTTTACTTGAGTTCATTGTTAAACCATTAGCTCTGCAATAGTTCTTAAACAGTAATGGTGCTCAAGTACTTCTGCTGTGCAGTTATAAGAGCTTTTTACATTCTATTGTTAATCCGAGAAAATGGGGGACCACAAGCAAGCCATTGTGAGCAGCACGTAAGTGCTTCATTTTGACATTTGTTTTGAAACATTCACTTTTACACCATGCTATACAGCTAGGGATGGAAGGTGCTCAAAGAATCAATGGGCTTTTTCACACAGTCTCCATTAACAGTGATGCTTGTATACCACTCTGCTTCACAAAGATAGCTGTTGGTATTACATTTCATAATTTTGCTGGTGCATATTTGCAAAATTGTAAAAAAATGAAATTTCAACTTTCTGGATATATAGATGTAAACTTCTCTTTGAGAGACATAATAAATAATATTATCATGAAGTAATGATGTTGAAGACTGCAGTAGTCGGTGGGATTGAGACGAAACTTTTTGTTTCAGCGAAACTTTGCCTGAAGTACGGAAAGTCTAACTACAAGCAAAACATAGTCTGCTCTGTTAGCGGTAAACAGTACATCAATAATATGACAAGCAGTACAATATGTCTGGTTTTATACAAGGGCTATTGAAGATTCCGGGGTTATCGCTGTTGGCTGCGTAAGCCCTAAACTATTAGAATTCAGTCGACAAACTGAACAGTGTGAACTCAAGTTATCGTGGAGCTTCTCAAACACCGCTGTGTTGCCTGTTACTTAGAGTCTTTGTGAGTGAAACCCAAATTTATCGAAATAGGATGCACGTCGTAATATGCATGTATTTAGTTGTCAGGCTTGTCATTTATATGCTCAATTTATCCCAAGTAAAAAGATATTTTATCCCAAGGCCAAAAGATATCTGAATGTGGTGTGTTGTGCTGCATGGGATATTCCGCGACAAACGTATGTAGCAATTCACATAGGTGAAGTAGCAATATATGTGGACTTCACATTTTCCAAGCATTTTGCAATGGCAAGTAATTTTTTTCATTTTGAACACATCTTGTGACAGCGTTAATAAATCATCCCATATCCAAAATTATCTGGCAAAAACAGTAAAACAATTAACATATTGCATTTACTTTTTTGTTTCAGCAGAACGTTTAAATGATGATATGAGATTTGGCATTTATTTTGATTTTTGCTTCGACAAAGCACCCAGAGTATGTAGGCATTTGACGACACTTGAGCCAGAAAATGATGCTTGCGAAGCTCCTCAGTAAATGTATTTTTGGTACCGAAAATTATAATTTAACCAGGTTGTCGCTCTTGATTTAGGCAAGAATGGCCCCAATGTATTGGCACTCACTGCATTTTCTGTCTGGCATGTGGCTGAATAGTAAAATATACTTTTTTTCCCAATTTGCTGTGTTAGTTTCATTCCTATTAGCAGAGTTATTTGTGCCGTCTGAATTAGTCTTTTATAATTATTGCACAAATAATGCAATAATAAACAAGTGCTTATGAACAGGCTCGTGCTTAGTTTACTGATGTAAGCTAAGAGTAAAAAAAGATGTGCCATAAACTTATCCTTCTTGCTAATATACGACAAGATTCACAGCAATTTTCACCAAGTACACCTATGTTACTTCCATTTCATGTCACGAATCGCCATCACTTGTATCCAAGTACGTTTCATTTTTTTTAGATTTACGTACCTCTAGGCATGTGCAGGGGTGTGTTCACTAAGTGATGGGATACAGCGCAAAAAAAAACACTTGTGATGATTACATGTGTGCGATCACCTTCACACAAAAAGATGTTTGGTCATTGTTGGCGACAACATAACTAGGGGCGTGCGAACATTTGAATAACGAATCAAATAGCATTTGCTAGTCCATTTAAACGGTACATATACGAAATACCAAATATTTTAAAAATTGTTGGCCCCTAAAAGACAAACCTGAAGCAGCAAAACATGGGATCAGCTGAAGGTTTATTTTCTTCTTGTTATCTCTGAATTACCACAATAAATGCAGCCCAATCATTGGCAACACTTTTGATGCTCTAACCATTACCAGATAAAGCATTTTTGGTGCAAGCAGCACTTTTACTCTGTTTTTATTATGGTGGATGTGCACCACATTATTCATTTCCTGTCTTCAACACTGAAGATAGGGACTATGGCTGCACTCCACTTCGCGAATCAAAACACATATGTCTTTTGTTCACGTAAATTGTTGTTACAAATACAGCTTTCCCCACTTGATTTTTACATGCTCTTTGTGCCAGAGTATCTGTTGTGATAATTTTGCCCGTTTTAATAAATCTCTTAATAAGACACGACACGTACGCTGCATGCATTGTGTTGGGTTCAAATTGTTTAGATTTTATGCTGCAATTTACCTAAAAGCTCGCAACAGAGTTTCAACTGTAATATTGTAGTTACTGGGATATTTCTACATACAGTTGAAAAGTATTTCGAAGGCTCTGGTCATTGCTGTATACAAGCTTATCACAGTTTTCATAATTGTAGTATTATTCGGTGACAGTTCCGGAATTCTTATTTCAAATAAACCGTTGTTAAGCTCTGGGATTATTTTTAAAATGTTTATTCACTATTTGAAAACTATCTGAACAGCATGAGGTTAGTTTAAGCATTCGATTTGGTTATACGGCTATTGGATTAGTATTTTATTCGCTTCTGAAATTCACTGTCACAAACCCTTTGCTTGCACGCGTTTTGTAGTATGACAATGTTCGGGCTGTCAACGCTTCACTGCTCTACAAGCAAGCATCGTGGTGAGGTGAGCAAAAATAATATTAATGAAACGCCGACTGGATGCGGCCTCTCTATATGTACGACATTCAGTAAATTTCAAAGCGTATTTGAAATAGAGGGAATATTCTGTCACCTGCGTCATTCTCTTCTAATATTAGCGTGGCCGCTTGCTCATTGTGTGAACGGAATCACTTCGCGTTCAACTTGGAAACGAAGACATGCAAACAAAGATATTCGTTTCTAAGTCTATCGAGCCGCTGCTACAGAGAATCGCTCTTCTCATTTCGCATCGCTATCATAATCAGTAGCGGTGGCATTCACTATGATCGAGTTTACGTGCGCGACGTAGGCACGCGAGTGCTGCGACACCAGCTCTTTGAGCTGCATTAAAGGCTTACCGAGTTACAATTATTGTTGTATAGTCCACACATAAACTCTTTATACCGTCATCTTCCATTTTTCACTGCACATCTGTGCCGACTTCGATGCTTTCGGCGATCGTTGCCAACGAACCAACGAGTCTTTTGGCAGCATCGACGCCGGCGTGCGCGTAGCGTTTCCGTAGCACCTTGCTAGCAACAACTACTTAATAGCACCGTCTTCGCATTTATCGTGGGCGGTTTGACAGTGTGCGTGTGAGCGTCAACTTTGTTCACACCTTCGCCGCGGCGTCTACATTAACTGTGCCGGCTTCGGACGCACAAACCCTGCAGCATCGTCATGGGCGCAGCCATGTTTGCTGACGAAATTACGCAAGAACCAATGAGCGCACAGCTTCCGAGAGCCTGGCCAGTGCCTCCTCTAATTTTAGAGGAGGCGCTGGCCTGGTGAGGGCGCCTGGCGCTATGCATTGTGGGATAAGCATCGGGGCCGAGTACCTAAGGGAACACAAAATATACCTTACGACTAAGGGTAACAGGAATGTAGCAGCGATGAAAAACAGGGCACTGTGGAATCACAATAGGTATGATGTTGTGAGAGGAATATGGAAAGAGGTCATGGTTCCTGGTCTGACGTTTGGCAATGCGGCCTTGTGCATGAGATCAGAAGTTCTAGCAAGATTAGAAATAAAGCAACGTGGAATAGGTAGGCTTGCTTTAGGAGCTCACGGGAATACACCAAATCAAGGAGTACAGGGTGATATAGAATGGACATTATTTGAGCGCAAGGAAGCTAGCAGCAAGATAAAATTTGAAAAGCGATTTAGAGAAATGGGGGAGGAGCGTTGGGCTAGGAAGATATTCAGCTACTTGTATATGAAGAATGTCGATACAAAATGGCGGAAGCGAACCAGAAAATTGACTGGTAAATACTTGGAAAACAGCAGGGGGCCAAACCAAAAAGAATTATCGGTTAAGAAGAAAGTGAAGGAGGCTGAGACCGATATGTGGAGAATCGGCATGATTAAGAAGTCCGCACTAGAGATCTATTAAACTTTTAAGCAGGAAATTGCCAAGGAAAATATCTATGATAATACTATAGTGTAGATAATACCAGTACTATGCACAGCTGACATGATAACACGCTGCCCCTTGGCAGTGACGAATGCGGTCAGCCATTTTGATACTACCTTGTCAGCTTGGACAAGGTGATTGTAGTGCCAACAGCTTCAAGCGACCAGCCTTGGATCCGTTGTCTTCATGCTGCTATGTCAGACAACTCGCTGAAGAGCTTTGCGTTGTTCTCCGGTGTCATACTGTTCTCACTGCCACCACTGCTTGCGTCAGAGACGCTGAAGTCCGGCTTCGCACCTTCTTAGTCATTGTCTGTCTTTTTTACGCTTAGGCCGAGAAAGTGCACGCATCGTTGGGTCCTTCCGTTTTCGCGCTGGTTTCGACAATTACCTTGAGTCATTTGGGAAAATTTGCGGCACAGCATGTTCCCTAAATACCCACTTACCACACGGTATCAAAACTACTTCATCGTGAACATTGTGCACGTAGTCCTTCAAGATATCATCCTCCTGGAAGTGGAGGTCGCACACAGCGCAAGATCTTGATAGCTCCTTATCTAATCTCGGTATTTCTCGTTCCCACTGTTGAAGACCCACCTCACCAACAGCTAGGTGGCTTGAAAAAATGTTTTTTTTTTCGGTCGCAGATTTCGTTAGTCGTAGCCGCTTCGGCAACCAGTGACAGAGTAGCGAGGCATGCTTACAGTGTCTAGAAATATACTGCCTAGTGTGCTGAGCGTGGGCTAGGAGTTGGCTCCACCACTGATGTCTGCCGGCGGCGCCCGCATGATGCGCTGCTGTGCGAGTGGGTGCATTTGCGTTCAATCCTTGCGCTCCGCAAGCGCTGCGAAGCTTTCAGGAGGCCAAGCCGCATGAGGCCACCTAATATTTTCCTGAATTTGGGAGTGTTATTTACATAATGCTTTATAAGAACTACTCGATCGCTTTCACAGTATTGGCGCCTTGCAATACCAAATGAGGATTATTTCGTGACATATATATCGCCATCCGCTACTGCCCGCAAAAAATAACAAAAAACAGGCAGATCCCACGTAACTTGGGAATCAGTGTTATGCAAGGTGACTCTGTTGTAATTTTTAATTAAGTGAAACATTATGAAGTTGCGCTAAACATATGCGCGAAATTGGATAGTCAACACTGGAACCAGCATTGGCGTTTCACGAATGTTTGGCTCTTCTTGCGAATTATTTCGAAAGCCTGGCGTGGCTTAGTGCAGTAGAATACTTGGTTTCTACGCAGATTGCTTGGCTTGTATTTCTCTGCTAGGACACAAACGTTATTATTTGCATTCGTAGGGTCAACGTTGCCAATGCCAGCTTCATCATCATCATCATCATCATCATAATTATCATCATCAGCCTGACTACGTCTACTGCAGGACAAAGGCCTCTCCCATGTTCCGCCAGTTAACCCGGTCTTGTGCTTGCTGCTACCAATTTATACCCGCAAACTTCTTAATCTCATCTGCCCACCTAACCTTCTGTCTCCCCCTAACCCGCTTCCCTTCTCTGAGAATCCAGTTAGTAACCCTTAATGACCAGCGGTTATGCTGTCTACGCGCTACATGCCCGGCCCATGTCCATTTCTTCTTCTTTATTTCAACTATGATACTCTTAACCCCCGTTTGTCCCCTAATCTTGACGCGGCTGGAGTGAGACGCTGTGCGGACGTGTTTCGCATGAGCTCCGGCCCGGTGACCGACTATCGGCGGACGCGCTTTTTTCTGGACTTGCTGTCAGTGGGCTCGTCTGCAGGAGGTTGCCCTGTACCTACGGACACCACTCGTTTAGGCAAGTTTGTCCCCGTTTTTGGAGTTTCCGAGATTTTCCTATCAACCCCGCGGTGGCAAGGCTAGGCCTATCTCCTAGGCCAAGCCTGGGCCGCGTCGCCGGGCGTCTGACTTGCGCCCGGTGACTGTGGGCCTTGTTGGGCTGAAGATGGAATACTACGTCGAAGGGGAGACTATAACACCCGAAGATTTTGAAGCGGGAGAGTGGGCTCCAGTGCTGAAGGCACAGGACCGATTTACGAAGACTCAGCATGGCGACAACGCCAAGAGTAAGCCTTGCGAGACGCAGGCCAGCAGCGACGGGCGCAAGACGCACGGAGCGCAGCAAGTCAAGCGGGGGAAAGTGCCGGTACGGAAGAAACGCGGACTGTTTCTCAAGTTGCCAGCCACGGATTTCAAGATTGTGTACAGGCCCCAGAACTGGGACTTGAGTGTTGTGACAGCGAGAGAACTAGGATGTGCACTGAGAGCAGCAGCGCGTCTAACGAGTGCGATTGCCGCGGAAGAAGAAATTGTGCGGGTTAATGATACAAACAACACGTTACGGTGAGCACACCGTGATTAATCGCAGTGGGGCATATGCAACTGTGAAGACGCTCAAGCTGGGTGACCGTGACCTGCCGGTTTCGGCGTTCGTGGCGCCGTGGTAGAACTCCGTGCGGGGAGTGATTTACAATCCTTATGATGGATGCCCAGTGGAAAAAGTTCGGGCGGGATTCCTGAAGAAGAATGAAGGCATAGACATTCTGGACGCGAGACCTCTGGGAAAGTCAAAGGCGATTCAGATTACGTTCGGGGGAAAACGCATACCCCGGCATATTACTTACTAGAACTGTCTGTACGCTTCGATCCCGTACAAAAATTTAGTCCAGACCTTCTAGAACTGCAGACGAGTTGGACATCGAGCGGACGTTTGCTATCGTCCGAAGAGCAACCTATGTCACCGTTGCGGGAAGGACCATCTTGCCCCGCCAGAAGGAGAGCCACCTACGTGCACGCCGGACTGCATCGTGTGCCATGGTGCGCATCACACAGGGAGCCGGAACTGCAAGTTTCGCCTGGCTCGCAAGCCACCGACAGGCTGGCAGCAGAGCGTCGAAAGAGAGAGCGAAGCTGGCAACAATAAGCGGTCCTCGAGGGCCACGGAGCGGTCACCGAGGGGTAAAAAAGGCACAAGCAAAAGCAGAGACCGGTCGAGTTCCTTCCCGCCATTGCCAGGGCGCGGGGGTGGCCAAGATGGTGGACGAGCATCCAGTACCAACAGCTGCGCACGCGACACCAACAAAAAGGTGAGGTTGTCAAGCACGGCCTCTCAGAACGAAACCGCTCGAGAGAGGGAGTTAGCAGCGCTGGTTCAGTGACAGGGAGACTTGATTAAAAGAATGGAAAACAGAATTGCAGAGATGGAACGCGCACTTAGAAACGACCAACGGCAGGGGACACAGGCACCAGCAGTGCAAGGCCTACAGAAAGCGACGCAAGAGGCGTCTGCTCGCGTACAGGAGAGTGCAGCTACGGAAGTGGAGAATCGAGGGACAGTGAAGAGACCGCTGCCGGGGGATGAGGTAGCTAACACAAAATGATTAGCCGAAATGTCACCAGTAGACATGCCACAGCCTGTTTTAAGGTCATTAGTCTTAAGTCGGATGTAACAACACTTGCGAATAAAGTAGGCAAACAAGGGAAAAGACAGGATAGGTTGGAGGCTCGAGTCGAAAAGATCGAAGCCAGATTAGACACAATAGAGGAGCGTCTCGGCATGCTCTCCACTGAATTTAGGGATTCCCAAACCCAGGTCATGGGCATGTTTCAGCAGCTTCATACTCTATTGGAGGCAAGACTGCCTCCCGTGGGTGGCAAAGTGCCATTAGTCAACCTGGTGCCTCATCATGGCGCCTCGCCAGCAAATGGAGGTTTGGCAGTGGAACTGCAGGGTCTTTCGTCAAAAGTGGGGTAACCTGCAGTTGCACGTACAAAATCTGGACAGTAAACCAGACGTAATAGCCTTACGGGAGGCTAGTGGTTCCGTGAAATTACCTGGATTTAAGGCATTTACAGCGCCAAGAATTGATTCAAGGGGCGTATCACGCGTCTTCACAGCCGTGTTAGTCCATCGCAACATCACTGCCATTCAGCATTCTGTAGATAGCAGCAGGGAGGACTATGTCCTGCTAGAGATTTTGCCTAAACGAAAGTATGAGGAGAGTCTGTTCTTACCTAATGTGTATAGTTCTCCAAAAGATAAAGGATTGGGCTTGCCACAACTCCTGATTGAATCTCAACGGTTAGCAGCTCGCGCTCCGCTTATAGTGGTAGGAGATTTCAATGCGCCTCACCCAGAGTGGGGTTATATTCGAGCCAGCCCAAAGGGCAATCGGCTTTGGCAAGTTGCCCGGGATCTGCGATGGACGCTGTTAAACAATCCACAAGATCATACGAGGATAGGCAACAGCATAAGCATGGATACCTCCCCAGACCTTATGTTTTTTAGAGGCATCAGTAATGCAAAGTGGATTAACACGGGACAAGTCCTAGGAAGTGATCACTATATCCCTTTCACGACGTATAGCGCTGCAAAGCATAAGGACAAAGTGAGGGGGAATAGAATTACAGATTGGGACAGATTTAGGAAAAACAGAGCAGACACTGGGAACGGGAAAATTAATGACCTGGATGCATGGGTACAGGCGCTCAATGAGGATGTGAATAATACCACGGTAGAAGTGCCAGTCGAGCAGGAGGAGTTTACCGCTGACTCGAGACTATTACACATGTGGGAAGCGCACGCGAGTCTCTTGAGAAGGTGGAAGAAGCAAAAACATAATGGCATCCTTCGCAGAAGGACTGCCAAGTTCGAACGTAAAATCGAAAATTATACAATTGAGTTGCAAGCCAAGTAGTGGGGCCAGATTTGTGATCGCATGAACGGACAGTTTGGATGCGAAAAGACATGGCAACTGTTAAGGCATCTTTTGGATCCGGCAGCAACAAAATCGGCGCAACGGGGACAAATGACTCTGTTAATGCATCAATATGAAGGCACAATTGGAGAGTTTATACAGCAACTCAGGAATTGGTACATAACTGATGGAGTAGACGGATGCTTACCATACTACTCGGGGGGGGGGGAAACTCAGACCTAGATGAACAGTTCACAATTGCGGAGGTGGAGTTTGCCATGGGGCAGCTGCGTACTACGTCTGCCACAGGTCCGGATGGAGTTACTAATAAAATGCTGAGAAACCTAGATTTCAAATCGGTCGGGGCGATCACTGACTTGATAAATGAGTATTGGGTGGCCGGGGAGATCCCAGCACAATGGAAGCATGCTAGGATTATATTTATTCCGAAGCCAGGCAAGAAACTCTGCTTGGAAAACCTGCGCCCCATATCGCTGACATCATGCGTGGGCAAATTGATGGAGCACGTGGTTCTCAACAGGCTTCAGAATTATGCAGATGACAAGGCCATCTTTCCCCCAACTATGATAGGTTTTAGGGCCAATTTGTCCACACAGGATGTCATGATACAGTTGAAACATGATGTAGTCGATCCCGGGCATAGCACGGGTACCAAAGCTGTATAGGGGCTTGACCTGAATAAAGCTTTCGACAATGTTTCGCATGGGGCAATATTGAATAACCTATCGGAAATTGGCCAAGGGGTCAGGACATTTCGCTACATCAGATCATTCTTGGAGGGCCGAACCGCAGAAATTTTAATAGGAGATATAATATCAGACTCATTCGCGTTGGGAGGCAAAGGGACGCCGCAGGGTTCAGTTTTGTCACCGTTCCTGTTTAACATCGCCTTAATTAAAATACCGCCGAGGCTGGAGGAGATACCGGGACTCAAACACACATTTTAGGCAGATGATATTACTCAATGGGTAACCAGGGGTAGTGACGCGCATCTGGAAGAAACACTACAACAGGCAGTTAATACTGTCGAAGAGTTGGCAGGGGAGGCGGGACTTTCATGCTCACAGCCCAAGTCCGAGCTCTTTGTGGTTCGGGACAAACCCAGAGGGCTACATGCAAGACACTATATTCCGCCGCCACCGTTAGAGGTAAAGGTAGGGGGTAGGCCGGTAGCTGAAGCTCAAACGATTAGAATTCTTGGCCTATATCTGCAAACTAACAGGAAGAGTAGGGTGGCCCTTGAAAAACTTAAGACCACGGTCAATGCTATACTCTCAGGCTTATCAGAAGAATCGCTAACCGTAAGAGCGGGGTTAAAGAAAAAGAACTCTGTAAGCTGGTACAGGCGTTTGTGCTCAGCAGGATTACTTACGCGACACCTTATATGAAGTTGGATGCCGTAGAAAAAGGTAAGGTCGAGCCTATGATCCAGCAAGCTTACAAGGCAGCACTTGGGTTGCCTAACAACGCGCCTACAGAAAGGCTGTTAAAACTAGGGATACACAACACCCTGGATGAATTATGGGAGGCGGATCTGGTGATGCAGCACGCTAGGCTTTCGACAACCAAAGCGGGCAGGATCATATTGGAAAGCATTGGCATTGGAGCAGAGGCTCCCACTGGGGACACTAAAATTCAGGTGCGACGAGAGTTACATAAGGCCCTGTACATAAAACCTTTGCCCAAAAGTATGCATCCGATTCACCATACGCAGCGCAGGCAGGCAAGAGCCAGAGCTTTACACGTTGAGTACGGCGAGTACAAAGCGGCAGTCTATACAGATGTTGCGGAATATAAGGACAAAGACGCTTTTGTGATTGTGGTGGTGGACAGGCGGGGGCGCTTGGTCGCCTCTGGATCGGTCAAAACCCGCTCCTCGGAAACTGCAGAGGAAGCGGCAATAGCGCTAGCTTTAACTAATTCGCAGTCAGATTTGATTTTCAGTGATTCAAAGACAGCCATCCGAAATCTGGCGATGGGCAGAATATCAGCGACCGCCGCACGATTTCTGCATGGGGCCACGGGACGAGAAATTAGAGAAATAGAAATTGTCTGGGTACCAGCACACTCTGGGAACCCTGGGAACGAGGCGGCTCACCTGAATGCTCGAGGTTTCGTCAGCCGGGTAGGTGAGCCGCCAGTTCCGGGGAGGTCCGCGAGAGATGGGCTGGTGTCCTTTCATGACATAACGAATCATTAAAAACTAGAGCAGAGGTTTTATCTGCCCCCGCACAAGCGGTTGACTAAGGCACAGGAATGCGTCTGGAGAAAACTGCAGACGCTATCTTTTCACAACCCTTACGTGTTGAACAAAATGTACCCGGAGGAGATTAAGCCGCAATGCAAACGCTGTCAGGCTGTGGCAACATATGATCACATACTTTGGGAATGTAGCATAGTGCCGCCACCGGTGGATATTATGCGTGATCCCTCTCTTGAGCACTGGGAGGCCGTGTTGACCAGCTCAGACCCAGTCGTCCAGTTAAGGGTCGTGGAGTGGGCCACATAGGTCGCCACCAACCTTGGGTTGATGGCGATCTAACACCGAATCATCCTCAGTTGCTTTCTGACGAAATAAAGTTTTTCCATCCATGTCCCCTAATCCACTCGGCTCTCTTCTTGTCTCTTAAGGTTACGCCTACCATTTTTCTTTCCATTGCTCGCTGCGTCGTCCTCAATTTAAGCTGAACCCTCTTTGTAATTCTCCAGGTTTCTACTCCGTAGCTAAGTACCGCCAAGATACAGTCTTTTACAACTTCAAGTGCACTATTACCTATCTCGAAGCGCTGCTTCTTTCCGAGGTTGTTGTACATTACTTTCGTTTTCTGAAGATTAATTTTAAGACCCACCTTTCTGCTCTCCTTGTCTAACTCCGTAATCATGAGTTGCAATTCGTCCCCTGAGTTACTCAGCAATGCAATGTCATCGGCGAAGCGCAGGTTACTGAGGTACTCTCCATTAACTCTTATCCATAACTGTTCCCATTCTAGGCTTCTGAAAACCTCCTGTAAGCACGCTGTAAATAGCATTGGGGAGATTGTGTCCCCCTGCCTTACACCCTTCTTGATTGGTATTCTGTTGCTTTCTTTATGAAGCACTATGGTAGCAGTTGATCCCCTGTAGATTTCTTCCAGAATGTTTATATATACTTTATCTACGCCCTGATTCCGCAGTGTCTGCATGACAGCTGATATTTCTACTGAATCAAACGCCTTCTCGTCGGAAGTCTAGCTGTACTATTCGAGGAGCTAGAGGGTGTTAAATGGGATATAATAGGGCTCAGTGAGGTAAGGAGGACAGATGAGGCCTATACGGTGCTACAGAATGGGCACGCCCTTTGCTATCGGGGCTTGGTAGACAGAAGAGAAATGGGAGTGGGGTTCCTAATTCACAGAAACATAGCTTGCAACATAGAGCAATACTATAGCAATAATGAAAGGGTGGTAGGTATCGTAATTAAACTGAATAAAAGATACAAGATGAAGGTAGTACAGGCTTACGCGCCTACATTCAGCCATGATGACGCTTCAGTTGAAAGCTTCTATGAAGACGTGGAATCGGCAATGAGTAAGGTAAAACACAGTATACTATAGTGATGGGCGACTTTAATGCAAAGGTAGGGAATAAGCAGGCTGAAGACCAGGCAGTAGGAGATTATGGCCTCGGCACTAGAAACGCCAGAGGAGAGCTACTAGTAGAATTCACAGAATGCAATAGTTTACGGAATTTGAATACCTTCTACCGAGAACGAGAAAACCACAAGTGGACATGGAGGAGCCCTAATGGCGAAAATAAGAACGGGATAGACTTTATAATGACTGCACAACCAGGAATCGTGCAGGATGTGGAAGTGGTTGGCAAGGTACGATGCAGTGACCATACAATGGTAAGGTTTCGAATTCGCCTACACTTGAAGAAGGAACGACAGAAACTGATACGCAAGAAGCCAATCAATGAGCTAGCACTGAGAGGGAAAGTACAGGAATTCAGAGTGTCGCTGCAGAACAGGTACTCGGCTCTTAGTGAGGAAACCAACCTTAGAGTAGATACAATGAATGATCATCTGATGAGTATCATTACGGAGTGTGCAGTGGAAGTTGGAGGCAGGGTAGTTAGACAGGACACTGGCAAGCTTTCCCAGGAAACGAAGAACCTAATTAAGGAGCGTCAAATCATGAAAGTGTCAAGTACAATAGACAAAATAGAACTGACAGAGTTTTCAAAGTCGATTAATAGACGTAAGGTATGCGATGTAAGAAGGTATAACATGAAGAGAATTGAACACGCGCTCTGAAAAACGGAGGAAGCGTCAATGCAGTGAAGAGAAAACTTGGGATGGGCAAAAGTCGGATGTATGCACTAAGGGACAAAGAAGGCAAAATAAATACCAATATGGATAGGATAGTTAAAATAGCGGAGGAGTTTTACAGAGATCTGTACAGTAGCCGAGACAACCATGACCTTAATATTATAAGAACTAGCAGTAACCCAGATGACACCCCACCAGTAATGATTTAAGAAGTCAGAAAAGCTTTGGAAAGCATGCAAAGAGGGAAAGCTGCTGGTGAAGATCAGGTAACATCAGATCTGCTGAAAGATGGACGACAGATTGTGTTAGAAAAACTAGTCACCCTGTTTACGAGGTGTCTCCTGACGGGAAGAGTACCAGAGTCTTGGAAGAACGCAAACATCATCTTAATACATAAGAAAGGAGATGACAAGGACTTGAAGAATTACAGGTCGATCAGCTTGCTCTCTGTAATATACAAGCTATTTACAAAGGTACAAAGGTAAGTGCTAACAGAGTAAAGAAAACATTAGCATTCAATCAACCAAAGGAACAAGCAAGATTTCGAACAGGCTACTCAAAAATTGACCACATTCATACTATCAATCAGGTAATAGAGAAATGCTCAGAGTATAACCAACCACTATACATAGCCTTCATAGATTACGAGAATGCCAGCTTAACACGCGTTAAAAAAAGATGTGGCGAGAAGGGTTTGATGGCGTACGTGACGGGATTGTGAGATTATTTATATTAGGACACGCGAGTCATATTCATCAAACCATCTCACTCGCCCACACCAATTTTTGATAACAATAAGTTAAGGGGGTGATCTTGAGGGCACCCAGACGTAGGCGATTTGATAGATAGATAGACAGATAGATAGATAGACGGACGGATGGATGGTTGGACAGACGGGCAGACAGACAGACGGACGGATGGATGGACGGGCAGACAGATGAACGGACAAACAGATAGACAGATAGACTGATGGACAGACGGACGGAGAGACGGATGGACAGATAGACAGACAGACGGACAGACAGACGGCGGATAGACAGGCGGATAGATACATAGATCAACAGACGGACAGATAGACAGACGGACAGACAGACCGACGGATAGACAGACGGACAGAAAGATAGATCGGCAGACTGAGAGACGGACAGATAGACAGGCAGATGGACGGACGGACTGACGGACGGACGGACATATAGACCGACGGACGGGCGGATGGACAGATACACAGGTGGACAGACAGACGAACGGACATATAGACGGACGGACAGACAGACGGACAGATAGACAGATAGACGGCCGGACAGATAAACAGACGGACGGATGGATGGACAGACGGACGGACGGACAGATAGATAGATCGACAGAAGGACAGACGGGCAGATAGATAGATAGATAGATAGACAGACAGACAGACAGACAGACAGACAGGCAGACAGACAGACAGACAGACAGACAGATAGATAGATAGATAGATAGATAGATAGATAGATAGATAGATAGATAGATAGATAGATAGATAGGTGCTCAAAGTGGTCGCAGTACGCAAAGAAATTATATTTAAAAACCATTGACAGCATAACCACCAGAGTTATTTTTTAAAATATGCTTTGTTCAACAGACATTAACAGGCGTCAACAGACTCACCTGTTTGCCTATAAAACCTAGGTTTCTCCTTGAACATTATAAGTAAAGGTAAAATGTCTCTTTTTCTCTCGTTAAACGTAGGAGTACCGTTCTGTCAGGGTTTAATGTCATTGATGCTAAAGCACACCCCTCACTAACTTGTGCTAAAGCCAAATTTAGGTCTACCTGATCTTGTCGACAGAGGTGTCAGCAAGATCATGTGTGGACTCTGATCGGTGAGAGAACAAGAACGGAAAGAAAGATAATTAAAGAGAAAAAAAGGAAAATTGGAAGGGAAAGAAAGAAAGGGAGCGAAAAGAAAGAAAGAATGGAAAAAGAAATGCTTGGCGAAAACATTTCTGGACGAGGCAGTATTCGGATCCATACATACACAATTCAAAAACGTGTATCGTTCAAAAAAAAAAAACCAGAACACTGGGCTATACAAGCATGTTATCAAAGCATTACATGGCGTTCCAAATCATAGTATACGAAATCGAACAAGGAAAGAGAACAACAGAAGAAGGGGGAATATAAGACATAGCATAGAAAGAAATAGAGAGAAAGCGATTGAAGAAAAAAGAATGATAAAATGAGAAATCCAGAAAGTGAAAAAATAAATATATATTGAAGTAGCGCAAAATGGAAACAAATATGTAGAGTACCAATAAAACGCAAATAAAAAGAGACATCCAAAAAATGGACGAAAAGAAAGAGAAAAACAAAGACCGTCCATCACCATGCTTCATTTAGGCTTGGTACCACTAGCGCAAAGCTGTCTTAAAGGAGCACTGACACAAAAATTTTACACTTTGATTTCTTTTGCTGCTGTTAATTTTTTATTTTTCGCAGTGGCCAGTTTTTTGTTATACGGCTGGAAGACTTGTTTACGTGACGGCCGTTGTCCTAGAGAAGTTTTTAGAGTACCCAATCGCAGTTTTGGTTTCAAAGAGCACCGAGCAGAACAGGAGCAGTTCCGGTAGCAAGATAAACATAGCTGGCCCCGTGACCACGCATTCACACCGAAGGCGGGGCGGCAAAGCGGCCAAGCGGGCTTTTCGAAGCGGCGAGGTGGCGAGCGCGTGAACCTGTTCAGACCGCATGCCTCCTTCGGCTGGCCCCGCGGCAGAACAGGTAGGCATCTCGCGCTTTTGCACACGTTTCGCTAAGACGTCTCAGTGCTTCTTCCAAACGTACACCCGTGCCACCACCGCGCCTCCGCTGCGTGGCGTTCTGATTTGCTGCGGCAAACGGGGAGCCTCGGCAGGCGGCAAAAAAAAATTGCTCCGAGAACGATCGCCCTTGCCACCTGGTTTTGCTGCCGCCTTCACCGCCTGGAGAGGAGGTTTTTACTGCTTTCCGCTTGCCGCTTCACCGCTTTGGCCGCCCCGACTTCGGTGTGAACGAGCCTTTATACAGCCAGCAAAAGCAAAGCCGCAGGCACGTGTAGTGCTATCCGTTCACCGGAGACGGCAACACCGGCATAGCTTGGACGTCTGAGAAGCCCGTAGTAATCGATTGATATGTAGGGTTTAACGTCCCACAACCGCCATATGATTGTGAGGGATGCCGTAGTGGATGGCTCCGGAAATTTTGACCAGCTCCGGTTTTTTAACGGGCACCGAAATCTGAGAACACGGGCCTACAGCATTTTCACCTCCATCAAGATGCCGCCGCGTGCTCGCTCCCTCCTTTCCCTCCCGCCACATTAACGCCAGTTTCGTCAGGGACTCCGCATCTTGTTCAGCCGCGCTAACATTAAAATTGATTTTAAATACGTTCTAGGCTATATTAAATGCGTAGCATTTCTTAGCGAACTTCAGCGACTTTGAGCGTATCTCTCTATCTAGCCGCCTACGACTGTAACTCACCTGGCCGTTTCGATAATGGTATCGATACCAAAATTGGTAGGGTATAACATGACTGTATGACGAGCGTAACTGGCTAGTCATAACATGAAAATCACGAATTGTATGTCTTGATTTATATTTCAGGGTCTTGCTGCTGTTGCGGTGGTTTCGTTCACATGACATATTGCGAAATTGGTACGGTATGCCATCACTGCATGGCGAACATAAATGACAGACTCTGACGTGGAAATCATGACACGCATGTCATGCAAGTGATGACTACACGCCCCGCTCATGATGCCCTCGCTGCCGTTTCCCTAGCTTTACATATACCAAATTTGGTATTACGGGACGTGAATGGACGACGAAGGTATATAAGCGGTGCAAACATGATAATCATGAAATGCGTGTTATGTAAGAACATGACTACATGCCACGCTCATGATGCGCTCGTGGTCGTTCCGCTAGCTTGACATACGCCAAATTCGGTATTACGGAACATGAATGGATGACGAAAGTATGTGACTGGTGCAAAATAATAACCATGAGATGCGTGTCATGTAAGAACATGACTACATGCCACGCCTATGATGTGCTCGCGGCCGTTTCGCTAGCTTCGCATATACCAAATTTGGTAATACGGGACGTGAATAGAAGGTAAATGACACGTCCTAGCATGATAATCATGATATGCATGTCATGTAAAACATGACTACATCCTACGCTCATAGCACGCTTGCGGCCATTTCGCTAGCTCCATATACACCAAATTTGGTTTCACATGACTTGAATAGACAACGAAGGTAAATTACACGTCCAAACATGATAATCTTGACATGGGTGTCATGTAAAACATGAGTACATGCTATGCTCATAGAGCGCTCTCGGCTGTTTCCCTAAGTCAACATATACGAAATTTCGTATCACATGACGCGAATAGACGACGAAGGTAAATCACACGTCTAAACATTACAGTTATGAGCCAAGATCTCCTAGAAGACAAGACAAGACAATTCTGACATGGAAGTCACGTATGGCATAATCATACACCGAATTACATATCACGTGATGTGAATACACGACGAAGGTAAATGACATGTCCAATTATTATAATTAGGACATGAAAGTTATGTACGTCGTAATTTACATCCGCCTTGTAACGTTGTGCTGATTTCAAAGGGACATATCAGCCTTCCTCATTCGTGCTTCGCATATATCAATTCCCACTGTACGTGGGATCTGCCAATTTTTTCTTAGCCCTCATATTTCGTAGATGCTGTGCATATGTCTCTAGGTAAATTTATTTCATTCATTATTTCGCCATCGAAATTTTGTGTCTGTGCTTTTTTTCTATGTAAATTTAAGTTATCCAAAAGAGAATTAAGGAATAAACCAATCAAGACTGACTGCAAAATTGGAACGTTATGTCAATCAATCATAGCGAATGTTGCAAAGACGTATTCAGACAAAAAATGTAGTATTTTTTCATAAACAAGTTCTGTCTCTCAATCATCTTCTTCCTGCTCTGTAGACAAGAATGAAGAAGACAGAAGCTTGCGCTGCGAAACGAACGCGCTGATTTTTTAGCAAAGGTGGCGCTTTTGACGCCAATCATTCCGGTGTTCCTACTGACAACGTACATTACAATTGCACGATTCCGCACCTTAACTTTAAAAAATGCTTATCAGACCCTGTCTTAACATATTCTGTAGAATATAAGCACCTATTATTTCCCTGGAACAGTGAGTTATCACGGTCGAGAATAATGAAAGTGGTCATAACCAAACTTCACTGCCGGGTTACCTCCCTCCACTTTTATCTGCATAGAGCAAGTCAAGCGTTGTCTCCTCTGTGTATCTTCTGTAAGGAGAAGAAAACAATCAGTCATTTCTTTCTATCCTATCGCCAGTATACGTAATTGAGAAGAAGATTCATAGCGCCACCTCTGCAAAACTTTGGTCCGGAAATATCCTAATCAGTTGTTCTATCATTCGGTGCCTCTACTCTGGCCTACAGTCACAGGGATGTTTACTATGCCATAGAGGAATTTTGTCAGTCAGACTAAAAGAATATGGGGATAAGTTGTTCATTCTTTTAAATATTTATATATCATTATTCAGTAATTATTTGTTGTGTAACCTATCCCTATAATATGCGAGCAGAATTGCGAAGAAAAAAAATTCACCTAATACTCGGCCAATTCCCTGCATTAGGTAAGAGCCATGAGATGAGGAGGAGAGGAAGAAGAAGAAGAAGAGGACGCGCGGTTGAAGCAGCAAGCACCATTGTCCTATCAGAAGATTGGGCCGCCAAGGAACGGTTGAGAAACGCCTATCATCCGTTCAAAATTGGCGGCATGTCGTCGCACTACCTGCAGTTTCAGGAAGTTGCCATCGACCGGGTAGAGCAGATCGAGGCCAATATGGGCTTCAAGGAGCGAAAGCACCACTCGTCGCAAGCGTTGGCCACATCCATGCCCCACGACAGGTCTCAGCTACAGGCTACGTTGAAGGCACGCAAGTCCACGCCCACGGACGCCATTGAGCGGCTGCACGCCAAGGACCTGCCTCTCGACACATTCCTGCGCAAGAACGACAAGCTGTGCCAGCCGGTGGTCATCCAGGGTCGGCTGGACGAGCGGAAAGCGCTCCAGTGCTGGTCCCTCTACAACCTCGTGTCCAACTACAGTGACGACGAGTTCGTCGTGGGCCGCGACCCGAATCGGAACATCGTAATGGTGAAGATGAAATACTTCGCTTACTGCCGCAAGTATTATCGGGACCCGTCGCCCTTCCAGATCGCCGAGGACCTGGCAACCGGAGGCAAGAGGAGGCGGCGCGAAGACTACGACGTGCCGTTGTACTTCAAGGACGACATCTTCAAGTACGCCAAGGAGTCCGACCTGCCGCTGGCTCGCGCTTTTAACTTGGGACCTGCTCTGTCCGGGGAAAGAATCCAGACGAACCCGCTGCACTGCAACCTGTGGAGTGCTCTGGTGCATGGCGCTCGGCGATGGTGCCTGTTCCCGCAGCACATGTCGCAGTACCTGCTCTGCAACGAACACAGGGCGGCGCAAGGACCGTTGGATCGAGACTGCTGTCACGTGGTTCGAGCGCATTACCCGAACACGCAGTCTTCTCGTTGGCCGCGCTACTGCAAGCCGTTCGAGATTCTGCAAGCCGTGGGGGAGGTTTTTTGTGTGCCGGCCAGATGGTGGTGAGTTGTCGTGTCCTCTAACCTGTGATGCAGGCCGATGCAAATCAGCGCTTAGGACTTGGAGCTCTTCTTTCTTTCACTGAATTTTTACTTAATCCACTAACCAAGTATTCTGCTCCTGATTATACTTTTACAGGTGAATAAGCTGTAAAAGTGATTTTAAAGATAACAGAGCAATGCAAAATGTTTTTAATCACTGTTTATTCAGAGTTTAGGAAGTGTATCCATATGTGCATATTTCTTATATTTTTGCTTTAAAGACATCTTGCTGAAAAATGTCTTTCTGGATGGAAACTATAGCTTCTTTTAAAGCAAGTAATCAGTGAACACGCATGGTGAGCTACTCTTAGGCACTCCGTGAATACGTTCCACTCTTATAAAAAGAAAAACCTTTCCGTAACAAAGCTAAAATACTACGCTGTGCACCTTTCTTCTTTATTGCGCTTGTTCTTCGGAGCGAGTCCATATATAGGAACATTTTCAGCTTTTATTGCGTCATTGCACCTTGTGTTTGTCGCGCCTGTCGATAATTTGACATGCTGAGGGTTTGGGTGGTCTTCAGCAAGTGCAGATTTAGAAGCAACCACTACACTTATCTTGTAAATGCGAATAAATGCCGGTGATATACGAAGGGGCTGAAGGCTGAACAAGCCAAGCTCTTAAGCACTTCTTCGTCCATTCTCTCTGCCTATTCAGTGTCTTTCAATGCGCATCGCGTGCAAGGTGACAACTGGTATGTTTTAATGGATTTGAATATTATTTGTGATGCACTTAAAGAGAATCACGTTAGCAAACTGCACTGAAAAGGCGGATAGAGCTACACGACAGTTCACAGAAGAAGCGAGGCAAGCAAGATGACAAAAAAGAATTTGAATTCTTAGCAAACCCTAACTACTAGAAAAAATAGTTGAACGGTGCTTGTGGCAAAATAGGTTTGCTTTTAGGCTATTTTTTACGTTACACTGCATTATCTCAAAACAGCTGTTTTTTTTCATTACTCAGGTACTATTACTTTTTTGTGTTCCAGGGTTTTTGTTTGTGTTCTTTTTCTTGTGTCTTCGGCACTTTTTTTACCCGCTGTGTCGAATCATTGCTCTGAAGCATTCCCTTCAACTTCAGTGTAACCACCCGGTTATCTTTCCTTGATATCACCATAAGTGCTTCAGTTACTGTACCAGAATCGGTAATATGCACTTACCGTTTTGTTACAAATTTTGCAAGATACAAATCGACCCATAATTTAGGTCTTAGCGGTAAAAAAGTCAACTTTGTAACATATTAGATACATAATAATGAATCTGGTAAGGATAAAGCCTGAGGAAAATTTGGAATATAAGGCTGCATGTGCTAGGTGGCTAGCCTATTTAGTTACTAAGAAAACGGTTCAACAAGGTCGAAAATGCATGGGGCCTAGGGCTTCCATATGCACTTGAGTTCGTTCACCTGGATTTAACATGCGTTCATGCAAAGATAGATAGATAGATAGATAGATAGATAGATAGATAGATAGATGGATAGATAGATAGATAGGTAGGTAGGTAGGTAGGTAGGTAGGTAGGTAGGTAGGTAGGTAGGTAGGTGGGTGGGTGGGTGGGTAGGTAGGTAGGTAGGTGGGTAGGTGGGTAGGTGGGTAGGTAGGTAGGTAGGTAGGTAGGTAGGTACATATGCACATACGTACGTACATACATTAATACATACATACATGCTGCCAATGTAGTCTGGAAGGCCCTGTCGATCACTTTGAAAAAAAGGCAACAATTTCCTTGTTTCAGGTACATGGTGATCAACCTGGAGGGGTGTGTGGTGGTGTCGCACCACCATTGCAGCGCGAACAAGCTCTCTCAGGCATGGCTCAAGCTGACACGCGGCAACAAAAAGTTGGAGCGGGCATGGTTTGAGGCGCTGCGACGTCGACGTCCCGAACTTGCCGTGCTGGTGCCGCGGAAGGAGAAGCGGCGCTCGCTGGACAGTGACAGCAGCGCCACCTCACGCTCCAGCGACCAGGACGGCTCCGATAACGCCTAACAACCGGGGATCGTGGACATTGCGAAACATAAAATTCACGACGACGCGCACGATCACCTCGGTCTCTGGCTGATCCCCACGCTGCCGCGGCAATATTAAAATACCCGTAGATAGTCACTTCATCCCACTAAAAACGTTGTTTTGTACAAACGTGGAGATTCAAACGGGGACGTAGCCACAACAGGTTAGTTTGCTTTCATAGTTGTCGTTAGGCATGCCCTCCAGCATTCGTAGCTCTGAGGCTACTCCTAAAAATAAGATTCCACGGATTGTTGATATCTGTTTCGTGCAAAGCATTCAGTCAGCAGGCTAAGTTTTAAGAGCTTATGGACGTCTTTTTGGTATTTAAGCAGTTTGCATATCGTGGACTGAACCGTTGACTCCCCGGGGTGTGGATGCTATATCAGTATCCGACCATCGGCAATCGCGTTATAGTACAGACGTCACTTTTATCGCAACCAAGTGTAAGCAGAGTTTGTTGCGGGGACAAATAGCTTGAGTAAATGAGTATGTATAAAAAATTTACTAGACGTTTTATACATTTCTAAGCAGTAGGCTGCCAACACGGCAACCACAATTAACGTTATAAAACGCTTTACAACTGATATAGGTAACAAAAGCGTTTGTTAACTACAAAAAAATGGCAGCATATCCACGGAGTGAAAAATGGAGAGTGGGGCGAAGCAATCGTCCGTCCATGCGTCCGTCTGTGTGACCGTCCATGCGTCTGTTCGTTCGCCCGTCCCTGCGTTCGTTCATGCATCCGTTCCTGCGTCCTTTCATGCGTCCATCCATGCATCTGTCTGTGTGTCCGTTCGTCCATCTATTCAGAACTCCAAGTCCCACCATCTCGCATCTTTTTATCATATAGTCCCCATATAGAAGCACCGCCATTCAGTGGACATTCCAAGGACTAAACGAGAGGTGGCACACGCAAACTTTCTCACGGCTTGCGCTTCGTATCTGCTTCCCCCCTTTAACCACCTCGAATTCATTCATGGTATATACTAGTTCATTGTATTCATGGCCCTGCGGCTAAACGCTCGCTAAACCTTTCTAAACTAGCGTGGTTCAGCGGGGATCGGCTACGTTTCTGAGCACGGGTATAAATTTCCACATCAGTAGATACGTTCAAGCTCAGCACTGGCAATGAGCGTGCAGCGGCCGGAGCTATTGCAGCTATCAGAGGCATGCACTTTGTCACCTACTTTCTTGAAAAAAATTAGTAAAAAGGTAGCAACTGCAAGAAAACAGGTAGTAACTGCAGCGCTTACTACCTTTCTTCGGCCGTTACTAACATTTTGCTACCTGTTAACTACCTTCGTTAGTGAACAGTTATTCTCTGCAACCGTTACTAGCATTTTGCGACCTGTTTACTACCTACCTTAGAAAACAGTTAGTAACTGGCATGAAAGAGGTAGTAACTGCAGTCGTTACTACCTTTCTTGCTCGTTACTTTTTTGCTACCCGGCTTTTGACTATCTATTCAAAGATAGCGTGTGAATGCGATTCTGATGATTTATGAGAGGAATTGTCTCGACGTATTATAAATAAACGGAAAGATGACGCAGAAGGTATCCATAGATCAAGAAAATAATTTTTGTTCTAAATTACGCAACCTAGATATGTAAACGTCATTCTGATATTGTCGAAACAGAGAAGTACAAGTTAACGAACCATAAGCAAGTGCAACACACATTGTAATAGACAATTACAACAAGCTTAGTAAATTACAGCACATATTAACAAGACCGGCAGATCAAAATTACCAGACTGTCACAAACAACCCCGAGGACAGTCACAGTTATTCAACTGCGGCGTGTCTCCAAATATTATCATCGTTTTGGCGCGTCGAGCCCCCCCAAAAATTGTTACCTTTTAAATGCTGATATATTAGCCGTGTGAATCATTCAAATGCACCGAGATTTAATTCGGTACCTTGTTCCGGCCACAGTACATAATGCCTTTTTGTGGCTGTTTTGTGATAAATAAATATAACGTATAATTTTTTATAAGTAATGTTGATTAAAATTCTTGTGCTACGTCACCAAACAAACGTAACCATATAGTATATTAAAGTGCTATAGATTTAAATTAGTTATATTTCATTCTAAAACACACGTGCTCCCCTGTGCCAAACATGCCCCTACAAAGTAGAGGAATATATACCCCATGCTTACGTCTTACTACGTGTACACGTAAAAACGTGGTGACCTTATTTGGTCTATTCCTTCGAATTTAATGCACACCACTCTTTCTTACCCGATGTTGTCTGGTAATGACACAATTATTGACCAACATTAACAGTAAAGGAATAATGTCAAAATGAACGAACAAGTATCCATATCACTTTTTTTTTCTTGAAACCTTTAAAAGTTACTATCCATTGGTGGTAACGGCTAGGGTAGCAACAGTTACTAAATGCTGGTAGTAACAGCAAAGGTGGTAAGCGTTACCTCCCTCGCTGTTACTAATTGCGCTTACTGCCAGGGTTGTAACATATGTGACAAACTATTACTACACCAAAGTTAGCAAGTACTACCACCTTTTTTCTAAGGGTGTGTCGGATTTACCTCATTGGTGGTAGGGAATTTACACCACTCGAGAGGACCGGTTGGTTGCGGGGTTGTAAGCTTAGCAATTTCATTGGTTACGACTGTAGCAATACATTTGGAGATGCTGTCAACTAGTTGATTCATCACCCTAGCCATAGCTTTTCCTACAGCTACCTCGACTGCTTGTGCAATGCTCGTTTCCATGAACGTTTGACGTGCTGTAACGCCAGCATAACCATAATCTCGTTCCTTGATAATAGTCACTGCCTCCCTCCTAGGTCATCTCCTTTTAATGATGACCTCGAGAAGTTACATTTCTCGTTGTCTAGTTTGACAATCTGAGTAGTCAGCAGCGCGTTGTCCACGTACCACAAAACAACACTTGTCCTCTTGTGCCCTACATTCTCAATTTGCATGGTCTACACCGCTTCCGCTGCATCGCCCATCTAGCTTACAGCCATCGGCCCTATGACCGAACCTCCAGCAGTTCGGGCATTGCAACGGGCGATACACTGATTGATCTACTCAAAACACCAGAGGCCACGCTTTAATCCGAGAAGGACATGAGGTGTCAGCAAAAGTCGCAATCACGGACTCTGTTGGGACGCGCTTGTTGTCTACAACTCAATTATATCGATAAACTTCCACCACACCTTCAACAGAGAGCTTCTCTAGAGTTTCAACAGGGCTCAGCTGCGCGTCTGCACCTCGTACAATGGCTTTTGTGCAAGCCAGACGAGGGAACGAATATACTCACCAGAATTGATGCTAAGAATGAACGTTTGAGAAGGTCTCTCACAGATCCTTAGTCTGGCGATCTGCAGACTATCCCACCGCGACCAAACTTCCGCACGTCAGTTATGGTCTGGTAGTTTAAGGACACTGCATGAAGGTGTTCTTGAATGGCGTTCAGGTTATGCAACTTAATGACGTGACCACCCAAAGGTATCAGCGTGACAAGAATGCTGCTCACACCACCACGGAAAAACAAGTAAAGAGGAAGGTCATCATGCCGAAAGGAGGCCGTCCACGGGGAACGATCCTGCCCAGGATAATTACTGGACATCAGTGCACCTTCAAATAACCAAGAAAAAACTTGGCCCACTTTTAAATGAAAGATCCTATAAGAGAAGAAGACTATACACGGTACTTAGCCAAACAAACCAGCAAGGAAGCAAGAGGCTTTTTCAGCTACGGGCTAAGTAAAACTTAGCCGATGCCGGTCGGTTCAAGGACAGCAATAACTAGGAGAGCGGATGATGTGGTACGATACAGGTTCGGTAGCAGTCCGGCCCGTTCTGACCACGTTCCGAACTGTCTCGCCCGCGCGAGCCCCCCTACCCACCCCCCTTTTTTGTCTGTCTGAATAACGAACTTTTTCTTCTTCCTCGTTTTCCAGCAATCTGACTCACCTTAATGCTTTTCGCACACATACGTTCAAGTCAGTAAGTTATTTCGAGCACGAACACACGACACAATCACTCAAACACGCACACACCCAGGCATCAAACACACACAGCGCTCACTTCCAACTGATTTATTCATAGCTCGAAGGCTTGAATATATGCATGGCACATGTGCGCACTAATACTATAGAAGGCCAACAGCATACATTATCAGTACATAGAGTTAATCAATGTCGGACCATCAAAGTGATAAACTGGAAACGGGAACTTACACAGTGATCTTTGTTTTGTTGTTGTTTATTTGTCAATGAAAAATGCCTGTAACACTTCACGTGCAGTTTTACTTGCGCTTCTGCCTAAAATCTTCGTCTCGGGAAATCGCGCGTCACAACCACGTGAGATGACATGCGCGACCAGGTGCGCATACTTGTCATCTCGTTTTGTTAATTTTTGGGTGTGTTCCCTTAACCGATCATTAATACATTGTTCGGTTTGGCCAATGTTCACTTTCCGCAGGATAAAGGTATGGAGTACACAACCCCCGTACATGCACGTATAGTAAATTGCTATCTCATGGTTGCGCGTTTCCACACTTCATATCATTTCTTTACCTTCGTGCAATTTATTTGTTTTGTATGGCTGCATTCCGCATTATGCCATTGCAAGCATTTTCGTGGGAAGCGGAATATGTCTCTGTCGGCGCGGTAGTGGTACCTAAAGTAAAAACTAACTCGCGCAGCTCTCGCGTCTTGTTCGCTTAAAAAGGTCGATGGCATCACCAGCTTGGCATGTTGTGATTTTCGTATTGACTAATAAAGGTAATATCATGTGTGGCCCGCAAACCCACTGTCTTCGGGCAGAAATCATTCTGACGATGCATATGGTCTGATGATTTATCCCAGCGAGGGACTCGAGATTTAGGACTTACCTATACAATTTGGAGAAACGACTTCACTGCCGCCGAAATCACGCTGGCCTCTTATTTGTTTACCAACTAGTTCACGGCATGATATCTTACCCTTTGCTTCTCAGTTGTGTAAGTTTTCGGATTCCACGTAAATTAGCCATAGAAAATTGACCATTTAATGTACCTGCCTCTTTTTACCGCTGACGAAATATCTGATTCTCTTGCGAAGGCATCCCTTTCGACACCAATTACTCATATTTTCCCTCATACAGTATACATTACGGTGGCGCGATTTCCCACACTTAAAATCAGGCAAAATTTATCTGACCCTGCACTGACGGCTTCTCCAGAGTACAAACACTTGTTATTTCCCTGGCGCAGTGAACTGACTAATTCAAGGATGATGGAAGTTGTCATCACAAAATTTTGTGTCCGCGTTACCTCCCTCAATTTTTACTTGCATAGATCAGGCATATTGAATTATTCTATGTGCATTTACTGTAATCAAGAAGAAACGATAAGTCATTTTTTATTACATTGTCGCTGTTTCAATTTATTCAGGCAAAGCATACTAGCACCACCTCTTCAAAGACTGGGCTTGCAACTATCATAGCCTGATCTTCTTTCATTTGGAGCCTCTACACTGGGTTTCAGCCATAGGGATGTTTTATTCGCCGTTCAAGAATACATCACTGCGACTAAACGATTTTCTTGCAAAATTACTGTCTCACTATTTTTCTTCTTTCTTTTTCTGCAAACTTGATATCGGTATTTCAAATCAAAATTAAGTTACAAAAATTTGTAGGAATGACGCAATGCTGAAAGTTTAGGCCATCTTCACCTTATAATCGGCCAATCCCCTTCTTTGGGTACGAGCCATTTGCACAGGGAAACAACAACAACAACAACAACAACGCACTCTACCGCTGACAGACTACAATACCTATGTAATGTTAATTTTCATGATGTTGATATTTTTCACAGTCCACCTTCGTTGTTTTATCCCAGATTTGCATTGTTTTAGAACAGTCTTTCATTATGTACAGATTCTTTCCTTTTCCGTTTTCACGAAGCCCTTCACATAGTTTCATATAATTTTCTTCATTTTCCCTGCCATTCAATAACTCTCATCTTGTATTTTATAGTCCCTAATTCCGCACTGGTTAATTTTTTTGCATGCTTTCGCTCTTGTTATTTGATTTTTTTGAAGACTATACTTTGTTTAGTTTTACTGTTTTATTTTTATATGCGCCTGCACAAATACATTTTGGATGTTCCTGAGCGCGTTCAATAAATTATTATTGTGTGATTATTGATAATGACAAACACAGATACTTTGCGCCGGCACGAGTGGAGTGTAGCTGATATAAAAGGCGAAGAAGAAGAGGTGTCGCTTCACGTTCCGTCGCGCAAAAGGTTCTATGTGGGTATGAGCCAAAATCTTCTAGGAGACAAGACAAGACAAGACAAGGTGCTGCCGCCGATCGGAGGTCATGCCTCTCGTGTCCACGGTTAACTTTTTCGCACCTGGAAGAGCAAGTGGGCAGCGTTACCGAATGAGTGACCGGCGACTGTTCTCCTGCCTTCGTCGAGACCACTTGACCATCCTTCTGGAAGACGACTGCTTCCACTATCCGCCACCTACCAGCCGGTTCTTTCACCCGCCTCGACATTGCAAGGGTATGGTGGCTTCTAGTCACCATAGCAAGGGCTGGTGCTGGCATCGCCATGTTTTTTGACGCAAGTGTCGGCTCGGCGGCGTCTCCCACTCCTCTCTTCGATCGGCAACAGAGGAAGCGTGTGGCATTTATCGGCACTGTACTAGAGGCAGAGAGAATGCTGGTCTTGGACGTGGGTCACGGCTCCGTCCTGCCTTCCCCCGATCTTCGGGACCTGCGTGGCATTTATCGGCACTGCACTGGAGGCAGGGAGAATACCGGTCTTGGACGTGGGTCACGGCTCCGTCCTGCCTTACACCGCTCTTCGGTACCTGCCATGGCAAAGGCTTGGGAGGATGACAGGTATGTTGGCTGTTTCCTTACAAGTGATGCCGCGGTGACAGCAGTGGTGTAAGAATGATTCGATAGACAGAAATCGCTGAACAATGCGTGACGTTGACCACGCCGTTACAGCGGCTGCTCTTCCCGTCTCCTGACCCGAAGGTCGCAGTTTAGATTGCGGTCGAGTATCGGTGGAGGCGACATGATTAAGGTCCGTGTACTTAGTGACGTCCCTTCTACTAAAGAACACCGGTTGAAATTTCTGGAGCTCCCATCTACGGCGTGCCTCAGCGTATTCATATCGTGGCTCCAACACGTGGAACCCGGGATACTTATTAGGCCTCAATCTTTGATGCCCCATCAAATGCAAAGATTAACAGTCGCCGTCAGGGACCCGTTGCAGCATTAGTGTCAGCAAGAGTTATGCAAAAATGATCTCAGGATTTCACCACTATGACGTTGCTGATCAGAAATTTCTGTATCGTTGACATGACGTCACTGAATGTGATGCTACATGATGACGTCACAGCATCATTGCTTGGTCGAAGGTGGGAAGACCACAGAGGAAGTGCACAATGCCTCCGACCCTCGTGGCGATGCAAATCCACATTACGTGCAGGAAACTTTTAGAGGTGGGCGAGCGAAGCCCGAGAATATCACTCTGAGGAAAAAAAAACGACGTCTTTCGAGTCGTTTTTCGCGAATGAATATGAGCCATGTGGTTCACACATGTGCTTCACGCTGTTTCAGTGGCCCCACCACTCTGCGTGCTGCATCCTGGGCGGTACTGCGGTGCCTGCTCAGCTGGAGAGAATCGCACGCAGCAGCCCAGTGGGAAGCGTACGTGGCGTCTTCGAATTTCGGAGCATAGGCTGCAGCAGCTTCGCCACTGGCCTGTTTATCCGATGTTGCGTCAAGAACATCCATTTGCAGAAGAAATGTGCTGAGCCCAGTGCCACCAGTTTTCCTGATCATTTTTGTTTTTGTCATGTATTGCTTACCACGACCGAAGGGTCGTTGCTTTTAACAATTTATGTTATGTTTTGAATAAAGCAAGTATTTTGTTGTTTATTGTTGTTCTGTCTATAATGGAGAACCCTCCGTTAGCGCCATGTCGTGACATAAAGCTTTGCGGTTGCCGACTCATGTTAACAACATCGCTACATGCATGCATATTGAAACTCTTTGGGGAGACGCCACGTGGGTGCCTGACGAGGAAGACGAAAAAGGGTCTCCGGTCGATCGCTGGTGAACTGGTTACTGCTACGCCATAACTGCTGGTTTTAATGCCTTTACACACACACACACACACACACACACACACAGACACACACCACACACCACACACACACACACACAGGCACACACACACACACACACACACCACACACCACACACACACACACACACACACACACACACACACACACCACACACACACACACACACACCCACACACACACACACACACACACACACCACACACACACCACACACACACACCACACACACACACACACACACACACACCACACACACACACACAGCACACACACACACACACAACACACACACCACACACACACACCACACACACACACACACACACCACACACACACACACACACACACACACACACACACACACACCACACCAACACACACACACACACAACACACACACCACACACCACACACTACACACACACACACACACACACACACACACACACACCACACACACACACACAACACACCAACACACACACACACACAACACACACACACACACACACACACACACCACACACACACACACACACACACACACACAACACACACAACACACACACCACACACACACACACACCACACACACACACACACACACACACACACACAACACAACACACACACACACACACCACACACACACACCCACACACACACACACACACACACACACACACACACACACACACACACACACACACACACACACACACACACCCACACACACACCACACACACACACCACACACACACACACACACACACACACACACACACACACACACACACACACACACACTGGAAGAAAACTGTGTCATCCGCGAACTAAATAACTTTTTACTCTCTAGTGGATATTAAAATCTAATTATTACGCCAACACGAATAACGTGCTCCCCTGCATCAGCACTAGATCTTGTCATTACCAGAATTGACACAGATATTTATAGCGCAGGTACATTACATTAGCGCAAGTACATCTGACATTAGTGACCACTATCCCGTGTTTTTGCAAACCTCTCGATAAAGGGACGTGGAAAGTGCTGCATACCATACAGCACATTACATTTCGAAGTCTTGAAGCTCTTACTCTCGATTTATCTAATTAATCCCAGTCATCTTTACTCAAAGAGAAAAATACCGATAGCGCATATGATGTGTTCATCCGCATCTTCAAACGAATTTACACCAAACATTTCCTTTTAAAAACATTAAAATCTGGAAGAAAAGCAAAAAAAAAAACCCAGGGTCACTCGCGAACATTTGACAATGATAAAGCGTAAGCACAACTGTTTTCACACTTTCTTACGTACGCGCTCTGCTAAAATTTTGAAAGAATTAAAAAAAACTTCGAAATAGATTAAACGCCGCTGAACTTCAGCGTTCCAAGGAAGCCTATTATCAGCGTATTTTTGAACACACCAATCGGCAACGGTCAAGTGCAACGTGGAAGCTAATAATTACCATTCTCCGTCGGGATAATAAAAATGCCTTGCCTCAGTTTAAAAACTTTCGGGGTAAAGTTTTAAATGGCGCAACACTCGCGAATCATTTTAATGAATACTTCAAAAATGCAGTTGCGTTGCGTGATGATAACGCGGAATTGTGTCGCCGGCTTCAGTCACGTGAGCCAAACTGCCTTTCTCGACCCAACAAACGAAAGGGTAGTATGCGAAATCTTCAAGCCTCAAAATAATAATAAATCACTCGATGCCGATGGTTTGCAGACTACACCAATAAAATACGTTTTATATTTACTTAGTGATGTACTAACCTATATTTACACAAAGCGCTTAGCTCTAGAACATGGTGTTTTTCAGAAGCCATGAAAAAAGCTCGAGTATCAGTAATTTTTAAAGATGGTGACCGACACAAAGGCCTATATCGGTTCTTCCCGTGTTCTCTAAATGTTTAGAAAAAAATTATTCATGTCCGCGTAACGAAATTTTTTACTAAACATGATCTGATAACAGATGCGCCGTTTGGCTTTAGATGCGGTAAGATCACTGAAACTGCGTTGGTGACATTAAAGGCAGCTATACTTCATAACTTTGAACAAAATAATTTCATTCTCGGCATCTTTCTGGATTTCAGCAAAGCATTTGACTCGCTTCATCGTAATATATTGTTAGAGAAATTAGAACCATATGGCATTAGTGATATTGGCAAATATTTAATTCAATGATATATTAGCAATTGGTGCCAAAGTATTTACATTAATGGAAATAGCACGCCATTTTCGCCCCTCACTTGTGGTGTACCGCAAGGCAGTGTACTTGGTCCACTGATGTTCAATGTTTACATTAATGATATTGTTCAACTCGACACCACAGTTAAATACATGATATATGCGGATGATTCAACAATAATCCTTGATGGCGTTAATTTACATGATAAGTAAAGCAGATCATATACTATCAAGGATTTCATCGTGAACCAGAATGAACCGGCTTAAAATTAATACAAATAAAACCAAATTCATTGTTTTTCGTGCCAAAAATGTAGTACTCACTACCCATCAACCTTTGGTTCTTAAATCAGTGCTGATGGATATTGTTGATAACCACAAAATACTTGGAGTTCATTTTCCTTTCAACCTTGGCTGGGATACGTAAGTAAATTTTGTTTGTAAGAGGCTTTCTTCGGCAACAGGACTGAGGTCTCGTTGTGGTAACATTTTCCTCTCAAGGTCAAACTTCAGATATAATACGCGCTGTTTATTTCACATCTAATCTATTGTTTTCTTGTATGGGCCACGACAACCAAAGCAAATATAAATCAAGTCATTACTCAGCAGAAAAAGATAGTCCGCCAAATTTGAAGTATTGATTCGTTTGGAACGACGCGTGAAGCTCTCCAAGAATTCATTATAATACGAGCTGACAACCTTTATACATTTGGCTTATTGCACACACTTTATTTATTGAACAGGGAGCTCTCTAACTTCATTAAATTACTTTCATGTCTCGAGCGTCGTGTCATTTCAGTTCCCACAAGAAATACAGACATTTCGTTTGTACCGCGTCTCCGCACCACGTATATACCAAGCTTCGGCCTACAACTTTCTCAAAACACTTAATACGCACGAAAGTACAATCACCTTCAACAATAAACAATTACACTCTCATTTCTGTTTGCTGGTGTCATAGGAACATGCGCTACAATCTTTTCTCATAGTCTCGTGTTTTTCATAGTTTAAATCCTGGGTCAAATACATTGTATCATGCTACATCTTGTTATCTCGCATATGTTTGTACTTTGTGTTTCATGTAATGTATGTATGTGTGCTTTAAAGGGCATAATTGTCAATGTATACGATGGTCTATGCACGATGTACCTTGATTCTTGGAAACTCCTTTTTATTGCACATTTATAACATGTATTTTAAAATAATCAATTGTGAAATCATTTGTGATTTAGTATGTATTGTTCATGTTTTATATTAGCACTTGCAAGGTATGTACCTCTAATCATTTCCACACTACTGCGATGTGCATGTACAGGTCACCAGCGCCTTTGTCAAGCCTTTCTCACGGCTTTTAGCCTTGGCAACCTTCCAGTTTTTGTCTGGTAAATAAAAGAAATTGAAAAGTTTGAAAAGCTTGAATTTCTACAAACTTAGGAAGGCCTAAACACAGTCGCAAGGCTTGCATCTCAAGCTATACAAGAGGGCGAAGCTTATAAACAGGAGCGCAAGCGTATATAATGCATCCAAATTCAAGGATTGACCGAACGTACCTGCCGTATATTGACAAAGGTGTTTGCCTTCGCATGCCAAATTGAGTATGACTAATCTTGCGTAACAAACTGACCGACCAAACACCCTTTGATGCTATGTAAGCGATGTGTGGTTTTCAATACATAGAGAGATCGTATAACACACCAAGGTATTTTATTTGCTCTACTTGCGGAATATACTCTAGACGATAAGTTACTAAGCGAAACACGAATGGGGTCTTTCAAAGGAAATGACACTAGGGAACGTTTTTGTACATTCAAATGCAGGTGAATTTCATCTAGCCGCCCTTGTAGAGCTGACAGGTATGACAGCTGTATCTGGTATAGATTGTGAATATTGCCGGCTGCAGCAAAATATGCCATTCCATCCCCATAAACATATGTGTGTACATCGTGATGTTGTGGTATAAAACTCACTAGTATAATAAATAAAACGAAAAAAAGGAATGCCCCTTGCGGAAGGCATCTTGTTTGCGCGTACGTAGACGAAAAATTGCCGCTTTGGGAAGAATAGAATGTCCGATTTCGTAAGAATTTCTCAATGCATGAATAATGTATTTTGGGAGCTTCATCTTGTGCAAATGATTAACTAAAACTACATGTTAAACGCTTTCATACCCTTTCACGATGTTCAACGTAACCAATGCAGCATATATGCTTTCTTTCACGCCGAGCTAACTGAATGCGGCTTTCAGTATCTATATGTGCCTGCCATATCCAGCACCCTGATCTGAAACCAATTTGAGACGGCTTTAGAATATTTTTCTGGTTAATGAAATTTATTATACGAATGGTCAACACTCGCTCAATCAATTTTACAAAATTTTAAGTTAGCGCAATGGGTCTAATGTTGTCCAGTTCATAACCCTTTATCTAGATTTTTAAGCAGTGGTATCCGCTTAGCTATTTTCCAAGCCGGAGGGAGTCATGCCATTCTTATTAAGTAGTTGATAACATCAAATAAAAACTCTTGAGATTTCTTAATTAACATTTTTAACTGAGCTGACGTGACTCCATAAAGGCCCGGAGCCACTGACGGAACGCTATCTACTATCTGTTAATTTAGAACTGGAAATGTCAATGAAGTCGTTGTCACATAGAACATGCTTTGGCAATGAAAATAACGGGGAAGAAAGCGCTCCTCTGACCTCTATATCAATGATATCTAACGAATCTTCAATTTACTCCGGAGACAAAATAATAGACTGTGTGCTGATAGTTCGTGGTATCATTTCCTAAATGAAGAAATCTTTAGAGTGCGCGCTTATTGTTGATTTAGATAGATACTTGAACGTCCGAATGGCCTAATTTTCTTTTGCTTACGAAACTGTTCTTTTGAAAACTCCAGCGTAAAACTGGTAGTCCTTCCAGTTTTATAGGGCACTGATAGAACAACAGTTTTTTTTTCAGGCTGCCTTTATATGCCTGCAGTCTCTGGAACAATCATCATTCCACCACGGTGAATTACCGTTCTTCCTCACAGATGTGACGGTAATTTCAGATTTTTTCGCTGGAACTCTCTGTATGAAAGCTCATAACTCTGGACTTCGTGATTGTATCTGATAGAAAGGTTAGTGATGAAAGCAAACATTTTTAAATGTAGTATAATTTCTAAACGTGCGTGCCTTAGAAACGACTGAGAATAAAGGACTTCTTGTTTCAAAAGTAATCGGCTTGTGATCGCTGTTCGTTGCGCAGTTAACCACAGATCAAGCCAAAATATTAAGGCTGGCGCTTGCGAAAGTCAGATCTGATGAAGAAGATGTGTTGCTTGTCAATAATACGTTGGGCTTCATGAATATAAATATGTGAGATTGTTATCTTGGGACCAGTTCTACAAACGGTTCCCAAACGCATCAGTTTTTACATCTTCTGTGACATGATGGGTGTTAAAATCTCCAATCAATAAAGTATTTATTCCATACATGTCTACTATAGTGTCCAATGGCCTGGTATAATGCACGTTTGACAGAAAACAAAACATTAGCTATTGAAATTGTGTGACAAGAAGGCAGACTTATCTTTATAACTAAAATTTCGTATACTGTGTACAGCAGCTTTAGCGTTACTTTAGCTTTTAAAGTAACGGCAACAACTGTTTGGCAACGACTGTTTGATAATAATGTCATTATTCCACCACCTCTGGAAGAGCGGTCTATAGCCCAAACGAACGGTAACTCTTGACATAACGGCTGTTGTCTTGATTGGGCCAAGTTTCTTACAACAAAATTGAATAGGAATTAGCTGAAAACAGAGACAGTGTAAATCAGTATTTGCAGGAAATATTGAACGACAATTCCACAGCGAAACTCTCAATGATGCAATTTGTTGAAGTAATCGTCGGAGAATTTTCTTCAAAATACTTTCCTTCAAAAGTTTTCTGGCCGGAATCTTTTTTTTTGTTTGTGGGGACACAAGGTTTGCACGGTTCAGCGGGGATCGGCTTACGTTTCTGAGCACGGGTATGAATTTCCACATCAGTAGATACGTTCAAGCTCAGCACTGGCAATGAGCGTGCAGCGGCCGGAGCTATTGCAGCTATCAGAGGCATGCACTTTGTCACTTACTTTCTTAAAAAAGCTAGTAAAAAGGTAGCAACTGCAAGCAAATAGGCAGTAACTGCAGCGCTTACTACCTTTCTTCGGCCGTTACTAACCTTTTGCTACCTGTTAACTACCTTCGTTAGGGAACAGTTATTCCCTGCAACCGTTACTAGCATTTTGCGACCTGTTTACTACCTACCTTAGAAAACAGTTAGTAACTGGCATGAAAGAGGTACTAACTGCAGTCGTTACTACCTTTCTTGCTCGTTACTTTTTTGCTACCCGGCTTTTGACTATATATTCAAAAATAGTGTGTGAATGCGATTCATATGATTTATGAGAGGAATTGTCTCGACGTATTTTAAATAAACACAAAAATGACGCAGAAGGTATCCATAGATCAAGAAAATAATTTTTGTTCTAGATTACGCAACCTAGATATGTAAACGTCATTCTGATATTGTCGAAACGGAGAAGTACAGGTTAACGAACCACAAGCATGTGCTACACGCATTGTAATAGACAATTACAACAAACTCAGATCAAAATCACCAGATCAAAATCACCAGGCAGATCAAAATTACCAGACGGTCACAAACAGCCCCAAGGACAGTCACAGTTATTCAACTGCGGCGTGTCTCCAAATATTATCGTTGTTTTGGCGCGTCGAGCCCCAAAAACGATTATTACCTTTTAAACGCTGATATATTAGCCGTGTGAAGCATTCCAATGCACCGAGATTTAATTCGATACCTTGTTCCGGCCACTGTACATAATGCCTTTTTGTGGCTCTTTTGTGATAAATAAATATAACATATAATTTTTATAAGTATCGTTGATTAAACTTCTTGTGCTACGTAACCAAACGAACGTAACCATGTAGTACATTAAAGTGCTGTAGATTTGAATTAGTTATTTTTTATTCTGAAACACACGTGCTCCCCTGTGCCAAACATGCCCCTACAAAGTAGAGGAATATATACCCCATGCTTACGTCTTACTACGTGTACACGTAAAAAAGTGGTGACCTTGTTTGGTCTATTCCTTGTTCGAATTTATTGCACACCACTCTTTCTTACCCGAAGTTAATGGTAATGAGACAATAATTGACCAACATTAACAGTAAATGAATAATGTCAAAATGAACGAACAAGTATCCATATTACTTTTTTTTCTTGAAACCTTTATAGTTACTATCCATAGGTCGTAACGGCTAGGGTAGCAACAGTTACTAAATGCTGGTAGTAACAGCAAAGGTGGTAAGCGTTACCTCCCTCGCCGTTACTAACTGCGCTTACTGCCAGGGTTGTAACATACGTGACAAACCATTACTACCCCAAAGTTAGCAAGTACTAACACCTTTTTTTAAAGGGTGTATCGGATTTACCTCATTTGTGGTAGGAAATTTACACCACTCGAGAGGACCGGTTGGTTGCGGGGTTGTAAGCTTAGCAATTTCATTGGTTACGACTGCAGCAATACATTTGGAGATGCTGTCAACTAGTTGATCCATCACCCTGGCCATAGCTTTTCCTACAGCTACCTCAACTGCTTGTGCAATGCTCGTTTCCGTGAACGTTTGACGTGCTGTAACGCCAGCATAACCATAATCTCGTTCCTTGATAATAGTCATTGCCTCCCTCCTAGGTCATCTCCTTTTATAATGACCTCGAGAACTTATATTTCTCGTTGTCTAGTTTGACGATCTGAGTAGTCAGCAGCGCGTTGTCCACGTACCACACAAATAACACATGTCCTCTTGTGCCCTACATTCTCCATTTGCGTGGTCTACACCGCTTCTGCTGCATCGCCCACCTAGCTTACAGCCATCGGCCCCATGACTGAACCTCCAGCAGTTCCAGCACTGCAACGGGCGATACACTGATTGATCTACTCGAAACACCAGAGGCCACGCTTTAATCCGAGAAGGACATGAGGTGTCAGCAAAAGTCGCAATCACGGACTATGTTGGGACGCGCTTGTTGTCTACAACTCAATTGTATCGATAAACTTCCACCACACCTGCAACAGAGAGCTTCTATAGAGTTTCAACAGGGCTCATCTGCGCGTTTACACCTCGCACAATGGCTTTTGTGCAAGCCAGACGAGGGAACGAATACACTCACCAGAATTGATGCTAAGAATGAACGTTTGAGAAGGTCTCTCACAGATACTTAGTCTGGCGATCTGCAGACTATCCCACCGCGACCATACTTCCGCACGTCAGTTATGGTCTGGTAGTTTAAGGACACTGCATGAAGGTGTTCTTGAATGGCGTTCAGGTTATGCAACTTAATTAAGTGACCACCCAAAGGTATCAGCGCGACGAGAATGCTGCTCACACCAACACTGTGAAACAAGTAAAGAGGAAGGTCATCAAGCCGCAAGGAGGCCGTCCACGGGGAACGATCCTGCCCAGGATAATTCCTGGACATCAGTGCGCCTTCAAATAACCAAGCAAAAACTTGGCCCACTTTTAAATGAAAGATCCTATAAGAGAAGAAGACTATACACGGTACTTAGCCAAACAAACCAGCAAGGAAGCAAGAGGCTTTTTCAGCTATGGGCCGAGTATAACTGAGCCAATGTCGGTCGGTTCGAGCCCAGCAATAACTAGGAGAGCGGATGATGTGGTACGATGTGGGTTAAGTAGCCATCCGGTCTGTTCTGAGCATGTTCCGCACTGTCTCGCCCGTGCGAGCCCCCCTACCCACCCCCCTTTTTTGTCTTTCTGAATAACGAGCTTTTTCTTCTTCCTCGTTTTCCAGCAATCTGGCTCGCCTTAATGCCTTTCGCACACGTACGTTCATGTCAGTATGTTATTTCGAGCGCGAACACACGACACAATCACTCAAACACGCACACACCCAGGCATCAAACACACACAGCGCTCACTTCCAACTGATCTATTCATAGCTTGAAGGCTTGAATATATGCATGGCACATGTGCGCACTAACACTATAGAAGGCCAACAGCATACATTATCAGTACATACAGTTAATCAATGTCGGACCATCAAAGCGATAAACTGGAATTCACTCAGTAACAATGATAGCGAACGGGAACTTACACAGTGATCTTTGTTTTGTTGTTGTTTATTTTTCAACTAAAATGCCTCTAACACTTCACGTGCAGTTTTACTTGCGCTTCTGTCTAAAATCTTCGTCTCGGGGAATCGCGCGTCACAACCACACGAGATGACATGCGCGACCAGGTGCGCATACTTGTCATCTCGTTTTGTTAATTTTTGGGCGTGTTCCCTTAATCGATCATTAATACATCGTTCGGTTTGGCCAATGTTCACTTTCCGCAGGATAAAGGTATGGAGTACACAACCCCCGTACATGCACGTATAGTAAATTGCTATCTCATGGTTGCGCGTTTCCACACTTCATATCATTTCTTTACCTTCGTGCAATTTATTTTTTTGTATGGCTGCATTCCGCATTCTGCCATTGCAAGCATTTTCGTGGGAAGCGGAATATGTCTCTGTCGGCGCGGTAGTGGTACCTAAAGTAAAAACTAACGCGCGCAGCTATCGCGTCTTGTTCGCTTAAAAAGGTCGATGGCATCACCAGCTTGGCATGTTGTGATTTTCGTAATGACTAATAAAGGTAATATCATGTGTGGCGCGCAAATCCACTTTCTTCGGGCAGAAATCATTCTGACGATGCATATGGTCTGATGATTTATCCCAGCAAGGGACTCGAGATTTAGGACTTACCTATACAATTTGGAGAAACGACATCACTGCCGCCGAAATCACGCTGGCCTCCTATTTGTTTACCAACTAGTTCACGGCATGATATCTTACCCTTTGCTTCTCAGTTGTGTAAGTTTTCGGATTCCACGTAAATTAGCCATAGAAAATTGACCATTTAATGTACCTGCCTCTTTTCACCGCTGACGAAATAGCTGATTTTCTTGCGAAGGCATTCCTTTCGACACCAATTACTCTCATTTTCCCTAATACAGTATACATTACGGTGGCGCGATTTCACACACTTAAAATCAGGGAAAGTTTATCTGACCCTGCACTGACGGCTTCTCCAGAGTACAAATACTTGTTATTTCCCTGGCGCAGTGAACTGACTAATTCAAGGATTATGGAAGTTGTCATCACAAAATTTTTTTGCCGCGTTACCTCCCACAAAGCAAATGTCTGTATTTCTTGTGGGAACTGAAATGACACGACGTTCGAGACATGAAAGCGATTTAATGAAGTTAGAGAGCTCCCTGTTCAATAAATAAAGTGTGTGCAATAAGCGAAATGTATAAAGGTTGTCAGCTCGTATTATATTGAATTCTTGAAAAGCTTCACGCGTCGTGCCGAACGGGTCAATATTTCAAATTTGGCTTGCTATCTTTTTCTGCTGAGTAATGACTTGATTTATATTTGCTTTGGTTGTCGTGGCCCATCGAAGAGTACAATAGATTAGATGTGAATTAAACAGCGCGTATTATATCTGAACATTGGCCTTGAGAGGAAAATGTTACGACAACGAGACCTCACTCTTGTTGTCGAAGAAAGCCTCTTACAAACAAAATCTACATACGTATCCTAGCCAAGGTTGGAAGGAAAATGAACTTCGAGTATTTTGTGGGTATCAACAATATCCATCAGCACTGATTCAAGAACTAAAGGTTGATGGGTAGTGAGTACTTTATTTTGGCACGAAAAACAATGAATTTGGTTTTATTTGTACTAATCTTAAGCCGGTTCATTCTGGCCCACGATGAAATCCTTGATAGGATATGATCTGCTTTACTTATCATGTAAATTAACGCCATCAAGGATTATTGTTGAATCATCCGCATATATCATGTATTTAACTGTGGTGTCGAGTTGAACAATATCATTAATGTAAACATTGAACATCAGTGGACCAAGTACACTGCCTTGCGGTACACCACAAGTGAGGGGCAAAAATGGCGTGCTATTTCCATTAATGTAAATACTTTGGCACCAATTGCTAAGATATCATTGAATTAAATATTTGCGAATACCACTAATGCCATATGATTCTAATTTCTCTAACAGTGTATTACGATGAAGCGAGTCAAATGCCTTGCATAAATCTAGAACGACCGAGAGTGAAATTATTTTGTTCAAAGTTATGAAGTATAGCTGCCTTTAATGTCACCAACGCCGTTTCAGTGATCCTACCGCATCTAAACCCAAACTGCGCATCTGTTATCAGATCATGTTTAGTAAAGAATTTCGTTACGCGGACATGAATAATTTTTTTCTAAACATTTAGAGAACACGGGAAGAACCGATATAGGCCTTTGTTGCGGTCACCATCTTTAAAAATTACTGATACTCGAGCTTTTTTTATGGCTTCTGAAAAACACCATGTTCTAGAGCTAAGCTATATGTGTATATATAGGTTAGTACATCACTAAGTAAATATAAAACGTATTTATTTGGTGTAATCTGCAAGCCATCGGCATCGAGCGATTTATTATTATTTAGAGGCTTGAAGATTTCGCATACTACCTTTTCGTTTGTTGGGTCGAGAAAGGCACTTTTGGGTCGAGAAAGGCACTCACGTGACTGAAGCCGGCGACACAATTCCGCGTTATAATCACGCAACGCAACTGCATTCATGATGTATTCATTAAAATGATTAGCGAGTGTTGCGCCATTTAAAACTTTACCTCGAAAGTTTATAAACTGAGGCAAAGCATTTTTATTATCCCGACGGAGAATGGTAATTATTAGCTTCCACGTTGCACTTGACCGTTGCCGATTGGTGTGTTCAAAACTACGCTGATAATAGGCTTCCTTGGAACCCTGAAGTTCAGCGCGTTTAATCTATATCGAAGTTTTTTTTTATTCTTTAGAAATTTCAGCAGAGCGCGTACGTAAGAAAGTGTGATAACAGATGTGCTTATGCTTTATCATTGTCAAATGTTTGCCAGTGACCCTGGTTTTTTTTGCCTTTCTTGCAGATTTTAACGTTTTGAAAAGAAAATGTTTTACGTAAATGCGTTTAAAGATGTGGATGAACGCATCATATGCGCTATAGGTATTTTTCTCTTTGAGTAAAGATGACTGGGATTGATTCAATATATCGAAAGCAAAAGCTTCAAGACGTCGAGATGTAATGTGCTGTATGGTATGCAGCACCTGCCACGTCCCTTTATCGAGAGGTTTGCCAAAACACGGGACAGTGGTCACTAATGTCAGATGTTAATGTTCCTGCAATATAAATATCTGTGTCAACACTGGTAATGACAAGATCTAGTGCTGATGCAGTGGAGCACGTTATTCGTGTTGGCGTAATAATTAGATTTTCAAATCAACTAGAGAGTAAGAAGTTATTTATTTCGCGGATGACACAGTTTTCTTCCAGTGTGTGTGTGTGTGCGTGTGTGTGTGTGCGTGTGCGTGTGTGTGCGTGTGTGTGTGTGTGTGTGTGCGTGTGCGTGTGTGTGTGTGTGTGTGTGTGTGTGTGTGTGTGTGTGTAAAGGCATTAAAACGTTATGGCGTAACCAGTTCACCAGCGATCGAGCGGAGACCATTCTTCGTCTACCTCGTCAGGAACACACGTGCGTCTCCCCAAGGAATTTCAATATGCATGCATGTAGCGATGTTGTTAACATGAGTTGGCAACCGCAAACTTTATGTCACGACATGGCGCTAACGGAGGGTTCTTCGTTATAGACAAAACAACAGTAAACAACAAAATACTTGCTTTATTCAAAACATAACACAAATTGTTAAAAGCATCGACCTTTCGGTCGCGGTAAGCAATGCATGACAAAAACGAAAATGTTCAGGAAAAGTGGTGGCACTGGGCTCAGCACATTTCTCCCGCAAATGGATGTTCTTGACGCAACATCGGAAAAACAGGCCAGTGGCGAAGCCGCTGCAGCCTAAGCTCCAAAATTCGAAGACGCCACTGACGCTTCCCACTGGGCTGCTGCGTGCGATTCTCTCCAGCTGAGCATCCACCGCAGTACCGCCCAGAATGCAGCACGCAGAGAGGTGGGGCCACTGAAACAGCGTGAAGCACATGTGTGAACCACAGCGTTCATATGCATTCGCGAAAAACGACTCGAAAGACGTCTTTTTTTTCCTCAGAGCAATATTCTCGGGCTTTGCTCGGCCACCTCTAAAAGTTTCCTGCACGTAATGTGGATTTGCATGGCCACAAGGGTCGGAGACATAAATGTTGTAGGCCCGTGTGCTCAGATTTGGGTGCACGCTAAAGAACCCCAGGTGGTCGAAATTTCCGGAGCCCTCCACTACGGCGTCTCTCATAATCATACGGTGGTTTTGGGACGTTAAACCCTACAAATCAAGGGTCGAAGGCATTGTGCACTTCCTCTGTGGTCTTCCCACCTTCGACCAAGTAATGATGGCGTGACGTCATCATGTAGCATCGCATTCAGTGACGTCATGTCAACGATACAGAAATTTCTGATCTGCAACGTCATAGTGGTGAAATCATGAGATCATTTTTGCACAAAGATTGCTGACACTAATGCTGCAACGGGTCCCTGACGGCGACTGTTAATCTTTGCATTTGATGGGGCATCAAAAATTTAGGCCTAATAAGTACCCAGGTTCCACGTGTTGGAGCCACATTATGAATACGCTGAGGCACGCCGTAGATGGGAGCTCCAGAAATTACAACCGGAGTTCTTTAGTAGCAGGGACGTCGCTAAGTACACGGACCTTATTCTTGTTGCCTCCCCCGATACTCGACCGCAATCTAAACTGCGACCTTCGGGTCAGCAGACGGGAAGAGCAGCCGCTGTAACAGCGTGCTCCACGTCACGCATTATTTAGCGATTTGTGTGTATCGAATCATTCTTACACCACTGCTGTCACCGCGGCGTAACTTGTAAGGAAACAGCCAACCTACCTGTCAACCTCCCAAGCCTTTGCCGTGGCAGGTCCCGAAGAGCGGTGGAAGGCAGAACGGAGCTGTGATCCACGTCCAAGACCGGCATTCTCTCTGCCTCCAGTACAGTGCCAATAAATGTCACACGCTTCCTTTGTTGCCGATCGAAGAGAGGGGTGGGAGACGCCGCCGAGCCGACACTTGCGTCGGAAAACATGGCGATGCCAGCACCAGCCCTTGCTATGGTGACTAGAAGCCACCATATTCTTGCAATGTCGAGGCGGGTGAGAGAACCGGCTGGTAGGTGGAGGATAGTGGAAGCAGTAGTCTTCCAGAAGGATGGTCAAGTGGTCTCGACGATGGCAGGAGAACAGTCGCCGGTCAATCATTCGGTAAGGCTGCCCACTTGCTCTTCCAGGTGCGAAAAAGCTAACCGTGGAAACGAGAGGCATGATGTACGATCGGCGGCAGCACCTTGTGCGCGATGGAACGTGAACTGACGCCTTTTCTTCTTCGCCTTTTATATCAGCTACACTGCACTCGTGCTGGCGCAAAGTATCTGTATTTGTCATTATCATTATACAAACAATTATAACTTCTTGAACGTGCTCAGGAACATCCATAAGGTCTGCGGCGGCTGCATTTCCGATGGAGGCGGAAATGTTGTAGGCCCGTGTGCTCAGATTTGGGTGCTCGTTAAAGAACCCCAGGTGGTCTAAATTTCTGGAGCCCTCCACTACGGCGTTTTCACGAATCCCTCCACTATGTGAAGGGATTCGTGAAAACGGAAAAGAGAAGTATCTGTACTTTATGAAATACTATTCTAAAACAGTGCAAAGCTGCGATAAAACAACGAAGGCGGACTGTGAAAAACTTCAACATCATGAAAGTTAGCATTACATAGGCTCTTTAGTCTGTCAGCGGTAGAGTGCGTCAGCGGTAAAGAGTAGGCAGGTACAATAAATGGTCAATTTTCTATGGTTAATTTACGTGGAATCCGAAAACTTACACAACTATGAAAGGGTAAGATATCACGCCGTGAACTAGTTTGTAACAAAATAGGAGGCCAGCGTCATTTCGCTGGCAGTGAAGTCGTTTCACCAAATTGTATAGGTAAGTCCTAAATCTCGAGTCCCTTGCTGGGAGAAATCATCAGACCATATGCATCGTCAGAATGATTTCTGCCCGAAGAAAGTGGGTTTGCGGGCCACACATGATATTACCTTTATTAGTCATTACGAAAATCACAACATGCCAAGCTGGTGATGCCATCGACCTTTTTAAGTGAACAAGACGCGAGAGCTGCGCGAGTTAGTTTTTACTTCAGGTACCACTACCGCGCCGACGGAGACAAATTCCGCTTTCCACGGAATTGCTTGAAACGGCAGAATGCGGAATGCAGTCATGCAAAACAAATAAATTGCACGAAGGTAGAGAAATGATATAAAGTGTGGAAACGCGCAACCATGAGATAGCCATTTACTATTCGTGCATGTACGGGGGTCGTGTACTTCATACATTTATCCTGCGGAAATTGAACATTGGCCAAATGGAACGATGTATTAATGATCGGTTAAGAGAACACGCCCAAAAATTAACAAAACGAGATGAAAAGTTCGCGCACCTGGTCGCGCATGTCATCTCGCGTGGTTGTGACGCACGATTTCCTGAGACAAATATTTTAGGCAGAAGCGCAAGTAAAACAGCACGTGAAGTGTTAGAGGCTTTTTTAATTGAAAAAACAACAACAATCACAACAAAACAAAGATAACTGTGTTTAAGCTCCCCTTCGCTATCATTGTTACCGAGTGAATTCCAGTTTATCGCTTTGATGGTCCGACATTGATTAACTGTATGTACTGATAATGTATGCTGTTGGCCTTCTATGGTGTTAGTGCGCACATGTGTCATGCATTTATTCAAGCATTCGAGCTAAGAATAAATCAGCTGGAAGTGAGCACTGTGTGTGTTTGATGCCTGGGTACGTGCGTGTGTGAGTGATTGTGTCGTGCGTTCGCGCTCTAAAGAACTTTTTTACATGAACGTATGTGTGCGAAGAGCGTTAAGGCGAGCCAGATTGCTGGAAGACGAGGACGAAGAAGAAGCTCGTTATTCAGACAAACAAAAAAGGGGGGTGGGTAGGGGGGCTCGCGCGGGCGAGACAGTTTGGAACGTGCTCAGAACAGGCCGGATGGCTACTGAACCCACATCGTACTACATCATACGCTCTCCTTGTTATCTTTTATTATCTGCAACTTATTATCTTCTACAGCACGTTTACAATCCTAATTCCATGTGAAAATAAATTAAGTACCTTTATTCACAACGGGAGCACACAGAATGCGTTGATCAAACAAGTGTGTGTAGTGCGGATGGTTGGCGTGACAAAACAGCTGAAAGAAAATATCCACGCTCCAGAGCTATCAAACGTGTTATTAGTGTCGTGAATCACTACAGCATATTGTTGGGGTGGCACAATAATAAATATTGCCCATATTACTGCACCGTTGGCTAATAGCGTCCGAAATATCGGGCGCGTAGCAGACGCCCACGCCTTCGGCGCTGCTTTCATCGCGGAGAAAGAACATGGGTCCGGCATGGCAGCGCCGGGGCGCGGTAGTTCACCGTACAAGGCCCTCACTACTTTTATGTATTGGCACTGCGCTTCGGACACTCACCCTATTCTTGGTCGCTCTAACCATGGTCGAAACTATAGTGTACTAGAATATACTGTACACTGTGTTGAAACTATAGTCGAAACCACCACTGACCCGGGTACAGGAAAACTAGTAACTGCATGAACTTTTTCCGGGTCCGGGTGCACACCAGAAGCGTCGACAAGGTTGCCCAAAGCCGTAATTTGGCGGCGTCCGAAGTGGCACTTCGACGATTTTAGTTTCAGTGCGGGATATGTTGAGAAAAGCTGAGAAAGTTGGTCTAAATTGTTGGGGAATATACAACGACATCGTCAAGATAACAAAGACATGTTGACCATTTGAACCCTTGTAGCAGAGAGTCCATCATTCGCTCGAACGTGACTGGGGCATTGCATAGCCCAAACGGCATAAACGTGAACTGATATAGGCTGTCTGTAGTTACAAATACAGTCTTCTCTTGGTCTTTTTTGTCGACAACAATCTGGCAGTAGCCGGAACGTAGGTCTATTGAAGAAAAGCATTGGGCGCCGTGGAGACAATCCAGAGCGTCATCGATGCGGGGTAAAAGGTAAACGTCTTTTTTCGTCTATCTATTCAGATGGCGGTAATGCACGCAGAAGCGTCACGTGCTATCTTTCTTTTTAACGAGCACAACGGGGGACGTCCAAGGGCTCGAAGAGGATTCAATAATTCCTTTGGCTAGAATCTTGGTGACTTTTTGTTGAATTACATAACGCTTGGTGGCAGACACCCGGTATGGTCGCCGATGAATGGGATGAGAATCACCTAAGTTATTGCGGTGCTTGACGAGTGAAGTCTGGCCGAGTGGACGGCTGTCTATGTCGTATATGTCGTGGTATGAAGCCAGAAGGCGGCAGAGCATGACTGACTTCTCAGGTTCGAGGTCCGGGGCGATCATAGAGCGTAAGGTTGCATCGAGGCACGTGACATCCTGCGAGTGACCTCGGTGATCGGGACATGCGTCAGCCGCAAAACAGGTGACGTGGTCGTCAATTAAGGGTCTCAGCGTGGCGATTGATATTTCTTGAGGTAGCACTTGTTTTATGAAACGAAAATTTATAACAAGTAAATATGTTCGGCTAGAGGCCATGGTTACGACGGAGTGTGGGGCGCACCAGGAGAACATCAGGAATCGGCGTCACGGTATTATCACCGTTGAGCACGAGAGAATGTGTTGCCAATTCCAAGAATGTGAGAGCTTTAGGTGATTCCGGAAGAAGTCAGTGGTGCACAGGCTGTTAGAGAGTTCAGGGTGGGAATCTGGGAAAAGACAAAGTTCTGGGCAGAGAGTACCGGCGGCAGAATCTATCAGGGCAGAATGCGTCGCTAGGAAGTCCATGCCGAAGATTAGGTCGGGCGGGCAATTTTCAAGCACCGTAAACAAAACGGGGACATGGCGGCCGGCAATACTAACACGAGCGGTACACATTCAAGTGATGGCCACAGTTCCACCATCAGCGACACGGAGGGCTTTTGTTGCTGCAGGCGTGAGGACTTTTTTGAGCAGGTGACACAAATGAGCACTCATTATGAACACTTGAGCTCCGGTATCAACTAACGCCGTCAAAGAAATACCGTCCACATACACCTCAATCAAGTTCGTTTTAGTAGGGAGCGTAAACGGAGGATTCGGATCAGTCGCAATTGATGCAGCACTACCTCCCGGAGCTGCATGATCCATTTTTCCGTTCCAGAGGATTCATGGTTGACCGGTGACGAATAGCGACGTGGTTGGGACGATGGGCAACGGCGGCGTTGAGGTGACGGCGAACGAGCGGTGCAGCGGCTGTTAGGGACGTCGGAAGAAGGGTACACACGACTGGGCGAATACCGATGGGAGTCCCTGTATGGGCGAGTAGAGGAAAATGGGCTCCAGTTTGAGGGCGTCCAAGTTCTGCGGCAGTATCGGAAGATATGGCCAACTCGTTAGCAGCAGAAGCAGATTGGTCTGTAGCCTGCAGTTCTCCATTCCGTCGGATTGAGGGATAGCGGCATAAAATGTAAGTCATGGCGTGGTGCATATATTGTCATTGGTCTGGAGGTGGGTCGAGAGGCAGAGCAGGGCACATGAATACCAAGCTTTGCAATTTCCTGCCTCACGACGGCTTGAATAACAGAGAACGCCGGAGGCGTTTGTGCGGTGCCATGGTCGAGCAGGTGTGGAGGAAATGGTACCGGATTGACGCCTCTAACTCCCGTTGAACTATACGTGTCACACTGTCCTGCATGGGTGGTTCGGAACCGATATCGGTGCAGGTTGATGTAACAGCCGTGTTTGGTAGCCGCGTAACCTGAGGCAGAACACGGCGGCTTTTGACCATTTCGAAGCTGCGGCATTCTTTAGTAATCATATCTACGGTCGTGACGTTGGTGTAGACGGGCAAGTTGAAGGCGTCGTTCGCGATGCCCTTGAGTATGTGGCCCACCTTGTCACTCTCTGTCATTTGCTCGTCCACTTTCCGGCACAACGCGAGCACGTTCTGTATGTACGAGACATACGACTCAGTTGATGATTGCACACGAGTGGCAAGTTCTTTTCGCGCTTCCATTTGGCGACCAGACGGGCCCACAAAGAGGTCGCGTAGTCGCTCCTTGAAGATATCCCAGCTGGTGAGCTTGGTCTCATGGGCGTCGAACCAAACACGTGGGGTGACGTCCAAGTAAAATATTACACGTGCGAGCATCATGGTAGGGTCCTATCGGTGTGTCTGGCTAACACCCTCGTATATACGGAGCCAACAGTCAACGTCAAGCCCAGGTTGTTCGGTGAATGTACCGGGATCACGGTGGTGGGGCATCCTCAGGTATGTGGTGGCTGGAGCTACATATGGAGACGGTAATGGGTTGTTGTCGTTGGAAGCCATGGCCGGAGACTGAACGGTTTGGCCACTGCGAAGCTTCGTGTTGAGGGCGGAGAACGTTCCACGTCCACCAATTATGTTACGGAAAAGAAGAGACGCCGTATCGACGATGATGTGGACTAGATTTATTTGAAACCAGCGGTAATAGCGTGACCAGTCGACCAGCGATCGAGCGGAGACCATTCTTCGTCTTCCTCGTCAGGCACACACGTGCGTCGCCCCCTAGAATCTAAATATGCATGCATGTAGCAATATTGTTAACATGAGTCGGCTACCGGAAAGCTTTACGTGACGATAGTGCACTAACGAAACGTTGTCCGTTATAGACAAAACAACAATAAACAACCAAATACTTGGTTTATTCAAAATATAACACAAAATGTTAAAAGCAACAACCCTTCGGTCGCAGTAAGCAATGTTTGACAAAAACGAAAATGTTCAGAAAAAGTGGTGGAACTGGGCTCAGCAAATTTCTCCTGCAAATCTATGTTCTCGACACAACATCGGAAAAACAGGCCGGTGGCAATGCTGCTGCAGCCCAAGCTTCAAAATTCGAAAACGCCACCGATGCTTCCTACTGGGCTGCTGCGTGCGATTCTCTCCAGCTGAGCAGCCACCGCAGTACCGCCCAGAATGCAGCACGCAGAGAGGTGGGGCCACTGAAACAGCGTGAAGCACATGTGTGAACCACAGGGTTCATAACCATTCGCGAAAAACGACTCGAAAGACGTCCTTTTTTTTCCTCAGAGCGATATTCTCGGGCTTTGCTCGCCCATCTCTAAAAGTTTTCTGCACATAATGTGGATTTGCATGGCCACAAGGGTCGGAGGCATTGTGCACTTCCTCTGTGGTCTTCCCACCTACGACCAAGCAATGATAGTGTGACGTCATCATGTACAATACTTTCAGTGACGTCATGTCAACGATACAGAAATTTCTGATCATCAACGTCATAGTGGTGAAATCCTGAGATCATTTTTGCATAACTCTTGCTGACACTAATGCTGCAACGGGTCCCTGACGGCGAATGTTAATCTTTGCCTTTGATGGGGCATAAAAGATTTCGGCCAAATAAGTATCCCGGGTTCCACGTGTTGGAGCCACGATATGAATACGCTGAGGCACGCCGTAGATGGGAGCTCCAGAAATTTCAACCGGTGTTCTTTAGTAGCAGGGACGTCGCTAAGTACACGGACCTTAATCATGTCGCCTCCACCGATACTCGACCGCAATCTAAACTGCGACCTTCGGGTCAGCAGACGGGAAGAGCAGCCGCTGTAACAGCGTGGTCCACGTCACGCATTGTTTAGCGATTTGTGTCTATCGAATCATTCTTACACCACTGCTGTCACCGCGGCGTCACTTGTAAGGAAACAGCCAACCTACCTGTCAACCTCCCAAGCCTTTGCCGGGGCAGGTCCCGAAGAGCGGTGGAAGGCAGGACGGAGCCGTGACCCACGTCCAAGACCGGCATTCTCCCTGCCTCCAGTACAGTGCCGATAAATGCCACACGCTTCCTCTATTGCCAATCGAAGAGAGGGGTGGGAGACTCCGCCGAGCCGACACTTGCGTCGGAAAACATGGCGATGCCAGCACCAGCCCTTGCTATGGTGACTAGAAGCCACCATACCCTTGCGATGTCGAGGCAGGTGAGTGAACCAGCTGGTAGGTGGCGGATAGTGGAAGCAGTCGTCTTCCAGAAGGATGGTCAAGTGGTCTCGACGAAGGCAGGAGAACAGTCGCCGGTCACTCGTTCGGTAACGCTGCCCACTTGCTCTTCCAGGTGCGAAAAAGCTAACCGTGGAAACGAGAGGCATGACGTACGATCGGCGGCAGCACCTTGTGCACGATGGAACGTGAAACGACGCTTCTTCTTCTTTGCCTTCTATATCACCTACACTCCTCTCGGGCCGGCGCAAAGTGTCATTGTTTGTCATTATCAATAATCAAACAATAATAATTTATTTAACGCGCTCAGGAACATACATAAGGTATTTGTGCAGGCGCAAGTAAAAATAAAACAGTAAAACTAAACAATGTAATACAGACTTAAAAAAAATAATACCAAGAGCGAAAATACGAAAAAAAATTAACCGGCACAAAATTAGGGAGGATATAATACAAGACGAGAATCATGGAATGGCAGACAAAAAGAAGGGAAATATACAAAACTATGTGAAAGGCTTCATGAACACGGAAAAGGGAAGAATCTGTGCATTATGAAAGACTATTCTAAAAATGTGCAAAGCTGAGATAAAAACAACGAAAGTGGACTGTGAAAAACACCAACATCATGAAAGTTTATATTACATTGGCTTTATAGTCTGTCAGCGGTAGAATATACCCTGTCAGCAGTAGAGTTTCAGCGGTAAAGAATAGGCAGGTACCTTAAATGGTCAGTATTATATGGCTAAATTACATGGAATCTGAAAACTTACAACACTAAGAAGCAAAGGGTGAGATAGCACGCCTTGAACTAGTTTGTAACAAAATAGAAGGCCAGCGCGATTTTGTCGTCAGTGAAGTGAAGGCAATGACAATAATCTGGCAGCGTTAGAACGACATCCCTAGTTGTTTCCAGCAAAACGATGGTAAATGCTAATGTTTTTTTTTTCTGCTGACGTCAGTGCCAGATTTAGCAAAGCCATTCCAGATCACAGATGCATACTCCAGTTGAAGAAGACATCTGGCGGTGTACAATTTCCGGAAGGCTCTAAGAGAACTCAATTCTTGAGAGATCTTACGAACACAACCGAGAAAAAGAAAACTTCGCATGACAGTACGTTTAATGTGAGCAGAAAAACTGAGTATACTCTCAAAAAGATAACCAAGATCAGTGAACTCATAAACCTTACACCTTGGATAACGACACGGTATTGACAGAGTAATGTATGTTTGCGAGTTATGCCTATCAACCTGGTCTTTGATGTATTCAGAGAAAGATTATTGTTGTCACACAATTCAGAGAAAGAAAACAAATCTAACTGCAGAAAGCAATAGCAGTTAACTGAATGAATTGAAAGAAATATCTTGATGTCATCAGCATACAAAAGAAAAATAGAAAAAGCAACGTCGCTAACGTAAGTTGAAAATAAGAGTGGGCCTAATACACACTGTTTAGGGACTCCACTAGTAATTCTGTACAAGGAAAACGTTTGGCCATTTACGGCAACATAACAAGGTCAATAATGGAGATATCTGTGGAAGAGATTCACAACATACGAGTTAACATCAAAGCTTCCAAGTTTAACTGAAAACAGCGGGTGGCTGAGTACCTCAAAAGCCTTGCTCAAGTCACAGTGAACTACGTCAACCTGTCCTCTTCGAGGAATAGGTGAACAGGTTTGCGCCATGAAACTAGAAATATTTGTGGTAATGGAGCGGCCACGGAGCAGCCCGTGTTTATTCGGAAATGTGAATTATCCACGCTAACATACAATATGTTCTGAAGAGCTAGCTTAAAGATCTTCGATGTGCTACACAGTAGAGAAATCGGGCTATATTTATTAACATCAAATTCGCAGCCCAACTCACCCCCAAGCAGCACCAGTCCTCCCCCTTCCCAACCTCACTCACTCCCCAAAAGATCATTCTTCATTCTCCAGCAGACTTCGGTGACCAAAGCCTTTTCGGGATGGTCGTTTAAATTATGATGCCAAAAGGAAAAAAAAAGCCGAGGAATCTTTCTACTAATCTTTCCTCTGTGAAAACGCAAATATAGTCAGGCACCAACCAAGCCCAATTCAAGTCATACACCGGTGAAAATATTTTCCCCTGATTCTGCCCCGCGCATTCGTTCGATCTGATACCGAAATTTTCTCTGCAGGCGACCTTCTCTGACCACATATGAGCTACACTTCTATAGTTTCTCTGCTGGATACACGGTGCTTTCCTGCTTCAGATATTTTCACCTTAGTGAGTTAAAGCCCCTCCATCGCGTCTACTGCTACTTCTTTAGGGCCAGTCAACAGGCTCCCACTTTCCTTTTTACACCTCTAAAACAAGCTCGGTAATTCGTAGCTTAGACCACAGCGATTACGTTTTCTTATTATTACACAGCTGCGCGACGCCCAGAGCCTACATTTCGAAAAACGATTCCCACGCTCCGTTCCTACGCCTGACCAATGCTCCTTCCAAGCGCAGTGATGACAGCTCGGCGATCGGCGACTTGACACAGCACACAGCTTGTCGATTGGTCTAAACCAGGTATCAACAAACAGTAGTGAATTCAACGACAGTTCATGTTCCAACACACAGCTACGAAAGAGCTATTGAATCACACGAGTTGCGAAACTCCGAAGGAGGTTCTATACCTTGTCTTCTGGGTTGGAGGTGTGCCCCCATAAGTTACACTATATATGCTACCTTCAGGTAGCACAAAGGTAGCATATACAGTACTCTTAATGACGCTGGTAGCCGCCATATTGGCAAAATAAGGACTCGGAAGCAGACGACCAAATGCTCTTCGTATAGCTCCGCTCTCGCCGTGGCCTTCGGAGACTGTGATTGATTAATATGTGGGGTTTAACGTCCCAAAACCACTTTATGATTATGAGAGACGCTGTAGTGGAGAGCTCCGGAAATGTAGACCACCTGAGGTTGTCACGGACGGCTATTTTTGGCGACACCGCGTCACGGCAATTAACGGGCGCCGTACTCCCCGACTGACCGGGAGAAACGGCGGCGTTTGAAAGGGAGCTGAGAAGAGCAGAATAGGTGCTCTTCTTAGAACGTCGCCGCCGACGTTTGATCCTTTTGTAACTGCGGCGGCGTCTGCAAGGTCGTAGAAGGCCATGGTATACCCCGAAAAAGGTTTAGACTACGAGACGCCATGGCTGAGAGCTAAGTGGTTGGCCGTTCCCACGGGGAAAAGCGTGGGAAACGCTCTGGTGGCCAAGCCGTATGACAACAACCCGACAGGTTGTCACTCTCGCCACTTGAGGTCCCTCTCCCAATTAAAAAGGGGTGGGGTCAAAATATTTTTGGGGCGGAGTTTCCCATCAATTAAACGTGCATGATTGGACCCAGGTAGAGGTCTCTTGTCCCCAAGGAAGAGAGCGAGGAGACACGAGGGGGATTTAAGCGCAAGATTTTGCCCTGCTAGGCAGACTAGTCGCTGACCAAGATGGTGTAGAAACAGATCAACAAGCATCTCTTCTAGAAGTTTTTAGTGTGGCTCTGTATCGGCTGGCCACCTAAACTTAGCCGTTCGTCTAGTTGTGACGCGATATTAACGTCTGCAACGTAGACATCGGGACTTCGCCTCGAGTTAGCTCAACCTGCTCGAAGTCACCTGCAAGCACTAGCCTCCCGGAGCCACCAGCGTTGCAACACCGCCGACATCGCAGTCGTGCCAGAACTCTCTTCGACTTCTCGCATCCGATCGTCGGGGACACAACGCTGCCGGTCATCACACGTATGCCTTCACCTGTTTATATCTTGGAACTTTCTCCTCCGTCGTTCTATTCTTGTTAGTTTGTGTAGTTTGTAATAGTTCTCTCTCGTAAGCTGATTTATTGTTTCTGTTATATCTTTCTTTAGTTGTATCAAGTGTCGATGTATTTTGTTAGTTGTATTGAAGTGTTGTATTAGATCCCGTGTTGCTGCAATATCACTAGAGTAAAGTTTGTTTTGTTTTCCCACGTCTCTGATCTCTTCACTGTCTCTGCTTGCGTACGGAACGAACCAACCTGCTGTCATTCCCGTCGCCGACTTCGCGCTGGCGACGCTAGAGTGGCAGCTTGTAACAAAACTGGCGTCCGCGAGACAGGACGTTCCGTACAAGAGTAAGACAGTGAAGGGTGAACGAGAACCGTGCGGACAGCGTGGTGATAGAGCCGCACAGTTGAAGCGGTTGCATCCTGCAATGATTGCGCTGTTTTTATAGTGGCATTATAGTGACAGTTGCAGTATGGAGTGGATGGATTTTGATAAGTGGATCGCGTACGGTAAACAGTTAGGCCTCGAGGGCGCCGAACTGAGACAATGTGTTAAGGAGCAGCAGGAACAGGCGCAGACGTTAGCCAGAGAAGAGCGGGCGCGGGCCCGGGAGAAAAAGAAAAAAGAATGGGAGAGAGAGCGCGAAGAAAAGGAGAGAGAGCGCAAAGAAAGGGCCAAAGAACGAGAAGCGGCAAGGGAAGAAAGGGAGAGGGAGCGTGAAGAAAGGGCGAAAGAACGAGAAGCGGCAAGGAAAGCGGCAAGGGAAGCCGGAGAACGGGAAGTGCAGTTACTGCAATTAAAGATTCGCCTCAGTGAGGGTAGCAGGGTGAGCCGATCCAGCAGTGAGCACGGCGATGCCGGCGAGAAACTGTCATTTGAGCGAGACACATGGTGTCAAGGGCTACTCACGGGTCGGCCGTGCGAGGCAAATGAAGCTGTTACGCGACTCGGTCAGCAGAACGCGAACAACTACGAGGTAGTTAAGGCAGAGATGCTCCGGATGTTCGGAACTTCTGTCTGGACAAAAGAAGAGCAGCTCAGACAAGAGTCTGAAAGAGAGCGCGAAGCAGAAAGACAAGAGTCTGAAAGCAAGGCGCGTCGGAAAGCGTTGGAGATTGAAGCGCGTCATGAAACGCCAGAACCAGAAATCGCGCTAGAAAAGGGCCCGCATATTCTCGAATGCAGCCATATAAATGATGTAGAGAACGAGGCCTTGGCCGGTCTCGAGGTAGAGACAGTATCAAAAACGGTCCTAGAGAGGATGAGGTGTGTGCCAGAAGCCCTAATGGACTCAGTAAGAAGCTGGAAACCATCCTCATGCCTCGAGAGGACGTCTCGAGATCGTCACATGCAGATAGGGTTAGCACAGTGGCTAAACACAGCGAGAACGCGACGCTTCAGGAGTGCAGCGATGCCATCGGAGAGGGCCCAGTTAATGGTTTCATCAGCATTAACAAAGATAATTTGGCCCGGCAGTCCGTCATGACACCGAGTTCAAAATGTTTGAGCGTGGGGAAAAATGTAGCACAAGCTCCAACGAGCTTCCCAACCCCTCAGTTCCCAACGCGACTTGATGATGGCATCGAGAGAAAAGAGGCAAGCAAACATCGCCGAAAAAAAAGAAGCGAAAGCGTTCGGCACTGCTTAAGCCTAGGACTAGTCCCACCCCGTCGCCAGAAAGACGAAGGGGTAGGCATTCAATCAGTTTTAGGAAACGTTAATGGTGGCGTTCAGCCTGGCACAAGCGGCGAGCCAGCTTTGGAGGAGGAAAAGGAGGTGCGTCACCCGAACGAAAGGCGCAGTTCATTTCGACGACTTCGGGAAAGCGGCCTTGGCCGAAGGTTCAAAGTCGAAAAGGCACAACGGCTAAGTACTGCGTGGGGGCGACCACAAAGACACAATTATCCAGGCTTCCCCCCTGTTTCTGGTGTCCCTTGCACATTCCTGAGGGGAGCCGGCCGAAATGCAGAATGAGGCGTGACAGCAGGACACAGCCTGGCATTCGTGCTTTTTGTAGCCTCTGGCGTGCTCGAAAACCGCCGGGAAAGCGACCCCATCGTGTGTGATTCAAAAGAATCCAGTTGAGAAAGGGGGAACGGTCAGTTCTAGTAACTTTTGCACAGGCGTGTTAAATATTGTTACTCAGTTGTATGCCAAGATGTGTATTCAAGTCTTTTAAATTTTGGAAGTTACGTGATGCGGTGTAATTTTTTTAAAAGGGAAATCGCCGAACCAAAGGCTGAAAAATGGCATCGAAGTAATTTAATCATTGTGCGAAAATTTGCATAAAGGTAAAAACCAAGAAAATGTGTCATTTTTCTAGTTGTTTCAAAGGCTTAGTGTGGCATCGTATATCTCCACTGCCATGGGGATGTGGCATGAATGAGCATTTGAGGAAGATGTTAGCATAAACCGAATGATTTCGTAAATTGATTAAGATTGGCGTGACCCGGTACAGTTATCGTTGCGCGCATTGAGAATTGAGGTCTATGAGCATGTTGTTTTTTTTTCCTTTCGTCGGTTGTTTTCTGTTTGTATGTGCGTATTTCATTGTATAAGAAGTGTATTTTGAGTTATTTTCTTTTTGCTTGGTGCATTGGTTGTTTTTACTTGCTGTAATGCACATTGAAGGATTGCACTACAGTAGAGGAGCGCACCTGTTCCGTTTTGTTTCGTAGTATACATTCGTGCAGTGTATTCTGTATTGATGGCTGCCGTACACGGCTGTTTCCTCTTCTTGTTTGTATGGCGCATTGATATTGTTGCGTGTAAATGAAGCTGGTACTCTAACAATTGTTTGTTTTTCCTTTTGTTGTTACTTTGATGCACTCTGCCTATGTATGTTGTGTATGAGAGGGACAGTCCGCATGCCTCCCTTGTTGGTGGTGTTTTGTTCCTTGTTGTCGAAAAAATTCCCCTCCGTGTGAACAAATGTTATGAATAACATTCTGAAAGTGGGGGGCAATGTCACGGACGGCTATTTTTGGCGACACCGCGTCACGGCAATTAACGGGCGCCGTACTCCCCGACTGACCGGGAGAAACGGCGGCGTTTGAAAGGGAGCCGAGAAGAGCAGAATGGGGTGCTCTTCTTAGAACGTCGCCGCCGACGTTTGATCCTTTTGTAACTGCGGCGCCGTCTGCAAGGTCGTAGAAGGCCACGGTATACCCCGAAAAAGGATTAGACTACGAGACGCCACGGCTGAGAGCTAAGTGGTTGGCCGTTCCCACGGGGAAAAGCGTGGAAAACGCTCTGGTGGCCAAGCCGTATGACAACAACCCGACAGGTTGTTACTCTCGCTAGTTGAGGTCCCTCTCCCAATTAAAAAGGGGTGGGGTCAAAATATTTTTGGGGCGGAGTTTCCCATCAATTAAACGTGCATGATTGGACCCAGGTAGAGGTCTCTTGTCCCCAAGGAAGAGAGCGAGGAGACACGAGGGAATTTAAGCGCAGGATTTTGCCCTGCTAGGCAGACTAGTCGCTGACCAAGATGGTGTAGAAACAGATCAACAAGCATCTCTTCTAGAAGTTTTTAGTGTGGCTCTGTATCGGCTGGCCACCTAAACTTAGCCGTTCGTCTAGTTGTGACGCGATATTAACGTCTGCAACGTAGACATCGGGACTTCGCCTCGAGTTAGCTCAACCTGCTCGAAGTCACCTGCAAGCACTAGCCTCCCGGAGCCACCAGCGTTGCAACACCGCCGACATCGCAGTCGTGCCAGAACTCTCTTCGATTTCCCGCATCCGATCGTCGGGGACACAACGCTGCCGGTCATCACACGTATGCCTTCACCTGTTTATATCTTGGAACTTTCTCCTCCGTCGTTCTATTCTTCTTAGTTTGTGTAGTTTGTAATAGTTCTCTCTCGTAAGCTGATTTATTGTTTCTGTTATATCTTTCTTTAGTTGTATCAAGTGTCGATGTATTTTGTTAGTTGTATTGAAGTGTTGTATTGGATCCCGTGTTGCTGCAATATCACTAGAGTAAAGTTTGTTTTGTTTTCCCACGTCTCTGATCTCTTCACTGTCTCTGCTTGCGTACGGAACGAACCAACCTGCTGTCATTCCCGTCGCCGACTTCGCGCTGGCGACGCTAGAGTGGCAGCTTGTAACAGAGGTTCTTTAACGTGCACCGAAATCTGAGCGCACGGACCTAGAACATTTCCACCACCTTCAAATGCAGCCGCCGCTGCCGGGATTTGATCCCGCGACCTGCCGGTCAGCAGCCGAGTACCTTAGCCACTAGACCACCACGGGGGGAGGGGGGGTCTTGGAGACTGTGACATGTTATTGTAAAGCAGTTTACAATTTTACAAGGCCATGATGACTTCGTGTATCGCTTATGGCGGCACAAATCACACCAAGAAGACGCCTAGGATCAGTTTTCACTTGTAAGTATTTTCGCTTCGTTCACTGACGATCACCTGTTTTTCCGCGTATGTTGCTAACAATATGAAAGGTGTGCATGCGTGTAATACATGCATATAGCTCTATGGAAGGTAACTTGAAGCTTTAAATGCTCACTGACACGATGTTGTTCATGAGTTTTAAGTTTATGGACAAAGCACTTGCGGACTATGGCTTCACGTATCAAACATTGGAACGAGTAGGACGTCTGAATGCCCTTTGAATTCCAAGATTTCTGGTGTTGTCTTACAAGGCAAGACTGATGGCATGAATGCATATTTTTTTTTGGCGAGTGCGTATCGAATTTGGTTCATGTTTATTGAGAAATTCGCAAACGTAAAGTCTATTTCATGTCATGCTTATCCGTGTTACAGGTTTCCGAAAAACAGTGGCTGCGTTCTGCCTGGAAATGTGCTGCTCGAAGAAATGGTTGGAAGGCTAAGGACGGTGACCAACTCAGTTCTATTCACTTCGAAGAATGTTGCTTCGACAAAACGGGGCAGACAACCAGACTGCGGTTTCACATAGTACCTTCAATTTTTCCTGCTTTCCCAGTGCATCTGCAAAAACCTGTTAGTTTCTACCTTCTTGACGTAGCTTCAGTAGAAGGTAGGCATGAAAATAAGCCATTGCATCTAACACAAGGTGTGACACCTTTCAAATACGTTCTATCTTACCGACGAAACTGAAACCGAAACGCCGATAGACGAGGTTGCCAAAATGAGTGAGTGGCATTATATCAAACATATTTTCTAGCTCTAAAGTTTTAAGCTCTAAGGTTTCTAGGCTCTGAAGGCTGCGCTTCTCATGGACACACACGTTCCCAAGGGAAGTTGATAAATATAGCACGCAACAAACGCCACTGCAATCGTTCTTGAAAACGTTTTTTTTTTTCGGAGTATGTCCCCTGGAGCTTGTCGGTTGCACGCGACGTCGCTGCTTCGGTTTTGGTTCCTCCTGTAAATTTGTTAGAGTTCGATAACTCTGGGAAAGTTACTCGTGACTCCCAGTTTACTTAATTACCTCTCTTCTCTAACTATACGTTCATTATTTCCACTTTCTTGTATATTCTCTGGTAATCTGCCGACACACACACATGCACACACACACACGCACGCACGCACGCACGCGCGCGCGAAAAAGGCGAGCAAACGTATGCCGCGTGCTCCTTGATATTGGATATCGGCTGGCACATTTCTTAAAACACCCAATATATACTGCATCCATTTAGTGCCGGCATAGTTTCCAAAGCAACCAAAAATGAAAAAAAAATTTTCTCTTGACTTCTTTTTTGCCCGCTTTAGACATAGATTGCCCGCTTTAGACACAGAGCAGCCGATTGAAGCAAATGTTACGCCAACGACTCCTAAACCTTTCTATCAGCAAAAAGTGAGAGATGCGGAAATGAATGTTGAGCAACTTAAGAAGAAGGTGAAGATGATGCAACAAGCGCAGACTTTCGAAGCACTTCGATGACTCCAGGGATCCTGTGAAGGAGTTGAAAGACAGGAGAATTCTGTCAGAAAAAGGACTCAAATTTTTCCAAGCCACATCTCCTCGGATATCTTGCAGCTGCTTAGCAGAGCAGCCAAGAAAGAAAGCTTCCAATATTCTCCCGAATTGCGAGCCTTTGCTTTGACTTTGCGTTTATATTCATCAGCCACGTACGAGTATGTGCGTGCTAAGTTTAACTCTGCAATGCCGTCACCACGCACTCTGCGAGAATGGTACAAGGACGCGTTAATGGGGAACCAGGCTTCAAAACGGAGTCGTTCAATTTCCTTAAAAACGTGGCGCAGTACGAAGAACAACTAAGAGCGGAACTGATAGTAGACAGCACGTCCATAAGAAAACACATTCAACTGGTCGGAAGCAAAGTTGTTGGATATGTTGACTTAGGCACAAAAATACCGAAAGAGAGCTTGCCAGAAGCAACTAATGCATGTGTGCTCATGCTTGTAGCGCTGAACATGAGGCTTAAAGTACCACTTGCATACTTTTTCAGAGATTCTTTTTTGGGCTCTGAAAGAGCAAATTTAACCAAAGAGTGCATTGCAAAGGTAACATCAGCAGGTGTGGATGTTTTGTCGTGGACGTTTGACGGGGCTGCTTCCAACTTCACAATGGCCCGCTGTCTTGGCGCTGATCTCTGCTACCGGTCACCTAATTTCTCGACACGTTTTGACTGCCCTACGGACTAGTCGAGAAGGTCTCGATAATTCTAGATTTTGTCACATGCTCAAGTTAGTTCGCAACTGCCTCGGATTGGTTGAATACCTTGTTATGATCAAGGCTCACACATCAAGTGATCCTACATTGAAGCACTAGAAGCCATGCAGCAAAAAGAAGGCATGTAGCACCTTGAAAATAAACTTGGAAACTTGGAATAAACTTGGAAACTTGGAAATAAACCTTGAAAAAAATGAAAGTAAGACTCGCTGTGCAAACGCTCAGTGGCTGAAGAGCAGACGCTGTAGATTTTTGTGAATTTACTTAGAGATTACCACGATTCAAGGGTGCACATGCCACAGCAAGGTTTGTACGAATTTTTGACAGGCAAGAAATGTCAGAATAAGTCAAGAAATGCTCTTGCGAAGTCTTTTAAAGTTTCGCTACGCAAAGAAAATTGTGCCTCATAGAAACTTTTTTTTCTGAAGCTAAAAATTATATCACTAAGCTAACTTGCGCAAACGGGCGCCCTGTCATTGAGAACCTGAAGAAAACCGGATTTATTGGCCTGCTCATTTGCATTCGCAGCGCTGCAGATCTCTTTGACAGTCTTGTAGCCACAGGGAAGATGAAGTACTTGTTGACACACAAGATGGCGAAGGGCCACTTAGAAATTTTCTTTGGGTGCATCCGAGTTTACGTAAAGGGCGTTTCAACAACAATCCAACTGCCTCTCAGTTCACAGCAGCGTTCAAGCGTCTACTCATACAGACGAATTTCGTTTAACCACTCTTACTCGTCCACACACACACACACACACACACACACACACACACACACACACACACACACACACACACACACACACGTACAAGGGAACAATTCTTGAAGCAAGGTGGGTGTGCCTAGACCCCCCTACCCTGTCAACACCATGCGTTGCCTATAGTGTAATGTTACTTGGCCACGCACCTTGGACGTTTTAAGAGGGACAAAACAGAGGGAGAAAGCACAATATGAGCGCTGTCTTGTGTTTTCTTTTCGCTTTCTCCTTTAAAAAAATCCGTGCTTTGCTTGACAGAAATCGCCACTATAGCATGCAGCCATCTGCTGATCGAATATTGGCGTGATAGATGTGTGCGTAATAAAGTAAATAAGTGCTCTTCACATTAGCTTGTGATTCCTCTTTGAACACTGTAATTATTACATTGCAAAAAACCTACTTCCCAGTAACACATATGTAATTATATACAGTGCGCCAGCAAGCTCGATATACGAGGCATTCCTCGTCAACAGATTATTCTGAAAGCGTGCAACTAACAATAGGTGCATGAAATGATTTGTTTCATAAACGAGAAGAGGCATTTGTTAGTTGGTGCAACCTAAAAGTGGTTTCCATCTCATTTTCTTTTCTTATCGTGGAACTGCAAACCGACGCGCGCGACGCGCGTATTCCATTGCCGTCTACTGCGGTTCCACCCAGTTCTTCCTCCAGCAATATGGCCGCCGCCGGCTTCACTTGCTCCCGTTGGCGGCGGCCGGAACTTCCACTCCAGTGAACCTCCTTGGAAACTCCCCATAGGCTCCATGTACCGAAATCGGTACACGTCACTGGCCCAGTTTTGGGGAGTGAACTGATTGTTGCGCCACCTGTTTATTATCACACACACTAATAAACGCATAATTTGTGTTTTGTGCTGTTGCTCCTCGATGACCCAGTCGCCTTCTCACATCAAGAACCTGTGACCCAGTCGCCTTGTCACATCAAGAAAGGGCCACGTTGACACCTTAGGTAAAGTGCAGAGGCAATGCCTGGTCAAAAACGTCGGCCTGGGTGTGCGTGAGCTCAGTGGAGACGAAGTTCGTCTAGTTTCACGATATGTTCGTCACGTAGCAAAATGGTTGTCCTGTAATTATTCTAAATAAACGTCAAGTTTCTTTCAGTATCTTCAAGCTGCCGTATCTTCGACACTGTCTTTCCGAATCTTATGTGCCAGAACGACTGAACACAACACTTCAGCTGCCTCTCGAACCGCCGATATATCTCTACAGAGTTGAGTGCGGTTTCGTAATCTGTAATATAGAGGGTTCCTTATTTAATTAGGGCAGTTTTATCAATAATTCTATTACTCACATAACGATGATCTATCGTAAAACACTATATGTTCAATTTAAATTATCTTTCTGATTATCTCGTACAATATACTGATATGAGGTTGATCGGTCTGTATAGTTTGTGGATAAATGCTGCAATAAGTCTTAGTGCAATAAAATGATGCAATAAATGACGTCGTGCTGAGATCAAGCCATTTCGTGTATACACATAATTGGAAATAATCGGGAGTAGAGGAAGGGTGTGAGGATGGTTGTTATGTCACTCGCAGGTCGATAAACGAGATGATCTTTAGCGATGTATACTTTATAAGAAACAACCAAAAATTGAAAACAGCGAAAGTACCACACAAGTGGTGGACTGACAACTAAATATTTATTAAAGAAAGCTCCAACACGCATGAAACATCAGCGCATGCGCAAATAGACTATTTGAGCTTAGTAACGTAGTAAATTTAACAGTACAATGCCAATAATTAGCCATGCCAAAGTGTTGCAAACACACATTTACAGAAAATGCAAAAATAACAACGCCACGTGCACCCGTTGACTAAAAACTGAGGGATCACATCACATATGTCAGTTTGGCCTTTTGTATTACTTCTAGAGGCTTCGCAACCTTCATGTTTATTCTTATTTTTCAATTTATTTTTATGACGCCTTGATTTGAAATAAGAGGCGCTGCAACAGCCTCTGCAGCGCAAACGTACGTAACTTTTAAAATTTATTTGTTATGTGGCCGTGTCTATAGTCAGAATGACCGATCAGCTTCAATGACAGGCTGTTCTTCAAAATAAAACAAAACATGGCAAAGCGTCATGTGTAAATCATCCATCAGTTTTCCTTACAGATTAAGAATTCGCGTTGCTACATAGTGATTGCATGGTGGCATCAATATTTTAGTGTTTCATGAAAATGTGCTGTTTGTAACAACATAACACCTGTGCACTGTTAGGTGGGAAACCATGAAATGACTGAGATAGCCTATTTATGCACGCGTTGCTGGGTTTCGTATGGGTGGACTTTCACCAATAAAGATTGTGCTTGAAGTCGAGCGCTTGTTCTCCTTTGCTGTCTTCATACATTCGTCGCTTTCCTCTCCCGAATATTACAAAACAACTCGCACGGCAAGATGCGTTAGTGATGTCCTGTTTCAAAAACCGTTGTTGCAAATTGGCATCTAGACATGTATAGTTAGTCGAATTTAGTCGAAGATATAAAACGGGCGAAGTAAGGCGTAGATTACTCGGTTTGATTATTTGGTGCGTGCATGACAAAGCGGAGAAAAAGGAAACACAAGACATTGCACTCCCACACTTTAATGTTTTGTCCGCATGCATTCATGTTCTGTGCAGTACTTCACACGAAGTTTTCCGTGATCCCAATCTCGCCGAATCGTCGACCTTGCTGAACCTGCCCATTGGATCATTTGTTTGATAGAGTATATTTCATCTGTTGTGCTTCCCCTAGCGTTCTTTCTTAATTAAATGCTGTATTCCAATCCTTTTACTGACTTTTTTAAATACGTATGCCGCAAGCAGCCAGCTCTTGCTCGTTTAGACTGCTCAGCTATATAAGGAATTCCTTCCATATACACATAGAAGCGCTTCTACATTAACTAGCACCGATCTTCCGCTTTGAACTGTAACTGTTCTTTCACTCGCTTTCACACACACACATATATATATATATTGTGGGCATTTGTAACTTACATCGTCCTCATCCCTTCATAATCACAATCACCATCATCCGCTTGTCTCTTTGCCCTCATTGCCACTCTGGGTCATCATCTTCGTCTTCGTCTGTGCGCTGGCTCTGCCCGTTCGTTTTGCGAGGTCTTTCCTCAAATAAACGCTGTCGTAGCCAAGACTACCAAGACTTCATACGTGGTGGAGGTGCGGGGTAGACGAATAACGCCGACCTTGATAAGACGCCCCGGTGTACAAATCCCGTTCACGCACATCGTTCCGACGCTCATCTTGCTGGCGCTTTCGGCAGAAACGAGATATGTGGCCGCGATAGCCACAGTAGTAGCATACAGGGCGGGACGAGCGCCACGGTGGGAAATAGAAGGCATTCGGGGCACCTGGAGATAGCGCGGTCAGGTGGGCTGAAGGGTCAGGGGGCACGGAATGGTAGTTCACCGGGGTAGCGGCAGCAACTGACGCGTAGGATGGTCGTGGCAATGTCGCGTGGGCGTCGCTGGGAGGCACGGCATCAACTTGAGGGTACGTGGCTATAGGGTGAGAAGCAGGTGGCTCTACGGGCGCAGAGCCAGTCAGGGAGGTAAGTTCCTCCCTGATGATGTCACGTAAGGGCATTCCCGAAGGCTGTGTAGGTCGCGGTGTAGGAGGTGTGAAGCCCATGGACCGCAATTCTTCGCGTATAATGTCCCGGATGAGGTCACGCAGATGGCCATCTGACGTGGAGTGGTGGTCGTCGATGTCTGGTTGAAGGCGAACGGAGTCCAGCGCATCAAGGCGCTGGCATGTCGCCACGACATCAGCGATGGTGGCTGGGTTTTGCACAGCGAGGGCATTAAAGGCAACAGGCCCAATGCCTTTCAATATGTGGCGCACTTTGTCCGATTCCGGCATGGATTTATTGACACGCCGGCAGAGTGCGAGGACATCCTCGATGTACGAAGTATACGATTCACCTGGATGTTGTTGGCTAGTATCGAGTGTCCTCTTCGCGACGGCGGATCGAATGTCTGGTGTCCCAAATACGTGCCGCAACTGCTGCTGGAAGGTAGCCCAGTCTGGTAAGTCAACAACGTGGTTAAAATACCATGTCTTCGCGACTCCGACCAGATAAAAAGGCACGTAACGCAGTTTTGCGGCCTCGTCCCACCTATTAGCGGAACTTACGTGGTCGTAGTCATCAAGCCAGTCTTCTACGTCTTCTCCCCGAAGACCAGCGAAGAGCGGGGGTTCCCGCTGATGTCCGTGTATGTAAGTAGGAGGGGCAGCTTGCGGCGGTGCGTGGTTGATGGCATCAGTGTTGGCAGGCTCGGTCTGGGACATGCTGCCTGACTGTGGGCGCAAGCGGCGGCCTGAACGAAGCTCCAGGGGGTATAGCGGGCTGCGGGAGGTCAGAGGACCGAAACTCCACCTCCACCACGTATGAAGTCTTGGTAGTCTTGGCTGCGACAGGGGAACGTCATTCGCCCTTCCGCGCTTTGTACTGTGCGTGTTTTCATCGACGGCATCCGCCATCATGTCCAGTTTGCTGTCCTGTCCCACTGCTCTCACCAACTAATTTTAGGGTGGGATTTTCTATCATCTGCTTCCGCGGCGATTTGTTGTGGACAACGCGTCGTTCACCTCGCTGACACCGACTACATGCTTGACGATGATAACCAGAAGCCACTTCGTCTGGTCGCTGCGAAAGACATCGAACTCCCGCCACTACAAGAGCAAATTGTCAGCATTACGTCCAACGACATCTATCACGGGGATGTATTGGTCTCACCGTCACCACTTTGCGTTCGCAAAGGTATAGTTCTTCCGTCCGGTGTCGTTCGTTTTTGCAATGGCTCGGCACTTGTCACCGCTGTCAACTCTACACCGGAGAAGATCTTACTGCCACAGGGCACTACTGTGGCCCGTGTTGCTGACTTTGAGCCTGTACTCGTCACGCCACTTCAGGCCATCGCATCTAAAGAACCTTGCCTCGGTGAGCATGTTTCTTCCTCCGCCTTTACCACCACTATCAGCAGCGAATTGACATATTCACAGAGGCAGCAGCTGCTCGCATTGTTAAAGAAACATGCAAATTCTTTCGATATTTGCTCGTCTAAGCTGGGCCGCACTAATACTACAGCACATCGAATTCAAACTGTTGGGACATCTATTGTACACCACCGACCCTACCGCGTGTCTCTAACTGAAAGAAAAATTATAGAAGAAAACGTTGCGGACATGCTTAAACGGGAAGTGATCCGTCCCTCATCTAGCCCTTGGTCGTCTCCTATTGTTTTGGTCCATAAGAAGAATGGCTCTGTGCGGTTTTGCGAGGACTACCGGGCGCTCAATAAGACCACACGCAAGGACGTGTACCCTATGCCACGCATTGACGACACCCTTGATTCCCTACAAGGCGCGGAATTCTTTTCAAGCATCGACTTGCGTTCTGGGTACTGGCAGATCCCTATGCATGAAGACGATAAGGAGAAAACGGCATTCGCAACTCCCGACGGGCTATATGAATTCAACGTGATGCCTTTCGGGCTCTGCAACGCACCCGCGACTTTTGAGCGCATGATAGATACCGTGCTGCGTGGCCTGAAATGGAAAAGTTGCCTATGCTACCTGGACGACATTATTATATTTTCGTCAACGTTTCCTGAACACCTAGAACGATTGGATCAAGTTTTGACGTGCCTTGCGGGCGCCGGGCTTCAAATAAACGTGAAGAAATGCTCTTTCGCTAGCAAATCAAGGTCTTAGGACACGTCATTAGCAAAGATGGCATCCGGCCCGACCCTGACAAGATTTCTGCAGTCCTTCACTTTCCGCGCCCCGAAAAACCAAGGGAGCTTCGCAGTTTCCTTGGCCTCGCCTCCTATTTTCGCCGGTTTATCCAGAACTTCGCTTCTATTGCTGCTCCGTTACACCAACTACTTGCTTCCAACGTCCCCTTTCTGTGGTCTCAAGAATGTCAAACAGCATTCGACCTGTTGAAGCGGGCACTCACGTCTGAACCTCTGCTCTGCCACTTTGACGAAGCCACACCAACTATCCTCCATACTGACGCTAGCGGCCTTGGTATAGGAGCCGTTCTTCTACAACGCGACAAGTCTTCCCTAGAGAAAGTTGTTGCATATGCCAGTCGCGTACTCACCGCTGCTGAAAAGAACTACACTATAACTGAGCAAGAGTGTTTGGCTGTGGTTTGGTTGGTCCAGAAGTTCCGTCCCTATCTCCACGGCCGTCACTTCACAATCGTTACGGACCACCATGCCTTATGCTGGCTTTCTAGACTGAAGAACTTGTCCGGACGCTTGGATCGGTGGATACTACGCTTACAGGAGTACGACTTTGACATAACCTACAAGTCAGGCAGAAAACATAAAGACGCCGATGCTTTATCTCGTTGCCCGCTTCCAACCACCCAAATGAGCGTTGGTGAGAACTCAACCGCCACATCTACCAAAGTTCACACGCTCGCATCAATAACGCAACCCTTTTCGGACGACGCACCAACATTTATCTCCCGCCAGTGGTCCGATTCATACTGCAGACGCATGATGGACCACCTTTCGGGAGTTTCTCATCCACCAAACGCGCGACTCCGTCGTCAACTCCTGCACTTTAAGCTGGACAATGGGGTTCTCTACCGCCACGTCTACCACCCTGACGGTCAGCGCTGGGTTCCTGTACTGCCACGCTCTCTTCGACTTCAGGTGCTCGAAGCCTTCCACGACGACTTGACTGCTGGTTATCTTGGTTTTAAAAAAACTCTTGACCGCATTCGATGTCGTTATTACTGGCCTGGCCTTTCTTCTAGTGTAGCTCTGTACGTCGGTTCCTGCTACCCATGCCAGCGTCGTAAACTCCCCACGTCGGCACCTGCTGGACCTCTACAGCCACTTCCGTGCCCTTCAATGCCGTTCGAGGTTGTAGGTGTCGACCTTTACGGGCCTCTCCCCGTCACATCTGCTGGCAAACGATGGATAGCGACTGCCGTGGACCACCTGACACGCTACGCTGAGACTTCCTCTGTTATTACAGGCTCAGCTGTGGAAGTTGCAGACTTTATTTTTCACACAATAATACTGCGTCATGGGGCTCCTCGTGTACTGCTTAGTGACCGCGGCAAAGTCTTCCTGTCACAAGTTGTAAATGAAGTACTGCGCGCTTCTGGAACTACTCACAAGACAACTTCAAGCTACCACCCTCAGACAAATGGTCTCACAGAAATATTTCACCAAACCCTTGCAGATATGATAGCCGTTTACGTCCAACCCGACCACAAAAACTGGGATACTCTTTTACCATTCCTGACATTCGCTTACAACACCGCCGTTCAGCGAACAACTTGCTACTCACCGTTTTACTTCGTGTACGGACGCACCCCGACTACCTTTCTCGACGTCTCCTTCTTTAACAGCCATGGGAATTCATGTCAGTCTTCTAGCGAAGAATACATTTCCCGCCTGGCCCAGTCTCGCCATCAGGCTCGCATCAATACTGAAGCGAGACAGCACGAGCAGAAGATCATCTATGACGAATCCCACCGCGTTGTGTCTTTCCAACTTGGTGACGAGGTGCTGCTTTTGACACTTATTCGCACTCCTGGTCTCTGTGACAAATTCCAACCACGCTTCATCGGGCCATACATTGTTTTAGAACAGACTTCGCCGGTTAATTATCGTGTGACACCACTCGTCGCCCCAACAGACCGCCGCTACCGCAGCACAGAGATTGTCCACGTTTGTCGCATGAAACCTTTCACGCGACGTTCCCCGTCACTTTGACTTACGGCGGCCAGGGTGTCCGCTTCCAAGTCGGGGGAATTAGTGTGGGCATTTGTAACTTACATTGTCCTCATCCCTTCATAATCACAATCACCATCATCCGCTTGTCTCTTTGCCCTCATTGCCACTCTGGGTCATCATCTTCGTCTTCGTCTGTGCGCTGGCTCTGCCCGTTCGTTTTGCGAGGTCTTTCCTCAAATAAACGCTGTCGCAGCCAAGACTACCAAGACTTCATATTATATATATATATATATATATATATATATATATCCTCCCCAAACACCACCCTTGGCGCTGTCACCCACGTGTATTTATCTAAACTACAGTGAGCTTGAAAGTAGCTTAAAATTAACGTTTATTTTGGGTCCAACAATACCTTTCTAAGTAACTGAACAAGTTTTTCCGGTCCAGCTATTCAACCGTAAATGGCAGGCAAATCTATTGCAATGCATTTGCTAGAGGGCAGAATTGAGAAGGAACTGATTCTTTACTGGCAACAGAATAAACTGCCAAAGAAAGGCAGTTTTACGAACAAAATTTTTAATCGTGTGTATATGGCGCGCCGAGAGAACACATTGGTGGCGGCGGCGTACCCAAAACTGTTGGCGGCAGCGCGCCGACTTCTCGGTGCACACGTCTAGCTCTCGGCGCGATTAGATTGAATTATTATTTTTTTTCAGTTGACCTATGTTGATTTTGCACCTTCTGCCACCAGTGAATATTCCGTTGTTTCTTAATTCAGCCCACTTCGCAAACGTATCGCAATAGGCTCACCTGCCACTTCAAGTTGAATAACTGCACTGAAAAAAAGTGCTTCTAAAACGTACAAAAGGTAGCGTTGACTTCAATTTAAAGGTGATTTTTAAGTTACTTTCGAGCTCAATCTGGTTAAATGAATCGGGGTCAGTGACAATGTCAATGGTAATGTTTCATTCCCATCGCACTGTCAAGGACTGTGCCAATGGATATGTGCAAGGACTGTACACATATTCTGGCTGACGAATACATGTAATGTGTGCGGTGGGCTTTAAACAATGATAAGAGGTGCGAAAGTTCGGTCCTGGAATGTTCATAATTATGACTGCTAAAGCGAATTGATGAACATAGACACTTTGGATGCGAAGGGTGGGAGCTAGGAATGCGGACGGGTAGGGTAGAAGCTCTTCTATTCGATGTGAATGGAAGATATTGCAGAGCAGCCTAATGAAGGAGAGCTAGCTGTTAGGGCATATGTGGAAAAAAGCAGTCAGTTAAAAATGACGGCATATGCACGAGGTGAATGATAAAGAGTGCGGCGAAGCTCTTGCTATTTAAGATACCTCGCTCCACACCTCAAAGGAAACTCATGATAAAATGCCATTAAACAATATTTATTGAACAACGTCGTTTATTACTTCCGGTTTTCGTTCTGCCTTCATTATGACCGTCTTATGGTCGCTGAAATGCACCGAAAGTGGTTCTTGCGCTGGTTGTACGTGAAAGTTTGCAAACACGAGGTCGATGCAAGTTCCCCTGGTGGTCGTCTTGTGATCGGTGTAATCGAAGGAGATGCACGTGAGTCCGCACCTGTTCGTCATGTATTGCATCAACTAATATTTGTTTGGGTCTTATACGTTGACGTTGAAGTTGCCGACGAGCAGAAACGGTCTCAGCCTGTCGTGTATGCGCATGTCCTGGTCGATGAACCTTTTTCACGTCTTCGTTTGGAAGTTTTGGCGCCAGATAAAGATTATCGTGCAGCCTGGTGGCCCTACCACGCCGCATCGGCCTCCCGCGTTCGTACATCGGGATCTTCTCGGCGCCGCCCATCGGCTTCACGGCACGCTTCCGCGTGCTCCCACACAACGGGGTTCCTTCTTCGAGCGCGAGCCGCCGCCGCCCTGCGCGCCCGCCGCTCAGCAGCCTTGTCCATCCACCGACCCTCTGAACGCGCGCATGCCAGAATGGCACTTTTACTTTAGTATAGAACACCATCGGAAGGACAGCGCCGCCGAAGAACACGTCATCGCAGTCGCACGATCGTCTCTCTCTCTCTCCTTCCGTACGTGTGACGTAAATCCTATTTTTATAAGGCTCGCCTTTTATTATTATCTTTTCTACAAGTAAGGCCCTCTAGTGCCGGATCATTTGCATTTTTCAGTGTATATGCATTCGTTTTATGGTACAAGTAGTGCCCTTTATGGCTGGTTCAAGAACTAAGAAGAGGTGGTTACTACAAAGGACGATCGGGTGTCGTCTTACGAAGCTTCGTCATTAAAAACTGAAACACATATATGACCTTTAATGAATAAAGAAAGGTAAATGATAATTAACCAAAAGAAATCGTTCTATCAAATAGCAACAATCCCCATTGTAGGGTGCACGGCAGGTTCAGCATGGTCAACAATACTGGAGGAGATGGTGAGCTTCATAAGTTCGTGTGGAGTAGTGCTCAGAAGATTAATGTGGAGAAGACACTGAAATGTTGGCGTGTATATCCTGTGTACTTTGTCCTGCACTACGTGCAATGCTCCACGCCGAGATATCAAACCAAGTAATCTGCCTTTCCTTCACCTGTTTTTACCTCGGACTTCATTCGACTAACTATGGATGCCGATTTTTTATAACCATGTTTGGAACAGGACATCACTGACGCAGCGCGGTGCGAGCTAGTTCATAATATTTTGAAGAAGAAACCAATGAGATCAACCAGACGAGATTTCCTACAACATATTTATTGAAGAAAGCTCCCACACAGATTAACCAGCAGCGCATGCATTAAAAATAGGCAATCTGAGGCATTCCACAGTTACACACCTAACAATACAAAGTCTATGAGCGTGTCAACGTGGTTCAAACAGCACACTTCCATCAATAACGCCACGTGCACCCACTATAGCAATGCGAATTTCTTATGTAGATGTAAGGAATTACGGTAATATGCAAAAACACAGTGGGCTTCATTTTCCGTTGCCCTTCAAGCAAAATGGCTTGGTCGCACAGACCGGCGCACAGACCGGCGCACAGACCGGCGCAGATGCACAGACCGGCGCAGATGGAGTTTCGTGCTTGAAGATTGTTCATGCAGCCCAGGTGTCACTAAAGCCTGGACCCGTCTGATCTCAGTAGACAAAGCCGTATGACAAAAGGATTTCTTTGAAATCAGTGAATGTCATTGGCAAAGTATGAAATAAGATTTCATGTGAAACGTGTGAAGCCATCGAAATAAAAAATTCGGCAGGTCCCACGTACCTGCGATTCGACGTATACGAAGCATTTGGAGGAAAGGTGGCATGTTGCAATTTCTTATTCAGCGACACGTCATGAAATGGCGCTTATTATGTATACAAATCTTGCACGCTCAGACATATGTTGAGGAGTTGCAGATGTTTACATAACGAGTTTGCACTTGTGCAACGATGCCAACTGAAAAATGCGTATTAGGAACACCAGGAGCTGATATGAAGCGCTGATGCTCGCGAGCCCTGGACACTGCTACGTAAATCAACTTCAGTGCATGGGAACTAACCACAATATATGTTAACCCGACGTGGCGGCTGTATCAAAGGAGTATATATGTAATGTCTATAAAATTGGGTATGAAGCACTGCATCCACTATTGACGTTTCACGAAAAATAGCATCCATTAAAAAAATATAGTTCCGAGACCAGGTGTAGCACTGCCCCGCCGTGGTGGTCTAGTGCCGAAAGTACTCGGCTGCTGAACCGCAGGTCGCAGGTTCTAATCCCGGCTGCGGTGGCTGCTTTTCCGATGGAGGCGGAACTGTTGTAGGCCCGTGTGCTCAGATTTGGGTGCACGTTAAAGAACCCGAGGTGGTCGAAATTTCCGGAGCCCTCCACTACGGTGTCTCTCATAATCATGTGGCGGTTTTAGCACGTTACACCCCACTTATCACTCAATCGATCATCAATCAGGTGTAGCACTGGGATGCAATGTTTCATTGCCAAGCAGAACGCAATTGGGTTCGATTCCAGCTGGGATCCGGACCTTTATTATTTGAATTTGTCGGGTCGACGCTACCGATGCCGGGTGTTTCCTAACGCTCGCGCGTTAAAATTGCCCATGTGTGTTATCATCGTTCTTGGGTAGACACTAGTGTCAATCACCTGTGGCACATACCCGCATACCAGCGGCCCATACCCACCCGTGGGTACATTCGTCAAACCATCTTACCCTCCCATGCTAATTTATGTTCACGCCAAGTTAAGAGGGGGACGACGAGAGCACCCAAACTTAAGCGTATAGATAGAAAGATAGATAGATAGATAGATAGATAGATAGATAGATAGATAGATAGATAGATAGATAGATACGCTCAAGGTCACCGAAGTTCGCTAAGAAATGCTCCTCAATTAAAACAGAGCAAAGCATCATGTGTAAGCAGAGGTCGGCAAGTTTACACATGAGTCGCCTTACTCACACTCAGATTGAGGCATGAGTCTGAGTGAGTCCGGTAGACTTGCACTTTGGTGAGTGTGAGTCCGAGTGAGCCTGCTTGCGGAAACTTTTGTTGAGTATCAGTAGTAGTGAGGCCGGTTGACGACCTTTTCATGAATCGGAGTCCGAGAGAGATCACTCAGCAGAATTTCTGTTAGTCTAAGTCCTAGCGAGTCTATGTGAAAAACATTTATTCGGGGAGCCTGCACGGACTCCATTTGTGGGGCCGACCTGTGGTTCAAGATATTTAAAACTTCCACTACGGCGTGCCTTGTAAGCGTATTGATGTTCCGGCTTGTAAAGCCCAAGAATTTACTTTTGAAATGATAAAACTTTTTGTTTCTCCACACCCCCGGAGTTAGTTTTTGGAGAGCTCTTTGATAAACACCTCTGTCTTTGAATAAAAGTATGTTTACTGGATAACAACTATTCATAACTCATATGTAAAGGTACTGAATCAAATGGCGTCACACGATGCACCGATTAGGTGAAATATCAACATTAACAACGTGACTAAAAGGCTAATTCTGTGCCAACACAATAGAATGTGAAAAATCGATGGCACCACACCTATAAAAAGCCCTGCAATGCATACAGCACACCTCGAAGACGCACAACTATTTAATGCTCTTTTTGTGGTGTATTTTGTGAAGCCGCTAATCCCGTACGCGGGCGGATGATTTCAAAACTTAAGCTTGGATTTCTAATGAGGCATTAAGAGTTCATTTCTGCGAAACCTATAATTTATGGCGATGTAGCAATGTTTGTGCAAGCAAGTTAATGCATGCTACGAGAGTCAAGTGATCTTTTCCCAGAGAAGACAAGACCGCATAGCGAAGCAAGATTCTAACGACCGAAAAACTGAATAATTATCGATATTGCATTATTGTTCCTCTAGTGTAAATCACAACTGCTTAAAATAAACGAACAAGGCTGGACGAGGGCATAAAATTAAGAGGGCTCTGCACCATGTCTTCACACATGTGCAACTCCAGGCCACCATCGGCACATCGTGAGTTACCATCGCCACATCGTGAGTTACCATCGCCACATCGTGAGTTACCATCGCTACATCGTGAGTTACCACATCGTGAGTTAAGCCACATCGTGATCCACACTGATTTTGATCAACAGTTATGAACCTAATCAATGAAGAATGAGTGCAATGCAGTGGCTTCATCATTCATGTAGTTTCAAAGACGAGAAAGCAGCACAATTCACAATCGTCGACTGGCCTCTCTCTCTCTGTTGCATTGAACCACTCACGCCCTGAAGAGCAGCTTTCGTTTTTCCGTAAATAAATGTGGTGTTGACCATCGGCTTTTGTCATGTCATTTATTACCGATTAAACTGCGACTGTGTTATTTAGGGTACCTTGAAAGTTGCATCGGCCAGGTTTCAAGAAGGAAAGTGGTAAAAACTTACCGCATGGTGCAAACCGTACATGACGCTTCATCACTCGCAAACTCTCAGCAATTTAAGGGCTTTTAAACTTCAGTACCATCTTCGAATACTTGAGCCTCTGTATGAGATAGTATTTTGTTTATATATTTCCCAACACGTCTGCAGTTCAGTTGGGCCCCCAGTGATTTTGTATTTCTTTATCTTTCATTCAAGAAGCGCGGAAGCATTTTCTGTGCTCCCTCATCCATCATTGCGTTTGTCCAGTCCATACTGCAAGAAGCTTGATAGCATGGGCGCTGCCCAAGATCACGTTTCTCGTACATTAGCTTTCGCGCTCTTTGTGCATCCCAAGAAATGCAGAGACAGTGCAAAAGCAGCGAGCGCGATACCAAGCTGTCGGGACTGGTATGATGGTTAAACTGCTAGCGGTGTTCTGTCATCGCGCCCCGTTCACTCTTTCATTCTTGGTTATTGGTTTCCTACCGTACGATGCGGGGCAGCCGGCGCATGGGATTTGGCACACCATGCCCTGCACTTATTCCGCAGGTGCAAGATCTTTCGGCTGAGAGCTGAAACTGCCGATGGTGGTGGACAGCCAGTGGGGGATCGACTCGCGGAGTTGTTATGGCTCAATTGGTGTCACGTATGACCCAACTTTCACTGCGATAGCAATTATATGGACACTCTCCCCTGGATTTTCCCGCCGGCGTCGGCGTCGCCATCACTCGCCATATATGCATACGTATCTATATATATATGAAAACGCAAGAAAGAAAAGTAATCGACAAAAGACTCCAGTGCGTGGAATCGAACGTGGAACCCCTGAATTGCGAGTGCGAGTCGTTAACCACTGATCTACGGCGGTGCACAAGTGTCGTGTTATTTATATCTACCACTTACCGGTGGTGACGGGCATCGGGCTATCGTGTTTTCAGTACTACCACCATGATGGCGCAATGAGCGCGTGCCACCGCACCGTCACGGCGCTGCGGCGCGTGCTCTCATTGTGCACGCGTATACTTTGCCCCACGAAAAGGAGGGTGGTGGGCACTCACTCGGGCACCCTTATCTCGCAGTGGGGAGGATAGTACGTCTTGGCTGGCCTTGGGCTTTCACGTGAACAATTCTGTTGCAATTACCGGGCGCTCAAAGGTCGCTGCAATTGTTGCACACTCTTCGTTTGCAAAAAAGCACCGTTTTTCAGACACAACGAAGTAACAACTGAGGCGCTTATTCAAATTATTCTGTACGTGTGAGTACATTTTATGCGTCATTTGTGCGTGAGAAACGCGGGGAACGTTTCAATCTTCTTGCCATTCTGCACGTGACCTTCGAATTTGTTGCTATCGCGTTCAATGCTTCGCCTTTGTTGTAAAGCTGCGACTTTTCTCTGACGGAGGGCTCTGCAAATAAGGTCATGGATTGTTTTTTCTTTTTATTCCTTCCCCCACTGTGGTGGCGAGTGGTGATTGGGCAATTGGTTATTTTGCATAAAGTTGTCTCGTTTGTTCAGATTTCTTTATTCTTGTCCGAGAAATACTTGGGAAGTAAAAACGCGCAAAAATAGAGACAATTACTGAGGAAGAGGCGACAGGGCGTGGCCCGAGAAAAGTGATTTTGAACATTTCTGCTCATGGCGATGGCCATGGATATGTACGTACGTGTTTACTTTTTACGGAAGCTTGCAGTAACTGACCTGAGAGGCTGCTGGGATTTGCTAAACTTTATGTCATCTACAGCTGGCAAGCATGAAACAAAGCTTAGCCGAAGGTCATGAGAAGGCATCAAGTTAGCACAGCAATATGACAAGAGTGGATCTTTTGCGCATCGGAGCTCGAGCGTTGCTAATGCCTTTCGGGCAACCATTTCATTTACCATCATCCCCACTTTTTGCCGTACATTACGCTCTAGCCCCCTCCCCCCCGCAAAACATTGTGAGAGGGAGGTGTGACAGGTCGCACCATAAACAGCCCCTCTTCATGGACGTTCATAGCTCCATTGACCAGGGTGTGTGGGGGGGGGGGCTGTAAAGAAGAACTGGCGCAATTTTTTTTGCAATAGGTAACTAACGACCCACTTATCATGGCTAGAAACTTACTTTCACGTGCAATGGTTCATTATTTGGCGACAATTTCATTGCGCTCAGTTGAAACTGTGGTTTCGTGCACAGAGCGCTGAGCGAGGCAGGGCCCAGAGGAGTTCGCGCATGGAGGAAAGGAATGCTGGGTTTTCGTGCAAAAATAGCTGGCACGAAAACACGTGTACATGAAAGTTGACAAGTCTTTTCAACGAAGGTTTCGTGGGCGCTGCCTTGATCTCCTTTCAGGCGTTGTAAATATATGCGTGACACTCCCCAACCCTTCCCCCCCCCCTCCAAAAAAAAGTGTGGCTAAGCTCGGACATCAGCATTTGTATTCCCGTAACAGTCTGCCCCCCAACTTAGGAGAGAGCGCTTAAAACTCGTGACGCAAGGGTTGGTTGGTTGTTGACCAGAAAAACGAAGGCATGTTTAGCATGTTGGAGGGTGACACAAAATTCAAAATTGATTTTAAATACGGTCTGAGTTATTTATTTGTTTGATAGTTCGTTGATGATGGGTGTGTGTGCGTCTATACAAATCAATCTGACAAGTTATCTCGCTTTGAAAATTTTGTTTCAGTACCCCTTTGAAGAGAAAGAAAGGGGGGAGGGTATATGGGCTGGTATGAAGATAAAGAGCGGGCTACAAACAGACGAGACTCCAGCACTGTTATCCAACACTGCCCCCGCACTTCCTTGGGTATTTCAATAATGTAGTCTTTAAAAAAGGAAGCAAAGAAAACAGCATGTTGTGGCTTCATCTTGTTCCAGTTGTGTTCGATGAAGCACTACGTCTTAAATCGCTGAGCAGTGTCCCATCATGGGAGGCAGATTAGTCCTTTTCTCGCACGGAGATGGTAAGACCCACTTGCGCCTGCTTACCCGATGAAAACAGGCTCCTCAATTATTCATTTGATTGTAATTCTGAAGACCCCAAGGCATTATAGAGGGAAGTGGTGGGTTTGATAATGAAAAAAAGATAAACAGTTACAACGAAGTAAAAACAATACAAAAAGTAAGTTACATGAAAAATAACACCTAGTAAGTATATCAGAATTGCATTGAGAGTAAAAAGAAATAAAATTACCTGTGAAGAATGTAGTGTTAGCTGTATATGAACAAATGGGGCACGCTGAAAGAATATGAAACGCCTGTCACATCACCTGGGCGGAAGAGGCTTGCCTGCTTATTGCAGTGTTCACGTGGTTGCTTACGTGCCCAGTTTAAAGGATCTCAATCTACGATATGCGAGGGGGAATTAAAAGGTCTACGTTGAGCCTTTTTTAGAGGTAATTAAAAGTACAACTGCGCTGCGTTTTTATCTGTATGGTGTCGTGGTGCGTGGGCGCAGTGGTAATTATAATTGGATTGTCTGATGGGCAGCGCTTTCGTCTTGGGTTTCCTTTCGAGCCGTCTTGTTTTATTAAACTTTTGCTAGTTCCAAGCCTGTGCGTGCACGAAATGTTCTCCTGTTACGCAGCTTCCGAGGCTAAGTTAGTCGTTTTTTCATGCGGCGCCAAGACCTAATCACCACCATGAATCTTGTAAACCGCGTACCCACATGAACAACCACGGAACAAAAAAAGTAGAAGCTCAATGCTACACGTTTCAGGAAGCAATAAGCACGCATTCAACATAGAGTGCTTGGTTCTCTGATGCTAATCCGATATGCGAGCTGTCGATCTTGGCCGCAGTGCATGGCAGGTAGTTTGACAAGTGCTAAATGAAATGCCAAATGCACGTGAAAGAGCCCCGAGTGGTCAAAACTACTGCAGCAGCCCCCTGTGGCATGCTCCATGTTCCTAACGCGGTCACGGTACGTGAAACAAATGAAATTATTATTACACTGTGCTTGGCTTGAGATAAGCGCTCCCCCTCCCCCATCCAACTATATATATATATATATATATATATATATATATACACTCCTCTGCCCCCATGTTTGCACAAAATAAGGCTTACAAATACAGTTATTGTCCTAGAACAGTTGAATGGAATTCACTGCCACATGAGATTTTTTCAGCTAACAATTTCGCTATACCGCTGGAAATTTATCTACTTGGTGATTGTGTTCAAATGTGTTGTAAATTTTGTTGCTGTTTCACAGACATGCTGGTACGAGTCACTTGATGTTTCTTATGCCCCTCCTGCCTGGACAAAAATGCTGGTCGTCAGTATGTTTAAATAAATATTTGATGCCCATGTGGGGGTTCACTAAATAAATAAATAAAAATATGTATGTGTGTGAAGGCATTAAAACCAGAAGTTATGGCGTAACCAGTTCACCAGCAATCGAGTGGAGCCCATTCTTCGTCTTCCTAATCAGGCACACACGTGCGTCTCCACCAAGAATGTATATATGCATGCACGTAGCGATGTTGTTAACATGAGTTGGCAACCGCAAAGCTTTATGTCACGACATGGCGCTAACGGAGGGTTCTTCGTCATAGACAAAACAACAATAAACAACAAAATACTTGCTTTATTCAAAACATAACACAAATTGTTAAAAGCAACGACCATTCGGTCGCGGTAAGCAATGCATGACAAAAACAAAAATATTCAGGAAAAGTGGTGGCACTAGGCTCAGCACACTTCTCCTGCAAATGGATGTTCTTGACGCAACATCGGATAAACAGGGCAGTGGCGAAGCTGCTGCAGCCTAAGCTCTAAAATTCGAAGACGCCACTGACGCTTCCCACTGGGCTGCTGCATGCGATTCTCTCCAGCTGAGCAGCCACCGCAGTGCCACCCAGAATGCAGCACGCAGAGAGGTGGGGCCACTGAAACAGCGTGAAGCACATGTGTGAACCACAGGGTTCAAATGCATTCGCGAAAAATGACTCGAAAGACGTCGTTTTGTTTCCTCAGAGCGATATTCTAGGGCTTTGCTCGCCCACCTCTAAAAGTTTCCTGCACGTAATGTGGATTTGCATGGCCACAAGGGTCGAAGACATTGTGCACTTCCTCTGTGGTCTTCCCACCTGCGACCAAGCAATGATGGTGTGACGTCATCATATAGCATCACATTCAGTGACGTCATGTCAACGATACAGAAATTTCTGATCAGCAACGTCATAGTGGTGAAATCATGAGATCATTTTTGCATAACTCTTGCTGACACTAATGCTGCAACGGGTCGCTGACAGTGACTGTTAATCTTTGCATTTGATGGGGCATCGAAGATTTTGGCCTAATAAGCATCCCGGGTTTTATGTGTTGGAGCCACGATATGAATACGCTGGAGGCAAGCCGTAGATGGGAGCTCCAAAAATTTCAAACGGTGTTCTTTAGTAGCAGGTACGTCGCTAAGTACACGGACCTTAATCATGTCGCCTCTACCGATACTCGACCGCAATCTCAACTGCGACCTTCGGGTCAGCAGACGAAAAGAGCAGCCTCTGTAACATCGTGGTCCACGTCACGCATTGTTTAGCGATTTGTGTCTATCGAATCATTCTTACACCACTGCTGTCACCGCGGCGTCACTTGTAAGCAAACAGCCAACCTACCTGTCGACCTCCCAAGCCTTTGCCGTGGCAGGTCCCGAAGAGCGGTGGCAGGCAGGACGGTGCCGTGACCCACGTCCAAGACCGGCATTCTCCCTGCCTCCAGTACAGTTCCGGTAAATGCCGCGCAGGTCCCGAAGAGCGGTGGAAGGCAGGACGGAGCCGTGACCCACGTCCAAAACCAGCATTCTCCCTGTCTCCAGTACAGTGCTGATAAATGCCACGCAGGTACCGAAGAGCGGTGGAAGGCAGGACGGAGCCGTGACCCACATCCAAGACCGGCATTCTCCCTGCCTCCAGTACAGTGCCGATAAATGCCACGCAGGTCCCGAAGAGCGAGAAAGGCAGGACGGAGCCATGACCCACGTCTAAGACCGGAATTCTCCCTGCTCCAGTACAGTGCCGATAAATGCCACGCAGGTCCCGAAGAGCGGGGGAAGGCAGGACGGAGCTGTAACCCACGTCCAAGACCGGCATTCTCCCTGCCTCCAGTACAGTGCCGATAAATGCCACGCAGGTCCCGAAGAGCGGGGGAAGGCAGGTCGGAGCCATGACCCACGTCCAAGACCGGCATTCTCCCTGCCTCCAGTACAGTGCCGATAAATGCCAAGCAGGTCCCGAAGAGCGGGGGAAGGCAGGACGGAGCTGTGACCAACGTCCAAGACCGGCATTCTCTCTGCCTCCAGTACAGTGCCGATAAATGCCACACGCTTCCTCTGTGTCCGATTGAAGAGAGGGGTGGGAGACGCCGCTGAGCCGACACTTGCGTCGGAAAACATGGCGATCTCAGCACCAGCCCTTGCTATGGTGGCTAGAAGCCACCATACCCTTGCAATGTCGAGGCGGGTGAAAGAACCGGCTGGTAGGTGGCAGATAGCGGAAGCAGTCGTCTTCCAGGTGGATGGCCAAGTGGTCTCGACGATGGCAGGAGTACAGTCGCCGGTCACTCATTCGGTAACGCTACCCACTTGCTCTTCCAGGTGCGAAAAAGTTAACCGTGGACACGAGAGGCATGGCGTCCGATCGGCGGCAGCACCTTGTGCGCGATGGAAGGTGAAGCGACGCCCCTTCTTCTTCGCCTTTTATATCAGCTACACTTCACTCGTACTGGCGCAGAGTACCTGTGTTTGTCATTATGAATAATCAAATAATAATAATTTATTGAACGTGCTCAAGAACATTGATAAGATATTTGTGCAGGCGCATATAAAAATGAAACAGTAAAACTATACAGTCTTCAAAAAAATCAAATAACAAGAGTGAAAACATGGAAAAATTAACCAGTGCAAAATTAGGGAGGATAAAATACAAGATGAGAATTATGGAATGGCAGGAAAAAGGAAGGGAATGTATGGAACTATGTGAAGGACTTCGTGAAAACGGAAAAGGAAGGAATCTGTATATAATCAAAGAGTGTTCTAAAACAATGCAAAAGCTGAGGTAAAACAACGAAGGTGGACTGTGAAAAACATCAACATCATTAAAGTTAACATTACATAGGCTTTGTAGTCTGTCAGCGGTAGAGTGCCTCAACGGTAAAGAATAGGCAGGTACAATAAATGGTCAATTTTCTATGGCTAATTTACGTGCAATCCAAAAACTTACACAACTAAGAAGCAAAGGGTAAGATATCATGCCGTGAACTGGTTTGTAACAAAATAGGAGGCCAGCGTGATTTCGGCGGCAGAGAACTCGTTTCTCCAAATCGTATAGGTAAGTCCTAAATCTTGAGTCCCTTGCTGGGAGAAATCATCAGACCATATGCATCGTCAGAATGATTTCTGCCAGAAGAAAGTGGATTTGCGCGCCACACAAGATATTACCTTTATTAGTCATTACGAAAATCACAACATGCCAAGCTGGTGATGCCATCGACCTTTTTAAGTGAACAAGACGCGAAGCTGCGCGAATTAGTTTTTACTTCAGGTACCACTACCGCGCCGACGGAGACATATTCCGCTTCCCACGAAAATGCTTGCAATGGCAGAATGCGGAATGCAGCCATACAAAACAAATAGATTGCGCGAAGTTAAAGCAATGATATAAGTGTGGCAACGCGCAACCATGAGATAGCCATTTACTATTCGTGCTTGTACGGGGTCGTGTACTTCATACACTTATCCTGCGGAAATTGAACATTGGCCAAAGGGAACGATGTATTAATGATCGGTTAATAGAACACGTCCAAAAATTAACAAAACGAGATGACAAGTATGCGCACTTGGTCGCGCATGTCATCTCGCGTGGTTGTGACGCACGATTCCCTGAGACAAACATTTTAGGCAGAAGTGCAAGTAAAACAGCACGTGAAGTGTTAGAGGCTTTTTTAATTGAAACAACAACAACAACAACAAAACAAAGATCACTGTGTATAAGCTCCCCTTCGCTTTCATTGTCACCGAGTGAATTCCAGTTTATCGCTTTGATGGTCCGACATTGATTACCTGTATGTTCCTATAATGTATGCTGTTGGCCTTCTATGGTGTTAGTGCGCACATGTGTCATGCATTTATTCAAGCCTTCGAGCTATGAATAAATCAGTTGGAAGTGAGCGCTGTGTGTGTTTGATTCCTGGGTATGTACGTGTGTGAGTGATTGTGTCGTGTGTTCGCGCTCAACATATATTTTTGACATGAACGTATGTGTGCGAAAAGCATTAAGGCGAGGCAGATTGCTGGAAAACGAGGACAAGAAAAAGCTCATTATTCAGACAGACAAAAAAGGGGGGTGGGTAGGGGGGCTCGGGCGGGCGAGACAGTTAGGAACGCGGTCAGAACGGGCCGGACTGCTACCGAACCTGTATCGTACCACATCATGCGCTCTCCTAGTTATTGCTGTCCTCAAACCAACCGACATCGGCTCAGTTCTACTCGGCCCGTAGCTGAAAAAGCTCCTTGCTTCCTTGCTGGTTTTTTGGCTATTTACCGGGTATAGTCTTCTTCTCCTATAGGATCTTTACTTTAAAGAGTTGGCCAAGTTTTTTCTTGGTTATTTGAAGGCGCACTGATGTCCAGGAATAATCCTGGGCAGGATCATTCCCCGTGGACGGCCTCCTTGCGGCATGATGACCTTCCTCTTTACTTGTTTCTCCGTGGTGGTGTGAGCAGCATTCTTTTCGCGCTGATACCTTTGGGTGGTCACTTCATTAGGTTGCATAACCCGAACGCCATTCAAGAACACCTTCATTCAGTGTCCTTAAACTACCAGACCATAACTGATGTGCAGAAGTTCGGTCGCGGTGGGATAGTATGCACATCGCCAAAATAAGAATCTGTGAGAGACCTTCTCAAACGTTAGTTATTCGCATCTATTCCGGTGATAGCAATTGTTGCGTCGTCTGGCTTGCAAAAAGGCATTCTACGAGGTGTAGAAGCGCAGCTGAGCTCTGTTAAACTCTAGATAAGCTCTCTGTTGAAGGTGTAGTGGCAGTTTATCGATGCAATTGAGTTGTAGACAACAAGCGCGTCCCAACAGAGTCCGTGATTGCGACTTTTGCTGACACCTCATGTCCTTCTGGGATTAAAGCATGGCCTCTGGTGTTTTGAGTAGATCAATCAGTGTATCGCCCGTTGCAATGCTGGAACTGCTGGAGGTTCGGTCATAGGGCGGATGGCTGTAAGCCACATGGGCGATGCAGCAGAAGCGGTGTAGACCACGCAAATTGAGAATGTAGGGCACAAGAGGACATGTGTTGTTTGTGTCGTACGTGGACAACGCGCTGCTGACTACTCAGATTGTCCAACTAGACAACAAGAAATGTAAGTTCTCGAGGTCATTTATAAAAGGAGATGCTCTAGGAGGGAGGCATTGACTATTATAAGGAACGAGATTATGGTTATGCTGGCGTTACAGCGCGTCAAACGTTCACGGAAACGAGCATTGCGCAAGCAGTCGAAGTAGCTGTAGGAAAAGCGATGGCTAGAGTGATGGATCAACTAGTTGACAGCATCTCCAAATGTATTGCGAGAGACGTAACCAATCAAATTGCTAAGCTTACAACCCCGCAACCAACCGGTCCTCTCGAGTGGTGTAAACTCCCTACCACCAATGAGGTAAATCCGATAGGTGGCAAAGTGCATGCCTCTGATAGCTGCATAGCTCCGGCCGCTGCACGCTCGTTGCCAGTGCTGAGTTTGAACGTATCTACTGATGTGGAAATTTATACCCATGCTCAGAAACGTAGCTGATCCCCGCTGAATCATGCAAACCTTTTGTCCCAGCAAGCGAAAAAAAAAGATTCCGGCCAGTAAACTTTTGAAGGAAATTATTTTGGAGAAAGTTCTCCGATGATTACTTCAACAAAAAAGCATCATTGAGAATTTTGCAGTGCAATTGTCGTTCGATATTTGCTGCAATTACTGATTTACACTGTCTCTGTTTTTAGCTAATCCTTATTCAATTTTGTTGTAAGAAACTTGGCCCAATCAAGACAACAGCCGTTATGTCAAGAGTTACCGTTCGTTTGGGCTATAGACCGCTCTTCTAGAGGTGGTGGAATAATGACATTGGTATCAAACAGTCGTTGCCAAACAGTCCTTGCCGTTACTTAAAAAGCTTAAGTAACGCTATAGCTGCTCTACCCAGAATACGATATTTTAGTTATAAAGATAAGTCTGCCTTCTCGTCACACAATCTCAATAACTAATGTTTATTTTCTGTCAAGCGTACAATATACCAGGCCATCGGACACTATAATTGACTTGTAGGGAAGAAATATTTTATTGGCAGGAGATTTTAACGCTCATCATGTCACAGAAGATGTAATATCTGATGCGTGTGGGAACTGTTTGTGGAACTGGTCCCAAGATAACAATCTCACATATTTAGATTCAGGAAGCCCAACGTATTATTGAGAAGCAACACATCTTCTCCATTGGATCTGACTTTCGCGAGCGCCAGCCTTAATATTTTGGGTTGATCTGTGGTTAACTGCGCAACGAAGAGCGATCAGATGCCGATTACTTTTGAAACAAGATGTTCTGTATTCTCAGTCGCTTCTAATGCACGTACGTTTATAAATTATACTAAATTTAAAAAATGATTGCTTTCTTCACGAACCTTTCTATCAGATACAATCACGAAGTGCAAAGTTATGAGCATTTGTACAGAGAGTTCCCACAAAAAATCTTAAATTACGGTCACATCTGTGAAGCAGAACGGTAATTTATTTTATTTATTTATCAGATACTGCCGGCTGCCTTTTGGGAGCCATGGCAGGAGTGGGTACATCACATTGCATCGTTTCAGTCGACAACCGAAATAAAAAAGAAGGAAAAACAGAACAAATGCACATATGTCTAATGATAACAACACATGCGGCCGAATGTGAACTCAAGACGCGAACATAAAAAACAAGCCCAACAGCATTTGCAATAACACACTGAGGTATGACACAGGAGCAATAACACATACAGGATCGAGTGATTGAACACCCGAAAGACGCTTACAACTTTTTAGAACACGAGTGAAACGACCAACGAACCAAATAAGCATGTGAACCGAAGGACAGCTTACGTCAACAGAAGAATACCGCGAAATAAATGGTTACCGCATACATTTCAAGCTGTAAAAAAGAAAGAATGACAAGAACTGCGCGTAACATCACAGATAATCTTGCACGGCATTTGGGAACGCATGAACTGATGATAGGCCGACTATGTCACATGGAATCTCGTTCCATTCTGCTATCGTTCGAGAAAAAAACGAAAATTGATACACCTTCGTCTTAACTCGTGGCCTTACAATCGTCTTACTGTGCTTCCATCTTGTTGGCCTTGCGCTGTTATACTGCATGTAATCAGTGAAGCTCATTTTAATGTTACCGTTGACAATATTGTAAAGAATTTGCAGTCGATGCAGTTTCCTGCGTGATTCTAGCGTTGGAAGTTCGCTTAAATGTCTGAGGTTAGTAATGGACACGTGCCTGCCCGTAAGAGTTACGATTAATCTTAGCGCTTTTTTTTGAACGCGTTCAATGAAATCGATGTCACATTTGGTGTGCGGGTCCCAAACTACGTCCGCATATTCTAATAGCGGTCTAACTAATGTCGTGTAGGCCACAAGCTTAGTTTTAGGAGTGCAATGCATCATGCGATTTCTTAGCATGTAAAGTTTTCTCGATGCCTTGAAAACAATGAATTGCACATGACCACTCCAGCTTAGCGTAGAACTGATATGCAAACCCAAGTATTTAAATTGGTCTACTGAAGCTAATGGAACATAATTGATGCTATAGGTGCAAACCAGCGGCTCCTTCTTGCGTGTAACACTCATCTGAACACACTTGGAAACGTTTAGGCGCATCTGCCATTTTGAGCACCAGTTGCTAACAGCTGCTAAGAAGTTGTTAAGTATTTGTTGATCTTTCACTGTCTGAATGTGCATGAATGCAACGCAGTCGTCTGCAAATAAACGGCAACATACTGGTGATGTAATCTGTAAATCATTAATATAGATTAAAAAGAGTAACGGGCCGAGCACCGAACCCTGAGGAACGCCTGAAAGAACAGATGCAAATTCTGAGTCCGAATTGCCTATGTAAACAAACTGCCTACGCCGTGTAAGATACGAGTCGAGCCACTGTACTATCCGAGGATTGTCAAAAAGGCATCGGATCTTTAACATTAAATGTTGGTGTGACACACGGTCGAAGGCTTTTTAAAAATCAAGAAAAACCATGTCAATCTGTCCGCCCTTGTCAAGCTCTACCATTAGATCATTTACATTGTGAATAAGTTGCGTCGTAGTGGACAAACCGCGCCGAAAACCATGCTGACTACTTAAAAAATAATTGTTGTCCTCTAAGAAAGAACAGATATGCTTAAATATTAAATGTTCCAAAACCTTGCTACAAGTGCACAGTTGCGAAACTGGTCTGTAGTTGATTACTTCAAGTTTGTCACCAGTCTTATAAATAGGCACCACTTTTCCAGTTTTCCATTCTAAAGGTATTTCCGCTGTCCGTATACTTTCTTTAAAGATTATGTTCAGATACTTCGCGCACCATTCGGCGTATCTGCGCAGGAACCTATTTGGTATGCCATCCGGACCGATAGATTTTTTAGTGCCTAATTCGAGCAGCGCCGAAAAAATGCCGCTTTCGTTGATTTCTATATCTGGGATAGCGTAACTAGTTTTCGGATATGACGAGGGCTGAACGGTGGCTTGAGAAAACACAGACGAAAAGTAGTCATTAAAGGTATTGGCTATACAGTTACTGTCATCGGTGATAGTGTCATCAAGTTTCATTTTGCTAATAGCCTCATTCTTATTCGTTAGGTGCAACCAGAACTTTCTTGGGTCATTTGCCAAAAAATGATGCATTTTGACGTTGAAGAAATGGAACTTGGATAGCTTTATCTTTGTGCGCAATTCATCTCGGAGTAACTGTAAGGACACCGCCCCTCTGTTCCTAGCCGAGCGATGTAATCGCTTGATACGGCGTTTCAACTGTAATATTTCGCGAGTGACCCAGGGATTTTGCCGACTACGCTTTTTTTGTCTAGTAGGGATATAATTGCTAATGCATTTATTAACAACAGCCTTGAAATGAAGCCACAAATTTTGGGCAGTAGAATTTCCAGTAGCATAAATATGCTGAAAAGTTTTAAAATTTTCTTCCAGAAGGTCTAGTGCACTCTCGTCTTGAGCACAGTTAAAATCAGGGAATTTTTTAGTGACGTTTTCGCCCTTTATCCTCGAGACTCGCATACGACCAGCAAAAAGGACGATGTCGTGATCGAATAGCTCAGGCAAATACGACATATCATAGCCTACAGCACTAATATTTTCCGAAACAAAAAAAAGATCAAAAACTGTGCTAGAAGTAGCTGATACACGCGTAGGCTGATCCACAAGCTGCTTCAGACGAAACGAGAAAGCAATATCAAGCATCAACTCGGAATGCTGACATGATGAAGGAACACACAGTAGGTCCCAGTTAATTTTTGGCAGGTTGAGATCCCCGCACAAAATGACATTAGCATTGCTTTTACAGTGCTCATACATGAAATCATGCAGTTTTTCTAGAATTGAAAGATCTGCATCCGGCGGTCTGTAAATTGCACCAACGAAAACACTGTATTGGCACAGGCGAACACGAATCCATAACATTTCTACGTTGGTATTGTGAGATATCACTGTCTACTCGATGGTTTTCTTCAACACAATTGCGACGCCACCGCCCCTTGCCCCCCGGTCGTGGCGAATAATCTCATGCGACCTTGGCACGATGTCCTCATCAGAAACGTTATCGTGAAGCCACGTCTCAGTTATTACCGTCATGTCTGGGTTATACGCTAGAAGAAGGCTCTCCAAATCAGCAGATTTAGGTAAAGTGCTTCTTGCATTAATATTCATAAGGGAAAACGTATTCTGGGTGGCGCATAGTGGCGTTGTGTCGTTTTTTTGAGATGCCGATCATTACGCAGGGACGAATCGTGTCATTTCGAGTGTAATGGAACCATCATGTTGCTTCCTTCATCCAATCTGAACGGTTTTGTGTTTATTTTTACTTTATCAAACAAAAGAGCAACCTTTTCACCTCCCTCTCTATTTTCCTTCGTAACTTCCCATAGTTTTTTCCGGATTGCCTGAATACGGGGGAAAAAATCCTCGGAAATACTATAGTTGGTACCTTTAAGTTTCCTGCAATTTTTCAGTATTCTCGGCATGTCTCTCCCGTCCACTAACTTAAAAATTACCGGACGGTTCTTGCTCGGATTCGGCTTCCCCAGTCGGTGGTTACGTTCAATTTTAACGTCATGAACACTCAAGGTATCACGAAGTATTTTTTGAGTAACTTCTTCCAATGACTCGAGTTCTTCTCCCCGAGGCTTCGTAATACCATATATAATAAGGTTGTTCCTTCTACTTCTATTCTCTAAATCATCTGCCCCTTCAAAATTAGTTGATCAACCGTCTTCTGCAGGTCGTCAACTCTAGATGTGTAATCGCACACAGTGGACGAAAGGCCGTCCAGTTTCGTTTCAATTAATGTCAGCTTTTGCGTTGTTTCGTTAAACTTCAGGCTACTAGTACTGATGGTCACTTTAATTTCCTTCATATCCTGCATTAACGACCTCAGCATTGCTTCCGTGTTAGGACCCGGGTTTTCCTCTACGTCACCACAACAGGCCAACAAGTCAACGAAACAATGATATGCGGCAAGTATATTTGAAAGAAGTGACCGTGGGCACGGCAGAAGCAAAAGACACACGTTATTGCTTTTGTAGCAGGAAACTGAACGGTTGTCTCTTACCTGTACAAAGAACAAAAAGGGGTTTGATGAATGTGTGTCCATCGTGCCTCCACCGTGCCCACTGGCCCAGTCAGGCCCAGTCACCTACGGCGACTGTTCTTATACCAGATGCACACGAAGTCATCGACGAGAGTGGCGCCAGTAGTCTTCCGAATGGTGCAGTACAGATGCGCATGTCCAGGTCAGCTGCGTTATCTCTCTGTGTATCGATGTGCCAGTCGAAGATACGTTCCGTCGCATCCGGCCCAGTGCGGTTGACACGTGTGTCGCCTGACGAGGCGATCATGGTGATGGCAAACACGGTCTGTACAAAGAACAAAAAGGGGTTTGATGAATGTGTGTCCATCGTGCCTCCACCGTGCCCACTGGCCCAGTCAGCTACGGTGACTGTTCTTATACCAGATGCACACGATGACGTCGACGAGAGTGGCGCCAGTAGTCTTCCGAATGGTGCAGTACAGATGCGCATGTCCAGGTCAGCTGCGTTATCCCTCTGTGTATCGATGTGCAAGTCGAAGATACGTTCCGTCGCATCCGGCCCAGTGCGGTTGACACGTGTGTCGCCTGACCAGGAGATCAAGGTGATGGCAAGCACGGCCTGTACAAAGAACAAAAAGGGGTTTGATGAATGTGTGTCCATCGTGCCTCCACCATGCCCACTGGCCCAGTCAGCTACGGCGACTGTTCTTATACAAGATGCACACGATGACCTCGACGAGAGTGGCGCCAGTAGTCTTCCGAATGATGCAGTACAGATGCGCATGTCCAGGTCAGCTGCGTTATCCCTCTGTGTATCGATGTGCCAGTCGAAGATACGTTCCGTCGCATCCGGCCCAGTGCGGTTGACACGTGTGTCGCCTGACGAGGGGATCAAGATCATGACAAGCACGGTCTGTACAAAGAACAAAAAGGGGTTTGATGAATGTGTGTCCATCGTGCCTCCACCGTGCCCACTGGCCCAGTCAGCTACGGCGACTGTTCTTATACCAGATGCACATGATGACGTCGACGAGAGTGGCGCCAGTAGTCTTCCGAATGGTGCAGTACATATGCGCATGTCCAGGTCAGCTGCCTTATCCCTCTGTGTATCGATGTGCAAGTCGAAGATACGTTCCGTCGCATCCGGCCCAGTGCGGTTGACACGTGTGTCGCCTGACGAGGGGATCAAGGTGATGGCAAGCACGGTCTGTACAAAGAACAAAAAGGGGTTTGATGAATGTGTGTCCATCGTGCCTCCACCGTGCCCACTGGCCCAGTCAGCTACGGCGACTGTTCTTATACCAGATGCACACGATGACGTCGACGAGAGTGGCGCCAGTAGTCTTCCGAATGGTGCAGTACAGGTGCGCATGTCCAGGTCAGCTGCGTTATCCCTCTGTGTATCGATGTGCAAGCCGAAGATACGTTCCGTCGCATCCGGCCCAGTGCGGTTGACACGTGTGTCGCCTGACGAGGGGATCAAGATCATGGCAAGCACGGTCTGTACAAAGAACAAAAAGGGGTTTGATGAATGTGTGTCCATCGTGCCTCCACCGTGCCCACTGGCCCAGTCAGCTACGGCGACTGTTCTTATACCAGATGCACATGATGACGTCGACGAGAGTGGCGCCAGTAGTCTTCCGAATGGTGCAGTACAGATGCGCATGTCCAGGTCAGCTGCCTTATCCCTCTGTGTATCGATGTGCAAGTCGAAGATACGTTCCGTCGCATCCGGCCCAGTGCGGTTGACACGTGTGTCGCCTGACGAGGGGATCAAGGTGATGGCAAGCACGGTCTGTACAAAGAACAAAAAGGGGTTTGATGAATGTGTGTCCATCGTGCCTCCACCGTGCCCACTGGCCCAGTCAGCTACGGCGACTGTTCTTATACCAGATTCACACGATGACGTCGACGAGAGTGGCGCCAGCTGTAGTCTTCCGAATGGTGCAGTACAAATGCGCATGTCCAGGTCAGCTGCGTTATCCCTCTGTGTATCGATGTGCAAGTCGAAGATACGTTCCATCGCATCCGGCCCAGTGCGGTGGACACGTGTGTCACCTGACGAGGGGATCAAGGTGATGGCAAGCACGATCTGTACAAAGAACAAAAAGGGGTTTGATGAATGTGTGTCCATCGTGCCTCCACCGTGCCCACTGGCCCAGTCAGCTACGGCGACTGTTCTTATACCAGATTCACACGATGACGTCGACGAGAGTGGCGCCAGTAGTCTTCCGAATGGTGCAGTACAAATGCGCATGTCCAGGTCAGCTGCGTTATCCCTCTGTGTATCGATGTGCAAGTCGAAGATACGTTCCGTCGCATCCGGCCCAGTGCGGTTGACACGTGTGTCGCCTGACGAGGGGATCAAGGTGATGGCAAGCACGGTCTGTACAAAGAACAAAAAGGGGTTTGATGAATGTGTGTCCATCGTGCCTCCACCGTGCCCACTCAACATCTCCTAGCAGTGATGTGCTAATGGAGCTTACAATGCCACGTTGGTTGTTGGACGCAAGGAACGCCTTTGCATTTTCTCCTTTGGTAAGCTTTTCGACAACACTCGTTGTCACCAGCACCATGTGCACAGTACATGGCTGCGGAAACTGTAAGCTTCCTTTTGACAAGTTGTCAATCATTGTGTTACCTTCCACATCTATGTTCCTGCTCTCCAGGACGAGCACGCTGCTGCAAAATGCGCATGACAGCTTCTTCAGAGCTGAATGAGCACAATATCCAGCGATATAAGCACCGAACTCCATGTCATACTTTGGGTTGGAAATTTCATCATTTGAGATGTGAACAGAAAAGTTATGTTGCTATACTTCTGTGTCACTTTCGCTGCTGATGTCTGGCTGCGGAAGCATCAGCAGCTTTTGCAGACGAATTTTCTTTTCGGACTCCAGAAGCTGCTTCACGGAAACATGATATTGTGCACCAGCAAGCTGACAGTAGCGACCGAAGCGATCTTCAAGAGTGTTAGTTTGAAATTCTCCCAGCAAGACATACTTGAACTTCAGTTCTTCTAAACAGTACTGCGACCACTCAACAAGGGAGTAGCAAGTGAGTCTCAACGCAGAATGTGTTTCCCTTGTGAAGCAGCCACGGCTCATGTTGACGCTGCTCCAAGCATCCAGCCAGTCTACCATGCCACTAAGGAAAACCAGCTGTTGATCCATCGTAGAATTCACTGGATTTTGACGGGTGTCGTTCAGTCGGCGACCTTTCGAAGGGGTCTTCACGTTGACGATTTTCCACCACTTCGATATGATGTTTATGAAGAGAGCTGTTGAACTGGCACATGTCGTTTCAAGGGCATCGCCACGCGTCTCAAGTGCGTTTAATACAAACGCATTAATGACATTTAACACCAACTTTACATTTTGTCTCTCCATAGGTGTTGGATTGATTGCCTTGGAATTTAGCTTGTAGCCAAGCTTGAGAAGCGATGTCTGCTCCAGTGCATACAGCTGCCGTACGGCTTCAAATGATGCTGCTTTCATTCTGGGCGGCCCGTCGGGCAATATTCCTGACAGGCTCACTTCAGGAAAGTAAAAGCATATTCTTTCGTTTTTTTTGTTCTTCCAGTCGTTCCTGATGCATTTCAGTATGTGCACAGGGTCTACGACATAAAACAGAGGCCGATTTTTGTCGGCTGGATGAGGATATACAATGCTTACTTCCTGTTTCTCTGAGAAAAACGACATCATTTTCCGGTTGAGGGAATTGTTGTTGGTAATTACAGCAATGACCCTGAGGCCCATAGATTCTACTTCTAAAATTACTTTCTTGCAGAACTCATGTAGAATTTCGGCGGTCATTTTAGCAACAGGAAGAATGTGAAGCACATCTTTGTTTGATGACAAGAGCGACTGAAGCATGAAAACATGAGCGGTTGTGGCTGGCTCTTGAGAATTGGCTGCAGATCCAACTATGCTGCCCCCTTTATAATCGAAGTATGGCTTGATATGAATTTCATCAACCATTAGCGTCACCGTCTTTTCTTACGGCTGCATGCACTTCACTCTTTCTCGAATGTAGGAGAGGAAGTTCGCTTCGTTTTGCTCCTTCAGTGGATCGCCTCCATACTTGGAACAAACGCGGCGCAGGGTTGAAGGATGAGGTAAAGTCAACGTCGACGCTGATCTGGCAAAGTTATAGGCGTGCGGAGATATGGAGTGCAGGATGCTAGAAAACACTAATGTTTCAGCACTGTAGCGACAAATGGGGGCAGCGAGTGCGAGAGCTATTTGCTCATTTAGCAAACGAAACAAATCACTGTGTTTTTCGGTCGTGTCACTGTCTTGGGACAGTTCATTCAATAAGGAGCCGATATGCTGCTACACTGACGCTGTTTTCGACGGACTTGCAACTTCAGGCGTCTCAGTCATGTGGTTATCCATCTGCTGGAGCAGTGAGGACAACGTCCGGATGTCGCGCACTGCGTCTGGAACTGCGCCTCCGCAAGGTAATGAAACCAGCTTGATCATACCTGCTGAGACTGCAAGTGAGAGATCAGCTAGCACAGTGACGGAAAACCTCACATGCGGTGAAGGATTATCTTCGATGCGGAGAAACATCACACAACGATCGTTGGCCTTGATGGTCCAGAAATCATTACTGCATACAGCAGAAAGCTTGCCTCTTAAGTGTTCGAAAGAGGACACAGCATTTCTCTCCTCATCGCTTTTTTTGCGCATATAAAGTACTTAATCGCTTTGCTCAAGGCCTCGTGTTCCATTCGAGCTCGTTTCGAGACAGGAGACTCTCGACGATTGCGATTTGTGCTCAGGTAGTACGGACAGTTCGGAAACACCAATGGTATAGCATCTGACACTAGGCGCACCCTCTCGCTGTCGACTGTCAATGTCCGTCCCGACGCTGCGTCGAAGTGTGGCAGCTTTGTGATGAAGTCAGCCTCGAGGAAGCGGAGTTCACAGACCTGCGCCAAGCATAACAGTGACTTCATTACTTTCATATGAAACGGGCTAATGGGAACTTTGACACGAGCCTGAGTATTTCTGTTCTATTTTACCGCACTGCCCTACCTGAAGTGCGACAAAACTACCATCACCACTCACGATACTCGCTCCGTTCAACAGTAACAGAGCCAGAACGCCAGTAATGTGATAGAGCCGGTAAGACAACAAACTTCAGCAGTTTCTCACCTTGTAGTGTATGCTTGGTGTGAAATCCTTTCGCGGAATGGCTTTTATCCAAGACTTCTTCCGAGCTTCATCCTTGGGGAATGCGAAAACACGCACTTTGGGACCACTGTCATAATTGCCGCGGCACCCGGGAACACAACAACGTCCCATGTCGCGCTGATCGATGTGTAATCACATACTCACAAATACAACACCAATAAAATAGGACACGTGGGAACGGACGAAGACTCAGAGCAGTGCGATGCAGCACCAAGCCTAATGCAGTCTAACCAGCGAAGCAGGTAGCGATGAAAGGCAAACTTGTCGTGGCTTGTCCGCCGTTCGGGGTAAAAAAGTGCGCGGGGTGACCAACACCACCACCTGAGCGACGCGTCCTCGGCCACTGGACAGTCGGTGATATGTCCAGGGAGGGGTTGAGGCTGCCACCCAGGATCCGGCGAAGGACGACTCTTGCGACGCGTCTCACGAACAAGTAGAAGATGCGTTTAATTTACATATTTGCAAGAGAATTACATTGCAACGAGAGCGTACAGACGCGCCTTTCCATCACAAGGGCCCAGAGCGCACTCGAGATGAGCGGGCCAGCGAAGTCTAGAGAGAGAGCACAGCGCACTCCCGACACGCTCCTTTTATAGCCGTCCGTGCACGCGCTAGACGCCGACTGTGTGTCCCAGCGACGCTGATGTGCATTTCCTGCGGCGCACACAGACGCCTCCCGCGTTCCTGCAGGACGCGGAAAGCATTTGACCGTTACGCCGATGAGCGTTCCTTGCAAGCCACCTCCTTGCTGTGCCGGTCATAACATCGGACAACTAGCTTGACGTATGCCGTCTGGAGAGAGGGGTATGAACGGGCCTTGTGAATAGTCTAGGTGGTGTTGTTCATATGCAGGTGAATTTCATCAAGCCGCCCTTCTAGAGCTGACAGGTATGACTGTAGTACCTGGTGTAGATTGTGAATATTGCCGGCTGCAGCAAAATATGTGATTCCATCCCCATAAACTTATGTGTGTACATCGTTATGTTGTGGTATAGAACTTACTAGTATATTAAATAAAACGGAAGAAAGGAATGCATTTGTGCAAGGCATCTTGTTTGCACGTACGTAGACGAAAAAATGCCGCTCTGGGAACAATAGAATGTCCGATTTCGTAAAAATTCCTCAATGCATGAATAATGTATTTTGGGAGCTTCATGTTGTGCAAATGATTAACTAAAACTGCATGTTCAACGCTGTCATACGCTTTCGCGATATCCAACGTAACTAATGCGGCATATATGCTTTCTTTCAAGCCGAGGTAACTGAATGTGACTCTCAATATCTATATGTGCCTGCCATATCGACCACCCTGATCTGAAGCCAATTTGAGACGGCTTTAGAATATTTTTTTTCGTTAATGAACTTTATTATACGAATTGTCAACACTCGTTCAATCAATTTTACAAAATTTTAGGTTAGCGCAATGGGCCTAATGTTGTGCAGTTCATAACCCTTTATCTAGATTTTTAAGCAGTGGTATCCGCTTAGCTATTTTCCAAGCCGGAGGGAGTCGTGCCATTCTTATTAAGTAGTTGATAACATCAAATAAAAACTCTTGAGATTTCTTAATTAACCTTTTTAACTGAGCTGACGTAACTCCATAAAGGCCCGGAGCCACTGATGGAACGCTATTTATTACTATCTGTTAATTCAGAACTGGAAATTTCAATGAAGTCGTTGTCACATAGAACATGCTTTGGGAATGAGGATAACTGGGAAGAAAAGCGCTGCTCTGACCTTTATACCAATGATATCTAAGGAATTTTCAATTTCCTCCAGAGACAAAATAATAGACTGTGTGCTGATAGCTAGTGGTATCATTTTTTTAAATGAAGAAATCTTAAGAGTGCGCGCTTATTGTTTGATTTATATAGATACTCGAACGTCCGAATGACGTCCGAATGACATAATTTTCTTTTGCTTACGAAACTGTTCTTTTAAAAACTCCATCATAAAACTGGTAGTCCTTCCAGTTTCGAGGGCACTGATTGAATAACAGTTTTTTTTTTCAGGCTGCCTTTCTACGCCTGCAATCTCTGGAACAATTATCATTCCACCACGGTGAAGCTAGACACTTGTGAAAATGGCCATACCTCTGAGACTATCGTGCGGCATGTAGTGCGTGTTGCGAAAAATGTCGCTCTGAACAACTTTTGTAGACTTCGAAATGACACCATCCAAAGCACCACACAAAAAAAGGCAGCTGACAGAAAAATCAAAACCTTGAACAAGAAATGACGTAGGATGGTTTTAGCCTTTTGTACTAATAAAACCACTTCTACAAATGCATTTCTGACTATTACAGTTTGATCACTAAAGTGTAAAGGCAGGCGTAAACAAATGCAAACCGCGCAGGAACGAAAAAAGAACAAAAAAAAGAAACACCGGATTTCAATAAGTGCCCACAGCAGATATAACGAGAATGAGTGGCGACGACGGCCGGGGTGCAGGTGGGCAACTAGCGTGACGTCACGCTCTCCCTGGAGGGGCCTTGTCAATAGTCTAGGTGGTGTTGATTTGAATGTACAAAAATGCTCCCTAGTGTCATTTCCTTTGAAAGACCCCATTCGTATTTCACTTAGTAACTTATCGTCTGGAGTATATTCCGCAAGTAGAGCAAATAAAATACCTTGGTGTGTAATACAATCTCTCTATGTATTGAAAAGCACTCGTCCATTACATAGCATCAAAGGGTGTTTGGCCGGTCGGTTTGTTACGCAAGATTAGTCATACTCGATTTGGCATGCGAAGGCAAACCCCTTTTTTCAATATATGGCACGTACGTTCGGCCGCGGTCCTTGAATTTACATGCACATTATACGCGGGCGCTCCTGCATAAGCTTCGCCCTCTTGTAATCCTTGAGAGGCAAGCCTTGCAACTGTGATTAGGCCTTCCTAAATTTGTTAAAAGTCAAGCTTTTCAAACTTTTTTTTTCGATTTACCAGACAAAATCTGGAAGGTCGCCAAGGCTAAAAGCCGTGAGAACGGCTTGAAAAAGGCCCTGGTGACCTGTACATACACATGGCAGTAGTGTGCAAATAATTACAGGTACATAACTTGCAAGCGATACTTTAAAACATACTAACTCAAAAATGATTTCACAATTTATTAATTTAAAATGCATGTTATAAATGCGCAATAAAAAGGAGTTTCCAAGAATTAAGGTACATCGTGCACAGAACATCGTATACATTGACACTTATGCACTTTAAAGCACACATATATACATGTACGTGGACGTGAGGCAGGGTTGGGGGGAGACGAGGAGGAAGAAGAGGTTAGAAATAAAGAAGATGGCTGACACCCCAGCCTAGTACTGTGTATTATTACAAATTGGCGCAGCCGCGTATACTTTCTGTGCGGACATTCAAGATGTGGGTGGACTTCAGCATTGGAGCAAATCAACGCGGTGGCATCCGGATCTTGACCGCAACGCCTCAAGATGAAGAGGAACTAGTTCTTCCGGAAGCAGTGAGCACTGACGCATTTGTTTCCTATCTAAGCACTAAAATGAAGCTCACTCCAGACCAGTTACTTGCTAAATGAACGGTGAAGATCAACATGACTCTTCAGGATTATGAGAATTTCGTGCTGACTTCAGTAAGAAACGACGCGAAGCCTGCTACCGCTGCTTCACCTGACGATGTGGCTTCACCTGACAGTTCCGTCGAGCTGATCAACAAGTTTCTTGAACTGCACCAAGAACAAAATAGGCAGCAAAATGATTTAATGCGCTTGCTTGTAAACGCGACGGAAAGATTAAGCAGACTGAGTCGCGAAGAAGTGAAGCCAGACATTTTTGACGGAGAGTCTAGTAGTCCCGAGTCCTGGCTCACATTTTACGAGTATGCATGCAATGAGAACTACTGGCACAGCGACGAAGATAAAGTGAAAAACATGCGACTATTCCTATCAGGCATAGCAAAGAGTTGGTACGAATGGCGTCTCAACGCTCACAGCAACAAACCATGGATAGAGTGGAAAGCAAGCTTCCTGAGCGCCTTCAGCGAGAACAAGGTATTGCTATGGGACAAAGCAATCACGTTTAAATACAGGTCTGGATCTGCACTCAGCTATTTTTATGAGAAAAGGCGCTTGCTACTGCTGGCGGACTCATCTTTGCCTGAGACGTCTGTGGTTCCGCTTATCATTCATGGTTTAAGTCCGGACCTCCAGAAGCAGATACAAATGCGAGAACCCAAGACGGTCGAAGAACTTCTGCAGGGAATGCGAAACCTCTACCTCCAGGACCTAGGAACCCAGCGTCAACCCATGACACCAGCTGCAAGAAATACCGGGGCCACACGAGGTGAGGAACGACGCCCGCTTGCAAGCTGGAGAGCTACTGCAACACCCGTATCCTTTTTGACCGCCCCGGGAGGCTCAGACCATGGCGAAGAGTTAGATGACGTAACAAAAAAACTAAATGGAGAGGGTCTCGGCTTCCACCTGACGACATCAAGAGAAGCTGTTTATTTGTCTCATACAAGTCTATTGTACATATCTGTTTTTGTGGATGGAAAGGAACGGAATGCGTTAGTTGACAGCGGAGCAAGCGTCATGGTTATTAACGCAAATATTGTTGAGAGGGCGAAAGTAAAAGAGGGAAGACCAGTAGAAGTACACGGATACGATGGAAGACGAGATGTCCACGATAAATGGACTTGTATAACCATATCGTGTCTCGGCAACACTGTCACTGCGCAAGCACTGGTACTCGACGGAGTTCCGTATGAACTACTGCTTTCACGTCCAGTCATCAGTGCACTTCGCCTTAATATCTACTGGACAGGCGAAATTACCACAGAAGAAAAGCACCGCGCTGTCAACGTTGCAATTTCGCCTTCAAGGACTCCGCGGAAACCATCGTCAGGTGAAGATGTTAGGACGCTTTACCCAGAATTGCTGTGCTTGAAAGGATATCCTACAGCAACTACGAAGTTTGAGGTTCCATTCCAGCTCAGTGATACGACGGTGGTGAGAAAAAAGCCCTATAATATGTCACGAGAGAAGAAAGTGTGGCTTCAGAACGAGATTCAAAAGATGTTGGATGCGCAGATTATCCGTCCATCCACGTCTACGTTCGCTTCACCCATCACCATTGCACCAAAGGAAGATGGAAGTCTTCGACTCTGCACGGACTACAGACAAATTAATAAGCAGACTGAGCTTTTTCCGTTTCCTATGCCACGTATAGACTCTATCATAGATGACACGGGTGGCTGCAGAGTTTTCTCGCGCATTGACCTATGTAAAGGATTTTGGCAAGTTCCAATTTCTGAAAAGTACAAGAAATATTCTGCCTTCATTACGCCCTTTGACATCTATGAGTATAACCGACTTCCATTTGGATGGAAGAACTCACCCGCTTGGTTCCAGAAAATGATGAACGACGTCTTGCGACCGTTTATCGGGAAGTTTTGTAACGTCTACATAGACGATATAATAGTATACTCCCGCAACGAGGAAGAGCACTCAAACCATCTGGCTAGTGTACTTCAAGCACTTTGTGACGCCGAGCTCAAAATTAATGACAAGAAGAGTGAGTTTTTCCAAAGTAAAGTGGTGTTTCTTGGAAGAGTATTTGACGGCCAAACCAAGACAACGAAACAAGAATCAGTTGAAAGAATCGCAAAAATGCAGAAGCCATATGACTTGCACTCTTTGCGGGTATTTCTGGGTCTTGCAGGGCATTTCCGGCCATTCATTAGAGATTATGCGACCAAAACCAAATGCCTTACAGAAATGACTAAGAAGAACGTGCCATTTCAGTGGACAGCAGAGTGTGAATCTGTTTATCACAGCCTTGTGACTATTATTTCATCGGATCCGGTCCTGACTCTTCCAGACTTCAAGTTGCCCTTTGAACTGAACACCGATGCTTCTTATTATGGCACAGGCGCCGTGCTTTACCAGAGAGATACCGACTCTCCACAGAGCCGTCAACAGAGGGTCGTCGGGTACTATTCGTACACATTTTCGAAAACTCAACTGAACTACACGACTACAGAGAAGGAAGCCTTGGCCGTCCTAATGGCCATACGCTATTTTAGACCTTACCTGGATGGCAGGAGCTTCAAGCTCTTTACGGATCACCAAGCCTTAACGTACATACTTAACCTCGCCGAGCCTCGAGGAAAAATTGCTAGGTGGGTGAGTGAACTCCAGCAGTTTACTTTCATGGTCCACCACAGGCCTGGAGAACACCTCAAGGACGCAGATGCGCTTTCAAGACTTGCGGTAGTTCCTGATCATAAAAATGTCAACGCAACATTGTTGTGGGAGGGAACTGAAGAACTTAAGTTCCATAACGGAAAGTTCACAGTCCCGGTAACAATGGTGCCTCGAATTTTGGAGCTCTATCACGACTCCCCGCACTCAGGTGGACATGATGGCTTTTGGAGGACATATCACAAGATTCGTCAGCGTTTCCAGTGGAAACACATGAAAGAGGACGTTCAAAGGTATGCTCAGTCTTGTCATCAATGTCAAGTTCACAAGGCCAAGTACCTTCAGAGAACAGACGAGATGGTTTTGCCTCAACATTCCGACGTACCATTTGAAGTCATTCATCTGGATTTCGCAGAGCTCAAGAAGAGGGCTGCAGGAGTAAGAAGAACGCAGTCTTTCCTAGTGGCAATAGACCAGTGCACAAGAATAGTGGCTGCACGGCCGGGAAGGGAAGACGCAAATAGTGTGATCGCTCTTTTGAGTCGGGAGATGTTCAAAAATACGAAAATAGTAATATCAGACAATGGGCCAGCGTTTCTCAGTCAGCGTTTGCAAGATTGGGCGAAGGAACGAGGAGTTATATTGCGACGCTGCGCTCCGTACCATCCTGCAGGAAATGGCATGGCTGAAAGAATCATTCGGGATTTGAAGCAGTTCATTGCAATGTATCCAGGTTTTCAGGGTGGATGGAAGTGCTGCTTGGAGGCAGCTGTCGCTCATCACAATCGGTCGCACACTGCGAGCATCGGCTGTAGTCCATATTTTGCAGCTTTCGGAAAGGTACCAGTGCTTCCTGCTGATCAAGAACTTTGCATTGCAGACCGCCTGCAATTGTGCGAAAAACGAAAACCTTCGGAAGCCTACCAGCGATACCGGGAAAGTATGAAGAGGAACTTTGACCGTCGCCACAACACGCGGATACCTCAGATACAACTTAACGATCTGGTGCTTGTCAGAAAAGGCCTTCCCGGCACAAAGCAGATGTACATGGGACCTTATCGCGTGGTGCAGATCGCAGTGCAACATGGCGTTCTCAAAAGGGTCGGTTACACCAACGATGATGGTGTGCTGGAGTTTGCGACCATTGGAAACGTTTTCAAGTATCATCCCAGGAGGGATGAGTCTTCAAAGAGGGGGAGTGTACGTGGACGTGAGGCAGGGTTGGGGGGAGACGAGGAGGAAGAAGAGGTTAGAAATAAAGAAGATGGCTGACACCCCAGCCTAGTACTGTGTATTATTACAATACATAACGTGAAACACAAAGTGTAAACATATGCAAGATAACAAGATGTAGTATGACACAATGTATTTGGCACAGGATTGAAACTATGAAAAACACGAGACTATGAGAAAAGATTGTAGCGCATGCTGTTCCTATGACACCAGCAAACAGAAATGAGAGTGTAATTGTTTATTGTTGAAGGTGATTGTACTTTCGTGCGTATTAAGTGTTTTGGGAAAGTCGTAGGCCAAGGCTTGGTATATACGTGGTGCGGAGACGCGGTACAAATGAAATGTCTGTATTTATTGGGGGAACTGAAATGACACGACGCTCGAGACATGAAAGTGATTTAATGAAGTTAGAGAGCTCCCCGTTCAAGAATAAAGTGTGTGCAATAAGCGAAATGTATAAAGGTTGTCAGCTCGTATTATATTGAATTGAAACATTCAGAGAAGACGGGAAGAACCGATAAAGGCCTGTGTTGTGGTCACCATCTTAAAAAATTACTGATACTCGAGCTTTCTTCATGGCTTCTGAAAAATCACCATGTTCAAGAGCTAAGTTATATATGTATATATATGTTAGTACCTCACTAAGTAAATATAAAACGTATTTGATTGGTGTAATCTGCAAGCCATCGGCATCGAGCGATTTATTATCATTTAGAGGCTTGAAGATTTCGCATTCTACCCTTTCGTTTGTTGTGTCGAGAAAGGCACTTTGGCTCACGTGACTGAAGCCGGCGACAAATTCCGCGTTATCATCGTGCAACGCAAATGCATTTATGAAGTATACATTAAAATGATTTGCGAGTGTTGCGCCGTTTAAATCTTTACCCCGAAAGTTTATAAACTGAGGCAAAGCAGTTTTATTATCCCGACGGAGAATGGCAATTATTAGCTTCCACGTTGCACTTGACCGTTGCCGATTGGTGTGTTCAAAAATACGCTGATAATAGGCTTCCTTGGCACACTGAAGTTCAGCGGCCTTTAATCTATTTCGAAGTTTGTTTCTTTTTTTTTCTTAATTTCAGCAGAGCGCGTACGTAAGAAAGAGTGATAACAGATGTTCATTGTCAAATGTTCGCGAGTGACCCTGGGTTTTGTTGCCTTTCTTGCAGATTTTAACGTTTCGAAAAGAAAATGTTTTGCGTAAATGCGTTTAGAGATGTGGATGAACGCATCATATGCGCTATAGGTATTTTTATCTTTGAGTAAAGGTGACTGGGATTGATCAAATATATCGAAAGTAAAAGCTTCAAGACTTCGAGATGTAATGTGCTGTATGGTATGCAGCACTTGCCACGTTCCTTTATCGAGAAGTTTGTAAAAACATGGGACAGTGGTCACTAATGTCAGATGTTAATGTGCCTGCGCTAAAAATATCTGTGTCAATACTGGTAATGACAAGATCTAGTGCTGATTCAGTGGAGCACGTTATTCGTGTTGGTGTATTAATTAGAATTTAAATCCACTAAAGAGTAAAAAGTTATTTAGATCGCGGATGACACAGATTTCTTCCAGCGTGTGTGTGCGTGCGTGTGTGCTTGTGTGTGTGTGTGTGTGTGTTTGTGTGTGTGTGTGTGTGTGTGTGTGTGCGTGCATGTTTAATGGCGTTAAAAACCAGCAATAATGGCATAACCAGTTCACAAGCGATCGAGCGGAGACAATTCTTCGTCTTCCTCGTCAGGCACACACCTGCGTCGCCTCCAAGAATCTTAATATGCATGCATGTAGCGATGTTGTCAACAAGAGTCGGCAACCGCAAAGCTTTATGTCACGACATGGCACTAACGGAGAGTTCTCCGTTATAGCCAGAACAACAATAAACAACGAAATACTTGTTTTATTCAAAACATAAGACAAAATGTTAAAAGCAACGACCCTTTGGTCGCGGTAAGCAATGTATGAGAAAAACAAAAACGGTCAGAAAAAGTGATGGCACTGGGCTCAGCACATTTCTCCTGCAAATGGATGTTCTTGACGCAACATCGAATAAACAGGCCAGTGGCGATGCTGCTGCAGCCTAAGCACCAAAACTCGAAGACGCCACCGACGCTTCCCACTGGGCTGCGGCGTGCGATTCTCTCCAGCTGAGCAGCCACCGCAGTACCGCCCAGAATGTAGCACGCAGAGAGGTGGGGCCACTGAAACAACGTGAAGCACATGTGTGAACCACAGGGTTCATATGCATTCGCGAAAAATAACTCGAAAGCGTCATTTTTCCACAGAGTGATATTGTCGGGCTTTGCTCGACCACCTCTAAAAGTTTCCTCCGCGTAATGTGTATTTGCATATCCGCAAGGGTCGGAGGCATTGTGCGCTTGTTCTGTGGTCAACCCTTCTTTGACGAAGCAATGGTGGTGTGACGTCTTCATGTAGCATCACATTCAGTGACGTCATGTCGACGATACAGAAATTTCTGATCAGCAACGTCATAGTGTTGAAATCATGAGATCATTCTTGCATAAGTCTTACTGACACTATTGCTGCAACGGGTCGCTGGCGGCGACTGTTAATCTTTGCATTTGATGGGGCATCGAAGATTTTGGCCTAATAAGTATCCCGGGTTCCACGTTTAGGAGCCACGATATGAATACGCTGAGGCACGCCGTAGATGGGAGCTCCAGAAATTTCTACCGGTGTCCTTTAGTAGTAGAGACGTCGCTAAGTACACGGACCTTAATCTTGTCGCCTCCACCGATACTTGACCGCAATCTAAACTGCGACCTTCGGGTCAGCAGACGAGAAGAGCAGCCACTGTAACAGCGTGGTCCACGTGACGCATCGTTTACCGATTTGTGTCTATCGAATCATTCTTACACCACTGCTGTCACCACGGCGTCCCTTGTAAGAAAACAGCCAACCTACCTGTCAACCTCCCAAGCCTTTGCCGTGGCAGGTCCCGAAGAGCGGTGGAAGGCAGGACGAAGCCATGACCAACGTCCAAGACCGGCTTTCTCCCTGCCTCCAGTACAGTGACGGTAAATGCCACGTAGGTTCCGAAGAGCGGGGGAAGGTAGGACGCAGCTGTGACCCACGTCCGAGACCGGTATTCTCCCTGCCTCCAGTGCAGTGCCGATAAATGCCATGCAGGTCCCGAAGATCGGGGGAAGGCAGGACGGAGCTGTGACCCACGTCCAAGACCGGCATTCTCTCTGCCTCTAGTACAGTGCCGATAAATTCCAAACGCTTCCTCTGTTGCCGATCGAAGAGAGAGGTGGGAGACGCCGCCGAGCCGACACTTGCGTCGAAAAACATGGCGATGCCAGCACCAGCCCTTGCTATGGTGACTAGAAGCCACCATACCCTTGCAATGTCGAGGCGGGTGAAAGAACCGGCTGGTAGGTGGCGGATAGTGGAAGCAGTCGTCTTCCAGAAGGATGGTCAAGTGGTCTCGACGAAGGCAGGAGAACAGTCGCCGGTCACTCATTCGGTAACGCTGCCCACTTGCTCTTCCAGGTGCGAAAAAGTTAGCCGTGGACACGAGAGGCATGACCTCCGATCGGCGGCAGCACCTTGTGCGCGACGGAACGTGAAGCGACGCCTCTTCTTCGCCTTTTATATCAGCTACACTCCAATCGTGCCGGCGCAAAGTATCGGTGTTTGTCATTATCAATAATCAAACAATAATAATTTATTTAACGTGCTCAGGAACATCCAAAAGGTATTTGTACAGGCGCATATAAAAATAAAGCAGTAAAACTAAACAATGTATACAGTCTTCAAAGAATCACATAACAAGAGCGTAAACACGCAATGAAAAATTAACCACTGCCGAATTAGGGACAATAACATACAAGATGAGAGTTATGGAATGGCAGGGAAAATGTAGGGAAATATAAGAAACTATGTGAAGGGCTTCTTGAAAACGGAAAGCCCCGCCGCGGTGGTCTAGTGGCTAAGGTACTCGGCTGCGGACCCGCAGGTCGCGGGTTCGATTCCCGGCTGCGGCGGCTGCATTTCCGATGGAGGCGGAAATGTTGTAGGCCCGTGTACTCAGATTTGGGTGCACGTTAAAGAACCCCAGGTGGTCAAAATTTTCAGAGCCCTCCACTACGGCGTCTCTCATAATCAAATGGTGGTTTTGGAACGTTAAACCCCACAAATCAATCAATCAATCGTGAAAACGGAAAAGGAAAGAATCTGTACATAATGAAAGACTGTTCTAAAACAATGCAAATCTGAGATAAAACAACGAAGGTGGACGGTGAAAAACATCAACATCATGAAAGTTAAGATTACATAGGTTTTGTTGTCTGTCAGCGGTAGAGTGCGTTGTTGTTGTTGTTGTTGTTTCACTTTGCAAATGGCTCGTACCCAAAAAAAGGGATTGACCGATTATAAGGTGAATTTGCCCTAAACTTTCAGCATTGCGTCATTCCTACAAATTTTTTGTAACTTAATTTTGATTTGAAATACTGATATCAAGTTTGCAGAAAAAAAAGAAGAAAAATAGTGAGACAGTAATTTAGCAAGAAGATCGTTTAGTCGAAGTGATGTATTCTTGAACGGCGAATAAAACATCCCTGTGGCTGAAACCCAGTGTAGAGGCTCCAAATGAAAGAAGATCAGGTTGTGATAGTTGCAAGCCCAGTCTTTGAAGAGGTGGTGCTAGTATGCTTTGCCTGAATAAATCGAAACGGCGACAACGTAATAAAAAATGACTTATCGTTTCTTCTTGATTACAGTAAATGCACATAGGGGAATTCAATATGCCTGATCTATGCAAGTAAAAATTGAGGGAGGTAACGCGGCAACAACAATTCGTGATGACAACTTCCATCATCCTTGAATTAGTCAGTTCACTGCGCCAGGGAAATAACAAGTGTTTGTACTCTGGAGAAGCCGTCAGTGCAGGGTCAGATAAATTTAGCCTGATTTTAAGTGTGCGAAATCGCGCCACCGTAATGTATACTTTATGAGAGAAAATAGGAATAATTGGTGTCGAAAGGGATGCCTTCGCAAGAGAATCAGCTATTTCGTCAGCGGTAAAGAATAGGCAGGTACATTAAATGGTCAATTTTTTATGGCTAATTTACGTGAAATCCGAAAACTTACACAACTAAGAAGCGAAGGGTAAGATATCATGCGGTGAACTAGTTTGTAACAAAATAGAAGGCCAGCGTGATTTCGGCGGCAGTGAAGTCGTTTCTCCAAATTGTATAGGCAAGTCCTAAATCTCTAGTCCCTTGCTGGGAGAAAATTTCTGTCGAAGAAAGTGAATTTGCGCGCCACACATAATATTACCTTTATTAGTCATTACGAAAATCAGACCATGCCAAGTTGGTGATGCCATCGACCTTTTTAAGTGAACAAGACGCGAGAGCTGCGCGAGTTAATTTTTACTTTAGGTACTACTACCGCGCCGACGGAGACATATTCCGCTTCCCACGAAAATGCTTGAAACGGCAGAATGCGGAATGCAGCCTTGCAAAACAAAGAAATTGCACGAAGGTAAAGAAATGATATGAAGTGTGGAAACGCGCAATCATGAGATAGCCATTTACTATACGTGCATGTACGGGGGTTGTGTACTCCATACCCTTATCCTGCGGAAAGTGAACATTGGCCAAACCGAACGATGTATTAATGATCGGTTAAGGATACAACGTGGAAAATGTCTTTAAATTTTAATAAGTGCATTAACCTTTGATTTTCAAAGAAGACAAAGAAGATCGAATTTAGATATTGTATAAATAGTATGCCAATTACCACGAAGACAACTTACAAATACCTGGGTGTGTTCTTTTCTTCTGACTGTTCATGGAATGTACATGTCGATTATGTTGTCGCGAAAGCTGCGAGGGTGTTAAATTTTATTATGTGTGAATAAACTTTATAAGCGACCCTAAACCATCCACCGCCGTCGGCGGCGTCCGCAGTCTTCTCTCTATCTTTGAAAGAAAGAGGACTTGGCGGGCCGCAGCGCGACGCTCTACCGAATAAGCCACGGACGCGACGCTGATATCGGTGTCAGTAACGCGCCTTACACCTCCTCCCCCTTCTCTCGCTCCTCCGCTCTCCTCGCTCGCTGCAGCTGCGCGCGCTCCCCTCTCTCTCGCGCGCCCACCTTCTCTCTCAGTCTCCCGTTGAGAGCGGGTGGTGTGATGGATGTCCCTGAGGCAACGCTACCATCAACAACGAATGCAGTACAACCGAATGCCAGCACTGCACCCGTCGTTGGAGGTGACGGTACCGCGGTGGTTTCGCCGACGTTGGAAGACAAGGCGGCGCTGCGAAGGGCTCGTGAGACCGAACGTAAGAGGGTGAAGCGTGCAGCGGATGCCGAAATGCGCGCTCGCGAGGCCGAGGACAAGCGGGCGAAGCGTGCAGCGGATGGTGAACTGCGCGCTCGCGAGGCCGAGATGAGGCGTCCGCATCAAGCCGCGAACGCGGCCCAAGAAACGGAACGACAACGCAAGCGTCAGGCGGAGAAGGGCGATGAAGGCCGGCGTCAAGACGCCGCTCGCAATCGTCAACGGCGAGTGGACGTTCCCGAAGCCGTTCCAGCCAGTGAACGTGCTGCGCGGGAGAGGGTGCGAGCCCTGGACTTTGCTCGTCCGGACGCGTCGTGAAATGTAAATAAATATTTCTTCGTATATATTGTATCTGTGTACAAATGCTTCATGACAAACAACACTTAAATTCATTATTTACACTTTAATCATCATCATCAGTAATAAAACTCCCAAGCATTTCCCGGAGGGTGAACATCGTTAAGTGCGAATGCACGGGGCGATGCTATGAGGGGGAGTAAAGTTAAAATCCGTTGGCATTCGCCAGTGAGTTAACGTAAACTCCCCCGTGTGATCAAATTGCGATTCCCAGGAACCATTACACAATAAAGGCACCATAGTGTGAATAATAAATATAATAGTGGGAATCTATAAATAACCCTCATAGCATCACCCCGTGCATTCGCACTTAACCATGTTCACATTCGGGAAATGCTTGGGATTTTTCAGCGTAACTTACGATGTTCGCATCAGCGACTTAAAGAATGTGCGTATTTGACGTGTGTACGACCAGTCTTAGAGTACGCCTGCGCTGTGTGGGATCCGCCGCAGGTATATCTTAGTAATAAGATAGAAAAAATTCAGAACAGGGCGGCAAGGCTCGTCCTGGGACGGTATCAATGGCGGGAAAGCTCTACTGCTATGAAACAAGAATTGAATTGCGATTAAGAAAATTGCGATTAAAACTTTTATATCTAATATTTAATAATAAAACTGGAATCAATAAGGATATATATTTACAGACGCCGTATTATTTGTCAAATAGAATTGATCATCCTTTTAAACTGAGGGAATACCGTCCCAGGACTGGAATTTTTGCAAATTCTTTTTTTGTCAGAACAATACATGAGTAGAATGGGCTCACAAGTGTACAAGTATCTGCTGTAAATGAAAATTTGTTTCTTTCGAATCTGTAACCCCCTGCTATAACGCCTTCGGGCGCTGCAGGTATACTTCGAATAAAGAATAAAGGGAATACGCCCAAAAATTAACAAAACGAGATGACAAGTATGCGCACCTGGTCGCGCATGTCAGCTCGTGTGGTTGTGACGCGCGATTCCCCGAGACGAAGATTGTAGGCAGAAGCGCAAGTAAAACTGCACGTGAAGTGTTAGAGGCATTTTTCATTGAAAAATAACAACAAAAAACAAAGATCACTGTGTAAGTTCCCGTTCGCTATCATTGTTACTGAGTGAATTCCGGTTTATCGCTTTGATGGTCCGACATTGATTAACTGTATGTACTGATAATGTATGCTGTTGGCCTTCTATAGTGTTAGTGCGCACATGTGCCATGCATATATTCAAGCCTTCGAGCTATGAATAAATCAGTAGGAAGTGAGCGCTGTGTGTGTTTGATGTCTGGGTGTGTGCATGGTTGAGTGATTGTGTCGTGTGTTCGCGCTCGAAATAACTTACTGACATGAACGTATGTGTGCGAAAAGCATTAAGGCGAGTCAGATTGCTGGAAAACGAGGAAGAAGAAAAAGCTCGTTATTTAGACAGACAAAAAAGGAGGGTGGGTAGGGGGGCTCGCGCGGGCAAGACAGTTAGGAACGCGGTGAGAACGGGCCGGACTGCTACCGAACCTGTATCATACCACATCATCCGCTCTCCTAGTTATTGCTGTCCTCGAACCGACCGACATCGGCTCAGTTCTACTCAGCCCGTATCTGAAAAAGCTCCTTGCTTTCTTGCTAGTTTGTTTGGCTAAGTACCGGGTATAGTCTTCTTCTCTTATAGGATCTTTCATTTAAAATGGGCCAAGTTTTTTCTTGGTTATTTGAAGGTGCACTGATGTCCAGGAGTTATCCTGGGCAGGATCGTTCCCCGTGGACGGCCTCCTTGCGGCATGATGACCTTCCTCTTTACTTGTTTCTCCGTGGTGGTGTGAGAAGCATTCTTGTCGCGCTGATACCTTTGGGTGGTCACTTCATTCAGTTGCATATCCTGAACGCCATTCAAGAACACCTTCAGGCAGTGTCCTTACACTACAAGACCATAACTGACGAGCGCAAGTTTGGTCGCGGTGGGATAGTATGCAGATCGCCAGACTAAGAATCTGTGAGAGACCTTCTCAAACGTTCATTCTTAGCATCAATTCTGGTGAGTGTATTCGTTCCCTCGTCTGGCTTGCACAAAAGCCATTGTGCGAGGTGTAGACGCGCAGCTGAGCCCTGTTGAAACTCTAGAGAAGCTCTCTGTTGCAGGTGTGGTGGACGTTTATCGATACAATCGAGCTGTAGACAACAAGCGCGTCCCAACGGAGTCCGTGATTGCGACTTTTGCTGACACCCCATGTCCTTCTCGGATTAAAGCGTGGCCTCTGGTGTTTTGAGTAGATCAATCAGTGTATCGCCCGTTGCAGTGCCGGAACTGCTGGAGGTTCGGTCATAGGGCTGATGGCTGTAAGCCACATGGGCGATGCAGCAGAAGCGGTGTAGACCACGCAAATTGAGAATGTAGGGCACAAGAGGACATGTGTTGTTTGTGTGGTACGTGGACAACGCGCTGCTGACTACTCAGATTGTCAAACTAGACAACGAGAAATGTAAGTTCTCGAGGTCATTATTAAAAGGAGATGCTCTAGGAGGGAGGGAATGACTATTATCAAGGCACGAGATTATGGTTATGCTGGCGTTACAGCACGTCAAACGTTCACGAAACGAACATTGCACAAGCAGTCGAGATAGCTGTAGGAAAAGCTATGGCTAGGGTGATGAATCAACTAGTTGACAGCATCTCCAAATGTATTGCTACAGTTGTAACCAATGAAATTGCTAAGCTTACAACCCCGTAACCAACCGGTCCTCTCGAGTGGTGTAAACTGTCTACCACCAATGAGGTAAATCCGATACACCCTTAGAAAAAAGGTCGTAGTAGTTGCTAACTTTGGGGTAGTAATGGTTTGTCACATATGTTACAACCCTGGCAGTAAGCGCAGTTAGTAACAGCGAGGGAGGTAACGCTTACCACCTTTGCTGTTACTACCAGCATTTAGTAACTGTTGCTACCCTAGCCGTTACCACTAATGGATAGTAACTTTTAAAGGTGTCAAGAAAAAAAAAGTAATATGGATACTTGTTCGTTCATTTTGACATTATTCCTTTACTGTTAATGTTGGTCAGTTATTGTCGCATTACCAGACAACTTGGGATAAGAAAGAGTGTTGTGCAATAAATTCGAAGAAGGAATAGACCAAACAAGATCACCACTTTTTTACGTGTACACGAAGTAAGACGTAAGCATGGGGTATATATAGCCTCTACTTTGTAGGGGCATGTTTGGCACAGGGGAGCACGTGTGTTTCAGAATGAAATATAACTAATTTAAATCTATAGCACTTTATTATACTACATGGTTACGTTTGTTTGGTGACGTAGCACAAGAATTTTAATCAACATTACTTATAAAAAATTATGTGTTATATCAATTTATCACAAAAGAGCCACATAAAGGCATTATCTACAGTGGCCGGAACAAGGTACCGAAATAAATCTCAGTGTATTTGGATGCTTCACGCGGCTAATATATCAGTGTTTAAAAGGTAATAACCGTTTTTGGGGCTCGACGCGCCAAAACACTGATAATATTTGGAGACACGCCGCAGTTGAATAACTGTGACTGTCCTCGGGGCTGTTTGTGACAGTCTGGTAGTTTTGAACAGCCGGTCTTGTTAATATGTGCTGTAATTTACTAAGTTTGTAGCAATTGTCTATTACAATGCGTGTTGCACTTGCTTATGGTTCGTTAACTTGTACTTCTCTGTTTCGACAATATCAGAATGACGTTTATATATCTAGGTTGCGTAATCTAGAACAAAAATTATTTTCTTGATCTATGGATACCTTCTGCGTCATTTTTCCGTTTATTTATAATACGTCGAGACAATTCCTCTCATAAATCATCAGAATCGCATTCACACACTATTTTTGAATAGATAGTAAAAAACTGGGTAGGATAAAAGTAACGGGGCAAGAAAGGTAGTAACGACTGCAGTTACTACCTCTTTCATCCCAGTTACTAATTGTTTTCTAAGGTAGTTAGTAAACAGGTTGCAAAAAGCTAGTAACGGTTCCAGGTAGTAACTGTTTACTAACGTAGGTAGTTAGCAGGTAGCAAAAGGTTAGTAACGGCCAAAGAAAGGTAGTAAGCGCTGCAGTTACTACCTGTTTTCTTGCAGTTGCTACCTTTTTACTAATTTTTTTAAGAAAGTAAGTGACAAAGTGCATGCCTCTGATAGCTGCAATAGCTCCGGCCGCTGCACGCTCATTGCCAGTGCTGAGCTTGAACGTATCTACTGATGTGGAAATTTATACCCGTGCTCAGAAACGTAACCGATCCCCGCTGAACCATGGAAACGTTGTGTCCCCACAAGCAAAAAAAAAAGATTCCGGCCAGTAAACTTTTGAAGGAAAGTATTTTGGAGAAAGTTCTCCGATTATTACTTCAGCAAATTGCATCATTGAGAGTTTTGCAGTGGAATTGTCGTTCAATATTTCCTGCAATTACTGATTTACACTGTCTCTGTTTTCAGCTAATACCTATTCAATTTCGTTGCAAGAAACTTGGCCCAATCAAGACAACAGCCGTTATGTCAAGAGTTACCGTTCGTTTGAACTATAGACCGCTCTTCTAGATGTGGTGAAATAATGACATTGTTATCAAACAGTCGTTGCCAAACAGTCGTTGCCGTTACTTTAAAAGCTAAAGTAACGCTAAAGCTGCTGTACCTAGTATTCGAAATTTTAGATATAAAGATAAGTCTGCCTTCTTTTCACACAATTTCAATAGCTAACGTTTTGTTTTCTGTCAAACGTACATCATACCAGGCTATTGGACACTATAGTAGACATGTATGGAAGAAATACTTTATTGACAGGAGATTTTAACGCCCATCATGTCACAGAAGATGTAAAAACTGATGCGTGTGGGAACCGTTTGCGGAACTGGTCCCAAGATAACAATCTCAAGTATTTAGATTCATGAAGCCCAATGTATTATTGAGAAGCAACACATCGTCTCCATTAGATCTGACATTCGCAAGCGCCAGCCTTAATATTTTGGCTTGATCTGTGGTTAACTGCGCAACCAACAGCGATCACAAGCCGATTACTTTCGAAACAAGAAGTCCTGTATTCTCAGTCACTTTTAAGGCATGTACGTTTAGAAATTATACTAAATTTAAAAAAGTTTCCTTTCTTCACTAACCTTTCTACCAGATACAATCACGAAGTCCAAAGTTATGAGCACTCGTACAGAGAGTTCCCGCAAAAAAATCTGAAACTACCATCACATCTATGAGGAAGAACGGTAATTCACCTTGGTGGAATGATGATTGTTCCAGAGACTGCAGGCGTAGAAAGGCAGCCTGAAAAGAAACTGTTATTCAATCAGTGCCCTCTAAAACTGGAAGGACTACCAATTTTACGCTGGAGTTTTCAAAAGAACAGTTTCGTAAGCAAAAGAAAATTACGCCATTCGGACGTTCGAGTATCTATCTAAATCCAACAATAAGCGCGCACTCTAAAGATTTCTTCATTTGAAAAATGATACCACGAGCTATCAGCACGCAGTCTATTATTTTGTCTCCGGAGTAAATTGAAGATTCGTTAGGTATCATTGGTATAGAGGTCAGAGGAGCGCTTTTTATTCCGTTATCCTCATTGCCAAAGCATGTTCTATGTGACAACGACTTCATTGAAATTTCCAGTTCTGAATTAACAGATAGTAGATAGCGTTCCATCAGTGGCTCCGGGCCTTTATGAAGTCATGTCAGCACAGTTAAAAATGGTAAATAAGAAATCTCAAGAGTTTTCATCTGATGTTATCAACTACCTAATAAGAATGTTATGACTCCCTCCGGCTTGGAAAATAGCTAAGCGGATACCACTGCTTGAAAATCTAGATAAAGGGTTATGAACTGGACAACATTAGACCCATTGCGCTAACTTAAAATTTTGTAAAATTGATTGAACGAATGTTGACCATTCGTATAATAATTTTCATTAACCAGAAAAATATTCTAAAGCCGTCTCAAATTGGCTTCAGATCAGGGTGCTCGATATGGCAGGCACATATAGATACGGAAAGCCGCATTCAGTTAGCTCGGCGTGAAAGAAAGCATATATGCCGCATAGGTTACGTTGGACATCGTGAAAGCGTATGAAAGCGTTTAACATGTAGTTTTAGTTAATCATTTGCACAACATGAAGCTCCCAAAATACATTATTCATGCATTGAGAAATTCTTACGAAATCGGACATTCTATTCTTCCCAAAGCGGCAATTTTTCGTCTACGTACGCGCAAACAAGATGCCTTCCGCAAGGGGCATTCCTTTTTTTCGTTTTATTAAATATACTAGTGAGTTTTATACCACATCATCACGATGTACACATATATGTTTATGGGGATGGAATCACATATTTTGCGGCAGCCGGCAATATTCACAATCTATACCAGATACAGCTGTCATACCTGTCAGCTCTACAAGGGCGGCTTGATGTTATTCACCTGCATTTGAATGTACAAAAACGTTCCCTAGTGTCATTTCCTTTGAAAGACCCCATTCGTGTTTCCCTTAGTAACTTATCGTCTAGAGTATATTCCGCAAGTAGAGCAAATAAAATACCTTGGTGTGTTATACGATCTCTCTATGTATTGAAAACCACACATCGCTTACATAGCATCAAAGGGTGTTTGGTCGGTCGGTTTGTTACGCAAGATTAGTCATACTCAATTTGGCATGCGAAGGCAAACACCTTTGTCAATATACGGCACGTACGTTCGGTCAATCCTTGAATTTGGATGCATTATATACGCTTGCGCTCCTGTTTATAAGCTTCGCCCTCTTGTATAGCTTGAGAGGCAAGCCTTGCGACTGTGTTTAGGCCTTCCTAAGTTTGTAGAAATTCAAACTTTTCAAACTTTTCAATTTCTTTTATTTACCAGACAAAAACTGGAAGGTCGCCAAGGCTAAAAGCCGTGAGAACGGCTTGACAATGGCGCTGGTGACCTGTACATACACATGGCAGTAGTGTGGAAATTACTAGAGGTACATAACTTGCAAGTGCTAATATAAAACATGAACAATACATACTAACTCAAAAATGATTTCACAATTGATTATTTTAAAATACATGTTATAAATGTGCAATAAAAAAGGAGTTTCCAAGAATCAAGGTACATCATGCATAGACCATCGTATACATTGACACTTATGCCCTTTAAAGCACACATACATACATTACATGAAACATAAAGTACAGACATATGCAAGATAACAAGATGTAGCATGATACAATGTATTTGACACAGGATTTAAACTATGAAAAACAAGAGACTATGAGAAAAGATTGTAGCGCATGTTCCTATGACACCAGCAAACAGATATGAGAGTGTAATTGTTTATTGTTGAAGGTGATTGTACTTTCGTGCGTATTTCTTTCTTAATTTCAGCAGAGCGCGTACGTAAGAAAGAGTGATAACAGATGTTCATTGTCAAATGTTCGCGAGTGACCCTGGGTTTTGTCCTTTCTTGCAGATTTTAACGTTTCGAAAAGAAATTGTTTTGCGTAAATGCGTTTAAAGATGTGGATGAACGCATCATATGCGCTATATGTATTTTTATCTTTGAGTAAAGGTGACTGGGATTGATCAAATATATCGAAAGTAAAAGCTTCAAGACTTCGAGATGTAATGTGCTGTATGGTATGCAGCACTTGCCACGTCCCTTTATCGAGAAGATTGTAAAAACACGGGACAGTGGTCACTAATGTGTGATGTTAATGTGCCTGCGCTATAAATATCTGTGTCAATACTGGTAATGACAAGATCTAGTGCTGATTCAGTGGAGCACGTTATTCGTGTTGGTGTATTAATTAGAATTTAAATCCACTAAAGAGTAAAAAGTTATTTAGATCGCGGATGACACAGCTTTTTTCCAGCGTGTGTGTGCGTGCGTGCGTGCTTGTGTGTGTGTGTGTTTGTGTGTGTGTGTGTTTGTGTGTGTGTGTTTGTGTGTGTGTGTGTGTGCATGTTTAATGGCGTTAAAAACCAGCAATAATGGCATAATCAGTTCACCAGCGATCGAGCGGAGACAATTCTTCGTCTTCCTCGTCAGGCACACACGTGCGTCGCCTCCAAGAATCTTAATATGCATGCATGTAGCGATGTTGTTAACAAGAGTCGGCAACCGCAAAGCTTTATGTCACGACATGGCGCTAACGGAGAGTTCTCCGCTATAGACAAAACAACAATAAACAACGAAATACTTGTTTTATTCAAAACATAAGACAAAATGTTAAAAGCAACGACCCTTTGGTCGCGGTAAGCAATGTATGAGAAAAACAAAAACGGTCAGAAAAAGTGGTGGCACTGGGCTCAGCACATTACTCCTGCAAATGGATGTTCTTGACGCAACATCGAATAAACAGGCCAGTGGCGATGCTGCTGCAGCCTAAGCACCAAAACTCGAAGACGCCACCGACGCTTCCCACTGGGCTGCGGCGTGCGATTCTCTCTAGCTGAGCAGCCACCGCAGTACCGCCCAGAATTCAGCACGCAGAGAGGTGGGGCCACTGAAACAACGTGAAGCACATGTGTGAACCACAGGGTTCATATTGCCACCTCTTTCTAGTAGTGGGTCGTATGCCAAGGTGAAGGCACACACCACAGAGAAGAAAGAAGTGCACGTGGGCCCTCGCTCTGAAAAACAAGCCCAACCGACGCGCTTGGTTAGAGCCCTGTTGCTCAGACGTCAGTAAATCTTGTCGACACCCCCTGGAGTGACGTGACAACTGGTGGAGGTGCGGGGTAGGCCCCTCACGAATGTTGCAGACCCCTCCTGGAAGCGGCACCACAAGCCCAGTTCGAGTCAACACTCCCGTTCATCGGACAAGCCGCAGGATCAGGGGATTGCCTCCCGAAGCTGACCCTATAGTTCACACCAGCATGATGAGCACGTCCGTTCAAACCACTCTAACAGGTACGGAAAACCCCCCGGTGACTCGGTACACCCTCGAAAGTCCGCAGGTTCCGACACCGTTTCATGGCACCGAGCTCGAAGACGTCGAGGACTGGTTGGTCGACTTCGAGCGCGTGGCTGCTTTGAACGACTGGAACGACGCGGCCAAACTACGACGTGTGTACTTCTATTTAGAGGATGGAGCACGTACCTGGTACATGAATCACGAGGAACAGATGACATCGTGGCCCGAATTCCGCCGCCGGCTCTTGGATACTTACAGAAGTGCTGATCGCCACGAACGAGCGGAACGAGCGATCCAGGCCCGCATCCAGATGCCCAATGAAACTGTCATGACCTATGTGGAAGATATGACGCGCCTGTTCCGACGAGCCGATCAGAGTATGACAGAAGAAAAGAAGGTGCGTCACCTGATGCGGGGAGTTAAAGAGCAGCTTTTCGCTGGTCTTGTACGGAGCCCTCCGAACACGGTCGCCGAGTTTTTGTCTGAAGCTGTCACGATGGAAAAGATGCTTCAGCATCGATCCACCCTGTATGAGCGGCAAGTGAACACGTCCACTGCTCAAGTTCTAACGAATATTGGGAGCAACACCGAGTGTCTGCGCGACCTTATCCGCTCCATAGTACGCGAGGAGCTGCAAAAGGCTGCCACACCACCATTACCTACGGTGAGTTCCATTGCAAGCATCGTCAAGGACGAGCTGCATCATGCCCTTCGTGACCCTGTGAGTCTGAATAACGCCACACCCGCCCCGGCTGACTACCACCGTCCGACCTATGCAGAAGCCTTGAAACGCCCAGTTTCCTCTTCCCCGCTGTTTGTTCAGGCACCTCCTACGGTTTCACTTCAGTCGGCGCAGCCTCTACGGTACTACGAGAACACACGCACACCGCCACCCCTCGTTTACGCCAGCCCTGTGCATCTTGCGGAACAACCAGCACACTACCTTGACGACAGACGTGCTTCGCCTCGGAAATCTGATGTTTGGCGCACTCCTGATCGCCGACCTTTGTGCTTCCACTGCGGTGAAGCGGACCATTTGTACCGCCAGTGTCCATACCGGCGCCTCGGGCTGCGCGGATTTTCAGTATATTCAGCGCCTCCTCGGTATGGCCAGCGACCCCGGGACATTGAGGACTACCTGGCTCAACAGCGCATGCCGCCGCCTTCTGGACGGCAGTCGCGCTCACCGTCGCCGAGGCGCTTTTCATCTTCGCCACAGCGCCATGCTGGCGCACGGTTCTCCAGTCCCCGCCGGGAAAACTAACGCAAGCGACCCTTGGAGGCGAGGTCGCTGGCAGTCGACGTGCTGAAGACCTCCGATCGACGCTAACAGTAAAGGGTGTAGATTCGACTGAGCGATATGTGCGGCTTTCTCTGGATATACCGGTGCTGATAGATGGCTATGCAGTAGGTGCTTTAGTTGATACCGGGGCTGACTATTCGATACTAAGCGGGAAAATGACCAGACAACTAAAGAAGGTAATCACGCCTTGGCATGGCTCCGTGATTCGAACGGCTGGTGGCCACACCGTCTCTCCGCTTGGAACCTGCACGAGTAGAGTTCGGGTCTGCGGTCATACTTTTGTAGGAAGTTTCCTTGTGCTCCGTGAATGTTCACGCGACGTTATTCTTGGTGTTGACTTCCTGCACGAATATGGAGCTGTCATTGATCTTCAAGAGAATCGCATCACCTTCTCAGCCGACCGAGCAATCGACAAGCAGGACGACCAACAACGTACCGACGTTCTTCGTGTTTCTGCTGAAAGTATAACGCTTCCTCCAAGAGCCAGTGTTATTGTCGACGTCACATGCTGTGGATTGCGAAATGGTGAAGCGATTGCAGAAAGTAATTTTGAACACCTGCTGACTCAAGGTGTTTGTGTGGCTAGGAGTATCATACAGCTACGTGATGGCCGATCTCAACTGCTCGTTACAAATTTCAGCAACGAACACCGACACCTTTTCCGTGGCACTTCGTTAGCGTTTGCAGATGAATTAGGAACCATTCCCATCTGCTTCTCGTCGGAAGCAGTGGAGGCCGCCGATACGTCTCTAAACAATATCGATATTAATTCTAACCTCACACCAGAAAACCAGACAGCACTGCGGAAACTCTTGCTTGAATTCAAGTCATGCTTCGCTGCTTCCTCTAAGGTGCGCCAGACTTCGATCACTAGGCACAGAATCATCACTTACGACGACGCCCGCCCAGTACACCAACAGCCTTACCGTGTGTCAGCGAAGGAACGAGAAGCCATTCGTACGCAAGTTCGAGAAATGCTTGACGACGGCGTCATCGAGCCTTCCAACAGTGCGTGGTCCTCTCCGGTCGTCCTAGTCAAGAAGAAAGACGGAACGCTACGTTTTTGCGTCGATTACCGGAAGCTGAACAGCGTGACTAAAAAGGACGTGTACCCGCTGCCACGCATCGACGACTCGTTAGACAGATTACGCCACGCCCACTATTTTTCCTCTTTGGATTTAAAAAGCGGGTACTGGCAGATTGAGGTTGACGAGCGAGACCGCGAGAAAACGGCATTTGTGACCCCTGATGGCCTGTATGAATTTCGAGTCCTTCCTTTTTGTTTGTGCTCAGCGCCCGCAACCTTCCAGCGAATGATGGACACTGTGCTTACTGGTCTGAAGTGGCAAACTTGTCTGGTATACCTTGATGATGTTGTCGTTTTTTCTGAAACCTTCCAGCAACACCTTCACCGCCTCAGGAGTGTGCTACAGGCTATTCAATCAGCAGATCTTACACTCAAACCGCAGAAGTGTCACTTTGGTTATGAAGAGCTCAAATTCCTTGGCCATGTAGTCAATGCGAATGGAGTACGACCCGACCCCGACAAACTTGCCGCTGTAGCCGCGTTTCCGCATCCTACAGACAAAAAGACTGTTCGGCGCTTTCTGGGTTTGTGCGCCTACTATCGACGATTTATTAGAGGGTTTTCGAAGATAGCGGAACCCTTGACTCGCCTTACACGCGACGACACACCGTTTGTATGGGCTACCGAACAACAGGCTGCTTTTGCCGAGCTACGACAGCGGATGCAATCAGCCCCTGTTCTTGCGCATTTTGACGAAGATGCTGACACAGAGGTGCACACTGACGCCAGTAACATCGGCCTCGGCGCAGTGCTCGTCCAGCATCAACACGGCAAAGAAAGAGTCATAGCTTATGCCAGCCGCTCACTGTCCCGTACCGAGGTGAATTACACGACCACAGAGAAAGAGTGTCTCGCAGTAGTGTGGGCGATCACCAAGTTTCGTCCGTACCTCTATGGTCGTCCATTTAAAGTGGTGACGGATCACCATGCCCTCTGCTGGTTGGTAAACATTCGTGATCCCTCTGGACGACTGGCCCGATGGAGCTTGCGTCTACAGGAATTTGATGTTACCATCGTATATAAGTCTGGACGGAAGCATGAAGACGCTGATACGCTGTCACGTGCACCCATACCTTTAGTCAATCAAGAAGAAGAGGACGATGACGGTTTCCTGGGCGCCCTTAGCTCATCTGACTTGAGCAGACGCCAGCGAGAGGATGAAGAGATTCGACCGCTCATCGACTATCTGGAGGGTCATAGCGCCGTTATACCTCGCCATCTATCTCGCGTCGTGACATCTTTCTGCCTCCGAGATAATGTCCTGTACAAAAAAAAACGCCCGTCCTACGAGCCGCGCTTACCTCCTCGTCGTTCCGAAGGACATGCGGGATGAAGTCCTCTCTGCGTGTCATGACGAGCCCACATCTGGTCATCTAGGTTACTCGCGAACGCTCGCCAGAGTAAGTGAGGCGTACTACTGGCCCGGACTTTCTGCAAGCGTGAAGCAGTACGTTAAAAGCTGTCGCGAATGCCAGCGTCGAAAGTCGCCACCAAGCAAGCCGGCTGGATTACTTCAGCCAATTGATCCACCCCACAAGCCATTTGACCAAGTTGGCATGGACATTCTCGGCCCATTTCCTTTATCGTCTGACGGCAACAAATGGGTCATTGTTGCAACTGACTATTTGACCCGCTATGCTGAGACACAGGCGATACCACGAGCCACGGCTTCTGAGGTAGCACAGTTCTTCATGTGCCACATTGTTCTGCGCCACGGTGCTCCATCTACAGTGATAACCGACAGAGGAACAGCGTTCACTGCACAACTTATTGATGAAGTTTTTCGACTAAGTAACACTAGGCATCGAACGACGACTGCTTACCATCCGCAGAGCAATGGCTTAACCGAGCGACTAAATAAGACAGTCACAAACATGATCTCCATGTACATCGACGTCCAACACAAAACATGGGATCGCATTTTGCCTTATGTGACGTTCGCTTATAACACCGCCGTTCAAGAAACAACCCGATTTACACCGTTTCGCCTTCTCTACGGCCGCGAAGTTCAGACGATGCTGGATGCGATGCTTCCTTGTGAAGGCGCCGATCAATTAACAACTGACGCAGAAGAATTTGCAGAGCGTGCCGAGGAAACTCGCCAGCTCGCCCGGCTACACATAGGTCAGCAGCAACAGGTTGATGCACGACGTTACAATATGCGTCACAATGACGTATCTTACAGACCGGGAGACCAAGTTTGGATTTGGACCCCTGTTCGACGCCGTGGCCTCTCCGAAAAGTTGCTCAGCAGATACTTCGGTCCGTATAAAGTATTGCGCCGCGTGAGCGACGTAAACTACGAAGTGGTTCCGGAGGCTACGTCGTCACGATGGGTACAACGAAAACAACCGACCTCTGACATAGTTCACGTGGTGCGCATGAAGCCCTATTTTGCACGTTCCTAAAAGACCACTTTTCCTGTGTGTTTTTTTTTATTTGTGCTTAGACAATTGCCTCATCATTGGTGAACTTATCGCGTCTAACATTTCATTATTGGTGCTTTTTTTTCATTGTTTAAACTACTTTGTTTTGTTTTTTTTTCAATAACTTTGCAGCATCGGGACGATGCTCTTTTTTTTGTTGTTGAGGGGGAATATTGCCACCTCTTTCTAGTAGTGGGTCGTATGCCAAGGTGAAGGCACACACCACAGAGAAGAAAGAAGTGCACGTGGGCCCTCGCTCTGAAAAACAAGCCCAACCGACGCGCTTGGTAAGAGCCCTGTTGCTCAGACGTCAGTAAATCTTGTCGACACCCCCTGGAGTGACGTGACAATATGCATTCGCGAAAAATAACTCGAAAGCGTCATTTTTTTCCTCAGAGTGATATTGTCGGGCTTTTCTCGACCACCTCTAAATGTTTCCTCCGCGTAATGTGTATTTGCATATCCGCAAGGGTCGGAGGCATTGTGCGCTTGTTCTGTGGTCATACCTTCTTTGACCAAGCAATGGTGGTGTGACGTCACCGTGTAGCATCACATTCAGTGACGTCATGTCGACGATACAGAAATTTCTGATCAGCAACGTCATAGTGTTGAAATTATGAGATCATTTTTGCATAAGTCTTACTGACACTAATGCTGCAACGGGTCGCTGACGGCGACTGTTAATCTTTGCATTTGATGGGGCATCCAAGATTTTGGCCTAATAAGTATCCCGGGTTCCACGTTTAGGAGCCACGATATGAATACGCTGAGGCACGCCGTAGATGGGAGCTCCAGAAATTTCTACCGGTGTCCTTTAGTAGTAGAGACGTCGCTAAGTACACGGACCTTAATCTTGTCGCCTCCACCGATACTCGACCGCAATCTAAACTGCGACCTTCGGGTCAGCAGACGAGAAGAGCAGCCACTGTAACAGCGTGGTCCACGTGACGCATCGTTTACCGATTTGTGTCTATCGAATCATTCTTACACCACTGCTGTCACCACGGCGTCCCTTGTAAGAAAACAGCCAACCTACCTGTCAACCTCCCAAGCCTTTGCCGTGGCAGGTCCTGAAGAGCGGTGGAAGGAAGGACGGAGCCGTGACCCACGTCCAAGACCGGAATTCTCCCTGCCTCTAGTACAGTGCCGATAAATGCTACGCAGGTCCCGAAGAGCCGGGGAAGGTAGGACGGAGCTGTGACCCACGTCCAAGACCGGCATTCTCCCTGCCTCCAGTACAGTGCCGATAAATGCCACGCAGGTCCCGAAGAGCGGGGGAAGCCGGACGGAGCTGTGACCCACGTCCAAGACCGGCATTCTCTCTGCCTTCAGTACAGTACCGATAAATGCCACACGCTTCCTCTGTTGCCGATCGAAGAGAGGGGTGGGAGACGCCGCCGAGCCGACACTTGCGTCGGAAAACGTGGCGATGCCAGCACCAGCCCTTGCTATGGTTGCTAGAAGCCACAGTACCCCTGCAATGTCGAGGCGCGTGAGAGAACCGGCTGGTAGGTGGCGGATAGCGGAAGCAGTCTTCTTCCAGGTGGATGGTCAAGTGGTCTCGACGATGGCAGGAGTTCAGTCGCCAGTCACTCATTCGGTAACGCTGCCCACTTGCTTTTCCAGGTGCGAAAAAGTTAACCGTGGACAAGAGAGGCATGACGTCCGATCGGCGGCAGCACCTTGTGATGATGTTGATGATGACGTCTTATGAATGGCGCTCACCCACAGAGAGGGATGGGCCAAGAACCGGGCGGCAGGATACTTCAAAGAAACTAAAATGAAAATGAAGCCAATCTGAAAAAGTAGTTCAGAAATAATACTACCAAAAAACAACAAAAATGTGTGCTGAGCAAGCGGTCAAACTACCACTTGTTTTTGATAGACATAACTACGAATTATAAACTAAAAATCTGAAAAGGTTGGGGTTCACTAGCACGGTAATCTTTTAGTTGCATTGATGTAATCAAACACAGTGGAGCATACATCCCTGTAGCAGTAACCAATTTGAAGTTCCGCCAAGTGATAAAATTACTGGTAGATTTACTTGTATTCCTAGCTTTTGTAATGGGGCTACTAAAAATCTTTTTCTCTGATAAGAATAACGATGGCATAATAAAAATAAATGTTCAATCGTTTCAATTTCGTTGCACCAAATGCATAGCGGTGACGCCTTGAGTCGAGCTTTGTTAAGGTAATAATTTAGTTGTGGAACTGCACAGCGCAATCTGGAATAAGTGACCTCTAACTGGCGAGATACACAACACTGTTTATTCCAGCAATAGCTGAAATGCTCTAAATCTTTGAATTTATTCAAATTATTCAAATTTATCCAAAGTAGTTCAAAAATAATACTACCAAAAAAATGTTTGCTGAGCAAGCGGTCAAACCATCTCTTGTTTTTGATAGACATAACTACGAATTATAAACTAAAAATCTGAAAAGGTTGGGGTTCACTAGCACTGTAATCTTTTAGTTGCATTGATTGACACCATTGCAACCCTAAGGCCCCTTCCCGGCTATCAAATGACTTCATTCAACTGTCCCTCCTATTCAACCTCACGCAGACAATTAATACTCCTACTCGTGGTGACAACATACTCGATCTTGTCTTCGCTTCCCACCCCGACCTTCTTCACTCACCTACGTGTATAGAAGGCCTGAGTGATCACTGTACCATACTATTCAACATCTCTATTCCAGTACCTAGGCATAATTCACAGAAGAAGCTCATACGCGACTACAATAAAGCCAACATCCACACAATCATTACCGAATTGGAAAGCTTTTATAGTTTCTTCTCTCAAACGGCCATCTCCAGAAGCGTAGAACAGAACTGGTTACTGTATAAACAAAAGGTCTTGACGCTAATCGAAGAATACGTTCCACTAGTGTCTGTTCACTGTGACGATGACAGTCCTCGGTATACAACTTCTATGAAAAAACTCTCACAAAGGAAGAAACGCCTTTTCCGCGATGCAAAACGTAGCATTTCTTCATCGAAATGGGACAAATATTTCACTTGCCTTCGGGAATATACTAGCGCGCTGAAAAAAGCCAAAAAGAAGTATTACCATAAAGATCTCCTAAAAATCATCCGCGACAAACCTAAAAAATTTTGGAACATTATCAACCCCAACAATTTAGCGCATAACATTTCACTGTGCAATCCTGGTGGCTCACGGGTTCCAGCTCAGCAGCGCTCTGACTTGATGAATTCTTACTTTTCCTCAGTCTTTACTAATGAGCCGTCGGGCAATATCCCCTTTGCCTCCAAGTATAACTTTCCCCAGGTGCCATCCATCACCATAAATGCTGAAGGTATCCTAAAAATTATAAACCAACTAAAAACATCGAGTGCCCCTGGTCCTGATAACATACCGACAAAGCTACTAAAATTCACTGGAGCTATTTCTAGCCACATTCTGCAGATCATATTCTCTCAGTCCCTCTCCGAAGGTATCATACCTGCGGACTGGAGGGTAGCCAAGGTAACCCCAGTATTCAAATCAGGTGACCATTCTAACCCATCTAATTATCGTCCTATTTCATTGACATGCATTGCCTGCAAATGCCTCGAGCACAATATTTATTCGCACGTTGCCCATCACCTCGATAACAACAGGTTTTTCTTCAAAATTCAGCACGGCTTCCGACCTGGTTTGTCCTGCGAAACTCAGCTCTTTGAATTCACTGCCGACGTCCACCTAAATTTAGATTCTCTATTCCAAACTGACGTCATATACATAGACTTCTCTAAAGTCTTCGATCGTGTCGCTCATCAACGACTAATAAACAAACTCTGCTGTCTGAACTAGGACCCTTTAGCCCTGTCATGGGTCCGATGCTTCCTATCACACCGATCTCAGTTCACTGACATTGCCGGTTTTCACTGCACTGCTGCTCCCATTAAATTCGGTGTCCCTCAAGGGTCAGTACTAGGCCCCTTACTCTTCCTCATATATGTGAACGATCTACCACCAGGAATTTCATCATCCATTTGATTATTTGCGGACGATTGCGTCCTTTATCGCCGAATAACCACCCCTGACGACCACGAAATTCTACAAAATGACCTATCCTTAATTGAAAACTGGTGTTCACTCTGGATGATGCAGACCAATGTTTCCAAATGCAAAGTCATGCGCCTATCTCGCAAACAGTCCAACTCGGAACACGTCTACGATTTAAACTCAACGACCCAGACGTATGTTGATAGTAACCGATGCCTTGGCGTGCTTATTTCTAACACTCTCACGTGGTCGGATCACATCACACACCTAATTGCTGACGCATCAAAGAAGCTTGGTTACATCCGAAGAACGTTATGCCTATCAACTCCTACAGTTCGTAAAATTGCGTACGTAACCTTCGTTCGTACGAAGCTCGAATACGCGTCGTCCATTTGGAGCCCACACCAAACCGATCTGATTAATCTGTTGGAATCCGTTCAGAATAGGGCTGCCCGGTTCATTATGTCCAATTACGATCACTCATCAAGCATCACTTTTATAAAGGCGTCTTTAGACTTGCAGAATCTAGCTGACAGACGTATACTTTCTCGACTTTGTTTATATCACAAATTATACTATTATTTTCCTCACTTGCATGGCTCTCTCTTGCTTTCTACCGCCCGCTATTCTCGCCGGGTATTTAATTCCAGAAGCCTCCAACGTCTTTTTCGGTACGACCGTTGCATTCAATAAGTCATTTCTTCCTGTCGCCATCGAGGAACGGAATAACTTACCGGAAGCCTTCGTCTTAGAGCGTGACTCGTGCGCATTCAAACAACTACTAACAGCTCACTTAAACTTGGAAGCCCATTAAAACTCTTCCACTGTCACTGTATTTTGCGCTCTTGTATGTGTACATTTTGTGCGCGCATGTTTTTATACTTGTATAAGTACATTTTCTGTGCGTCTGTTCTCGGATCCTGCAAAAGTATTGCTCGTGTGTTCGTACAACTTTCTATTTTTTTCTTTGTTTTTGTATTTAGAAAAATGTCCCCCCCCCTTCTGTAATGTCCTTAAGGGGCCCTTCAGGGTCAAATAAATGATGATGATGATGATTGATGTAATAAAACACAGTGGAGCATACATCCCTGTGGCAGTAACCAAATGAAGTTCCGCCAAGTGATAAAATTACTGGTAGATTTACTTGTATTCCTAGCCTTTGTAATGGGGCTACTAAAAATCTTTTTCTCTGATAAGAATAACGATGGCAGAATAAAACGAAATGTTCAATTGTTTCAATTTCACGTTCCATCGTGCACATTGTGCGTGATGGAACGTGAAGCGACGCCTCTTCTTCTTCGCCTTTTATATCAGATACACTCCCCTCATGCCGGCGCAAAGTATCGGTGTTTGTCATTATCAATAATCAAACAATAATAATTTATTTAACGTGCTCAGGAACAATCAAAAGGTGTTTGTGCAGGCGCAAGTAAAAATAAAACAGTAAAACTAAACAATGTAATACAGTCTTCAAAAAAATGAAGTAACAAGAGCAAAAACACGCAAAAAAATTAACCAGTGCAAAATTAGGGACGATGAAATACAAGATAAGAATTATGGAATGGCAGGGAAAATGAAGGGAAATTTACTGTGCAAGCATTCTTAAAGATATACAGTTCACAAAGATTCTCATTTTACGCTTTCATTCAAGAACCGGCTTTATTTTTCGAAACCCATTGGTCGCGACTACATACCCCGCAAATAGTATTTGCACAAGCGCTACTACAGCAATTGAATGTAAAAATTAAACATATTGGTCTAATACACAACCTAAAGTCAATGCTTAGCATACAGTTTGATGATATATTTCCTAATAACGCGAAACAATTGGCACATAGGTATTTAAATGACCAGTTAGCAGATTTTCTAGCTCACATAGAAATAAGCAATATCATTGCGAGTTATGCATCTGTGTCAAAAGAAAAGGCTGGGGTTGGCATCTTCTTTACTTTCGATTCGACTCCCAGATTATACCCCGGTATTCATTGCAGAATTATTGGCCATTGTTCTTGCCCTACGCAAATTGCCCTCAAGCGAATCATTAGCAGTTATCATTACAGATTCGTTATCAGTTTGTAATGCACTTTCTGCGGCAGTAAATGTAAAGCTGATGAATACCTTTCGGCATTTAGTACCGAAAAACGTAAAAAAACTGCATCTGCTATGGTTACCGGGCCACCGCCGATTATATTTGAACGAAATGGCGGACTTCTTAGCAGCAGTATCCCAGGGTGGGCCCACCTTCCCAGTTTTGCCAGATACGGCTCACGTGACAGCGCTAAGGTTCCGAAACGCTTGCCTGCAGTGGGGAAAGGAAAATTTGGATAAATTCAAAGATTTCGAGCATTTGAGCTATTGCTGGAATAAACAGTGGTGTGTATCTCGCCAGTTAGAGGTCACTTATACCGGATTGCGCTGTGCAGTTCCACAACTAAATTATTACCTTAACAAAGCTCGACTCAAGGCGTCGTGCACCGCTGTGCATTTGGTGCAACGAAATTGAAACAATTGAAGATTTCTTTTTATTCTGCCGTCGTTATTCTTATGAGAGAAAAATATTTTTAGTAGCCCCATTACAAAAGCTAGGAATACAAGTAAATCTACCAGTAATTTTATCACTTGGCGGAACTTCATTTGGTTACTGCCACAGGGATGTATGCTCCACTGTGTTTGATTACATCAATGCAACTAAAAGATTACCGTGCTAGTGAACCCCAACCTTTTCAGATTTTTAGTTTATAATTCGTAGTTATGTCTATCAAAAACAAGAGATGGTTTGACCGCTTGCTCAGCAAACATTTTTGTTGTTTTTTGGTAGTATTATTTTTGAACTACTTTTTCAGATTGGCTTCATTTTCATTTTAGTTTCATTTAAGTATCCTGCCGCCCGGTTCTTGGCCCATCCCCCATCTGTGGGTGAGCGCCATCCATAAGAGGTCATCATCATCATCATCATCATCATCATCATCATCATTATCATCATATATGAAACTATGTGAAAGGCTTCGTGGAAATGGAAAAGTAAAGAATCTGTACATAATGAAAGACTGTTCTAAAACAGTGCGAAGCTGAGATAAAACAACGAAAGTGGACTGTGAAAAACATCAACATCATAAAGTTAACATTACATAGGCTTTGTAGTCTGTCAGCGGTAGAGTGCATCAGCAGGTAAAGAATAGGCAGGTACATTAGATGGTCAATTTTCTATGGCTAATTTACGTGGAATCAGAAAACTGCACAACTAAGAAGCAAAGAGTAAGATATCATGCCATGAACTAGTTAATAACAAAATAGGAGGCCAGCGTGATTTCGGCGGCAGTAAAGTCGTTTCTCCAAATTGTATAGGTAAGTCCTAAATCTCGAGTCCCTTGCTGGGAGAAATCATCAGACCATGTGCATCGTCAGAATGATTTCTGCCCGAAGAAAGTGGATTTGCGCGCCACACATCATATTACTTTTATTAGTCATTACGAAAATCCCAACATGCCAAGCTGGTGATGCCATCGACCTATTTAGGTGAACAAGACGCGAGAGCTGCGCGAGTTAGTTTTTACTTCAGGTACCACTACCGCACCGACGGAGACATATTCCGCTTCCCACGAAAATGCTTGAAACGGCAGAATGCGGAATGCAGCCATTGCAAAACAAATGGATTGCACGAAGTTAAAGAAATATTATGAAGTGTGGAAACGCGAAACCATGAGATAGCCATTTACTATTCGTGCATGTACGTGGGTCGTGTACACCATACCCTTATCCTGCGGAAAGTGAACATTGGCCAAACCGAACGATGTATTAATGATCGGTTAAGGGAACACGCCCAAAAATTAACAAAACGAGATGACAAGTATGCGCACCTGGTCGCGCATATCATCTCGTGTGCTTGTGACGCAGGATTCCCTGAGACGAAGATTTTAGGCAGAAGCGCAAGTAAAACTGCACGTGAAGTGTTAGAGGCATTTTTCATTGAAAAAAAACAACAAAACAAAAATCAATGTGTAACTTCCCGTTCGCTATCATTCATACTGAGTTAATTCCGTATTATCGCTTTGATGGTCCGACATTTATTAACTGTATGTACTGATAATGTATGCTGTTGGCCTTCAGTAGTGTTAGTGCGCACATGTGCCATGCATATATTCAAGCCTTCGAGCTATGAATAAATCAGTTGGAAGTGAGCGCTGTGTGTGTTTGATGCCTGGGTGTGTGCGTGTTTGAGTGATTGTGTCGTGTGTTCGCGCTTGAAATAACTTATTGACAAGAACGTATGTGTGCGAAAAGCATTAAGGTGAGCCAGATTGCTGGAAAACAAGGAAGAAGAAAAAGCTCGTTATTCAGACAGACAAAAAAGGGGGGTGGGTAGGGGGGCTCGCACAGGGCGAGACAGTTCGGAACATGCTCAGAACAGACCGGATAGGCTACTTAACCCACATCGTACATCATCCGCTCTCCTAATTATTGCTGGGCTCGAACCGACCGACATCGGCTCAGTTCTACTCGGCCATAGCTGAAAAAGCCTCTTGCTTCCTTGCTGGTTTGTTTGGCTAAGTACCGGGTATAGTCTTCTTCTCTTATAGGATCTTTCATTTAAAAGTGGGCCAAGTTTTTGCTTGGTTATTTAAAGGCGCACTGATGTCCAGGAATTATCTTGGGCAGGATCGTTCCCCGTGGACGGCCTCCTTGCGGCGTGATGACTTTACTCTTTACTTGTTTCTCCGTCGGTGGTGTAAGCAGCATTCTTGTCGCGCTGATACCTTTGGGTGGTCCCTTCATTAGGTTGCATAACCCGAACGCCATTCAAGAACACCTTCATGCAATGTCCTTAAACTACCAGACCATAACTGACGTGCGGAAGTATGGTCGTGGTGGGATAGTATGCAGATCGCCAGACTAATAATCTGTGAGAGACCTTCTCAAACGTTCATTCTTAGCATCAATTCTGGTGCGCGTATTCGTTCCCTCGTCTGGCTTGCACAAAAGCCATTGTGTGAGGTGTATACGCGCAGCTGAGCCCTGTTGAAACTCTAGAGAAGCTCTCTGTTGCAGGTGTGGTGGAAGTTTATCGATACAATTGAGTTGTAGACAACAAGCGCGTCCCAACAGAGTCCGTGATTGCGACTTTTGCTGACACCCCATGTCCTTCTCGGATTAAAGCGTGGCCTCTGGTGTTTTGAGTAGATCAATCAGTGTATCGCCCGTTGCCATGCCGGAACTGCCGGAGGTTCGGTCATAGGGCCGATGGCTGTAAGCTAGATGGGCGATGCAGCAGAAGCGGTGTAGACCACGCAAATTGAGAATGTAGGGCACAAGAGGACATTTGTTGTTCGTGTGGTACGTGGACAACGCGCTGCTGACTACTCAGATTGTCTAACTAGCAACAAGAAATGTAAGCTCACGAGGTCATTATTAAAAAGAGATGCTCTAGGAGGGAGGCAATGACTATTATCAAGGAACGAGAGTATGGTTATGCTGGCGTTACAGCACGCCAAACGTTCACGGAAACGAGCATTGCACAATCAGTCGAGGTAGCTGTAGGAAAAGCTATGGCTAGGGTGATGAATCAACTACTTGACAGCATCTCCAAATGTATTGCTACAGTCGTAACGAATGAAATTGCTAAGCTTACAACCCCGCAACCAACCGGTCCTCTCGAGTGGTGTAAATTCCGTACCACCAATGAGGTAAATCCGATACACCCTTAGAAAAAAGGTCGTAGTACTTGCTAACTTAGGGGTAGTAATGGTTTGTCACATATGTTACAACCCTCGCAGTAAGCGCAGTTAGTAACGGCTGAGGGAGGTAACACTTATCACCTTTGCTGTTACTACCAGGATTTAGTAACTGGTTCTACCCTAGCCGTTACCACCAATGGATAGTAACTTTTAAAGGTTTAAAAAAAGCAATATGGATACTAGTTTGTTCATTTTTAAATTATTCCTTTACTGTTAATGTTGGTCAATTATTGTCTTATTACCAGACAACTTCGGGTAAGAAAGAGTGGTGTGCAATAAAGTCGAAGAAGGAATAGACCAAACAAGTTCACCTCTTTTTTACATGTACACGTAGTAAGACGTAAGCATGGGGTATATATAGCCTCTGCTTGTAGGGGCATGTTTGGCCCAGGGGAGCACGTGTGTTTCAGAATGAAATATAACTAATTGAAATCTATAGCACTTTAATATACTACATGGTTACGTTTGTTTGGTGACGTAGCACAAGAGTTTTAATCAACATTACTTATAAAAAATTATAGGTTATATTTATTTATCACAAAGAGCCACAAAAAGGCATTATGTACAGTGGCTGAAACAAGGTACCGAATTAAATCTCGGTGCATTGAAATGGTTCACACGGCTATCATATCAGCGTTTAAAAGGTAATAATCGTTTTTGGGGCTCGACGCACCAAAACAATGATAATATTTGGAGACACGCCGCAGTTGAATAACTGTGACTGTCCTCGGGGCTGTTTGTGACCGTCTGGTAATTTTGATCTGCCTGGTGATTTTGATCTGGTGATTTTGATCTGAGTTTGTTGTAATTGTCTATTACAATGCGTGTAGCACATGCTTGTGGTTCGTTAACCTGTACTTCTCCGTTTCGACAATATCAGAATGACGTTTACATATCTAGGTTGCGTAATCTAGAACAAAAATTATTTTCTTGATCTATGGATACCTTCTGCGTCGTTTTTCCGTTTATTTATAATACGTCGAGACAATTCCTCTCATAAATCATCAGAATCGCATTCACTCGCTATTTTTGAATAGATAGTAAAAAGCCGGGTAGCAAAAACGGAACGAGCAAGAAAGGTAGTAACGACTGCAGTTACTACCTCTTTCATGCCAGTTACTGTTTTCTAAGGTAGGTAGTAAACAGGTCGCAAATTGCTAGTAACGGTTGCAGGGAATAACTGTTCACTAACGTAGGTAGTTAACAGGTAGCAAAAGGTTAGTAACGGCCGAAGAAAGGTAGTAAGCGCTGCAGTTACTACCTATTTGCTTGCAGTTGCTACCTTTTTACTAACTTTTTTTAAGAAAGTAGGTGACAAAGTGCATGTCTCTGATAGCTGCAATAGATCCGGCCGCTGCACGCTCATTGCCAGTGCTGAGCTTGAACGTATCTACTGATGTGGAAATTGATACCCGTGCTCAGAAACGTAGCCGATCCCCGCTGAACCATGCAAACCTTGTGTCCCCACAAGCAAAAAAAAAGATTCCGGCCAGTAAACTTTTGAAGGAAAGTATTTTGGAGAAAATTCTCCGACGATTACTTCAACAAATTGCATCATTGAGAGTTTCGCAGTGGAATTGTAGTTCAATATTTCCTGCAAATACTGATTTACACTGTCTCTATTTTCAGCTAATTCCTATTCAATTTTGTTGTAAGAAACTTGGCCCAATCGAGACAACAGCCGTTATGTCAAGAGTTACCGTTCGTTTTGGCTATAGACCACTCTTCCAGAGGTGGTGGAATAATGACATTGTTATCAAACAGTCGTTGCCAAACAGTTGTTGCCGTTACTTTAAAAGCTAAAGTAACGCTAAAGCTGCTGTACCTAGTATACGAAATTTTGGTTATAAAGATAAGTCTGCCTTCTTGTCACGCAATTTCAATAGCTAATGTTTTGTTTTCTGTCAAACGTACATTATACCAGGCCATTGGACACTATAGTAGACATGTATGGAAGAAATACTTTATTGACAGGAGATTTTAACGCCCATCATGTCATAGAAGATGTAAAAACTGATGCGTGTGGGAACCGTTTGCGGAACTGGTTCCAAGATAACGATCTCACATATTTAAATTCATGAAGCCCAATGTATTATTGAGAAGCAGCACATCTTCTCTATTAGATCTGACTTTCGCAAGCGCCAGCCTTAATATTTTGGGTTGATCTGTGGTTATCTGCGCAACGAACAGCGATCACAAGCCGATTACTTATGAAACAAGAAGTCCTGTATTCTCAGTCGCTTCTAGCGCACGTACGTTTAGAAATTATACTAAATTTAAAAAATGTTTGCTTTCTTCACTAAACTTTCTATCAGATACAATCACGAAGTTCAAAGTTATGAGCACTCGTACAGAGAGAAAGTTCCCGCAAAAAAATCTGAAATTACCGTCACATCTGTGAGGAAGAACGGTAATTCACCGTGGTGGAATGATGATTGTTCCAGAGACTGCAGGCGTAGAAAGGCAGCCTGAAAAAAAACTGTTATTCAATCAGTGCCCTGTAAAACTGGAAGGACTACCAGTTTTACGCTGGAGTTTTCGAAAAAACAGTTTCGTAAGCAAAAGAAAATCAGGCCATTCTGACGTTCAAGTATCTATCTAAATCCAACAATAAGCACGCACTTTTAGGAAATGATACCACGAGCTATCAGCACACAGTCTATTATTTTGTCTCCGGAGTAAATTGAAGATTCGTTAGATATCATTGGTATAGAGGTCAGAGGAGCGCTTTTCTTCCCCGTTATCCTCATTTCCAAAGCATGTTCTATGTGACAACGACTTCATTGACATTTCCAGTTCTGAATAACAGATAGTAGATAGCGTTCCATCAGTTGCTCCGGGCCTTTATGGAGTCACGTCAGCTCAGTTAAAAATGTTAATTAAGAAATCTCAAGAGTTTTTATTTGATGTTATCAACTACTTAATAAGAATGGCACGACTCCCTCCGGCTTGGAAAATAGCTAAGCGGATACCACTGCTTAAAAATCTAGATAAAGGGTTATGAACTGGACAACATTAGACCCATTGCGCTAACTTAAAATTTTGCTAAAATTGATTGAGCGAGTGTTGACCATTCGTATAATAAATTTCATTAACCAGAAAAATATTCTAAAGCCGTCTCAAATTGGCTTCAGATCAGGGTGCACGATATGGCAGGCACATATAGACACTGAGAGTCCCATTCAGTTAGCTCGGCGTGAAAGAAAGCGTATATGCCGCTTTGGTTACGTTGGACATCGCGAAAGCGTATGACAGAGTTGAACATGTTTTAGTTAATCGTTTGCACAACATGAAGCTCCCAAAATACATTATTCATGCATTGAGGAATTCTTACGAAATCGGACATTCTATTCTTCCCAAAGCGGCAATATTTCGTCTACGAACGCGCAAACAAGATGCCTTCCGCAAGGGGCATTCCTTTTTTTCGTTTTATTTAATATACTAGTGAGTTATATACCACAACATCACGATGTACACACATATGTTTATGGGGATGGAATCGCATATTTTGCTGCAGCCGGCAATATTCACAATCTATACCAGATACAGCAGTCATACCTGTCAGCTCTACAAGGGCGGCTTGATGAAATTCACCTGCATTTGAATGTACAAAAACGTTCCCTAGTGTCATTTCCTTTGAAAGACCCCATTCGTGTTTCGCTTAGTAACTTATCGTCTAGAGTATATTCCGCATGTAGAGCAAATAAAATACCTTGGTGTGTTATACGATCTCTCTATGTATTGAAAACCACACATCGCTTACACAGCATCAAAGGTTGTTTGGTCGGTCGGTTTGTTACGCAAGATTAGTCATACTCGATTTGGCATGCGAAGGCAAACACCTTTGTCAATATACGGCACGTACGTTCGGTCAATCCTTGAATTTGGGTGCATTATATATGCTTGCGCTCCTGTTTATAAGCTTCGCCCTCTTGTATACCTTGAGAGGCAAGCTTTGCGACTGTGTTTAGGCCTTCCTAAGTTTGTAGAAATTCAAACTTTTCAAACTTTTCAATTTCTTTTATTTACCAGACAAAAACTGGAAGGTCGCCAAGGCTAAAAGCCGTGAGAACGGCTTGACAAAGGCGCTGGTGACCTGTACATACACATGGCAGTAGTTTGGAAAAGATTAGAGGTACATAACTTGCAATTGCTAATATAAAACATGAACAATACATACTAACTCAAAAATGATTTCACAATTGATTATTTTAAAATACATGTTATAAATATGCAATAAAAAGGAGTTTCCAAGAATCAAGGTACATCGTGCATAGACCATCGTATACATTGACACTTATGCACTTTAAAGCACACATACATGCATTACATGAAACACAAAGTACAAACATATGCAAGATAACAAGATGTAGCATGATACAATGTATTTGACACAGGATTGAAACTATGAAAAACACGAGACTATGAGAAAAGATTGTAACGCATGTTCCTATGACACCAGCAAACAGAAATGAGAGTGTAATTGTTTATTGTTGAAGGTGATTGTACTTTCGTGCGTATTAAGTGTTTTGGGAAAGTTGTAGGCCAAAGCTTGGTATATACGTGGTTCGGAGACGCGGTACAAACGAAATGTCTGTATTTCTTGGGGGAACTGAAATGACACGACGCTCGAGACATGAAAGTATTTTAATGAAGTTAGACAGTTCCCTGTTCAAGAAATAAAGTGTGTGCAATAGGCGAAATGTGTAAAGGTTGTCAGCTCGTATTATATTGAATTGAAACATTCAGAGAAGACGGGAAGAACCGATAAAGGCCTGTGTTGTGGTCACCATCTTAAAAAATTACTGATACTCGAGCTTTCTTCATGGCTTCTGAAAAATCACCATGTTCAAGAGCTAAGTTATATATGTATATATATGTTAGTACATCACTAAGTAAATATAAAACGTATTTTATTGGTGTAATCTGCAAGCCATCGGCATCGAGCGATGTACTATTATTTAGAGGCTTGAAGATTTCGCATTCTACCTTTTCGTTTGTTGGGTCGAGAAAGGCACTTTGGCTCACGTGACTGAAGCCGGCGACAAATTCCGCGTTATCATCGTGCAACGCAACTGCATTTATGAAGTATTCATTAATATAATTCGCGAGTGTTGCGCCATTTAAATCTTTACACCGAAAGTTTATAAACTGAGGCAAAGCAGTTTTATTATACCGACGGAGAATGGTAATTATTAGCTTCCACGTTGCACTTGACCGTTGCCGATTGGTGTGTTCAAAAATACGCTGATAATAGGCTTCCTTGGAACGCTGAAGTTCAGCGGCGTTTAATCTATTTCGAAGTTTTTTTATTCTTTCGAAATTTCAGCAGAGCGCGTACGTAAGAAAGTGCGATAACAGATGTGGTTACGCTCTATCATTGTCACATATTCGCGAGTGACCCTGGGTTTTGTTGCCTTTTTAGCAGATTTTAACGTTTTGAAAAGAAAATGTTTTGCGTAAATGCGTTTAAAGATGTGGATGAACGCATCATATGCGCTATAGGTATTTTCTCTCTTTGAGTAAAGGTGACTGGGATTGATCAAATATATCGAAAGTAAAAGCTTCAAGACTTCGAGATGTAATGTGCTGTATGGTATGCAGCACTTGCCACGTCCCTTTATCGAGAAGTTTGTAAAACACGGAACAGTGGTCACTAATGTCAGATGTTAATGTGGCTGCGCTATTAATATCTGTGTCTATACTGGTAATGACAAGATCTAGTGCTGATTCAGTGGAGCACGTTATTCGTTTTGGCGTATTAATTACAATTTAAATGCACTAGAGAGTAAAAAGTTATTTAGATCGCGGATCACACAGCGTTCTTCCAGCGCGCGCGCGCGTGTCAGAGTGTGTGTGTGTGTGTGTGTGTGTGTGTGTGTGTGTGTGTGTGTGTGTGTGTGTGTGTGTGTGTGTGTGAGTGTGTGTGTGTGTGTTTTTAATGGCGTTAAAACCAGAGTTATGGCGTAACCAGTTCACCAGCGATCGAGCGGCGACCATTCTTCGTCTTCCTCGTCAGGCACACACGTGCGTCGCCCCCAAGAATCAAAATATGCATGCATGTAGCGATGTTGTTAACATGAGTCGGCAACCGCAAAGCTTTATGTCACGACATGGCGCTAACGGAGAGTTTTCCCTTATAGACAAAACAACAATAAACAACGAAATACTTGCTTTATTCAAAACATAAGACAAAATGTTGAAAGCAACGACCCTTCGGTCGCGGTAAGCAATGTATGAGAAAAACAAAAACGTTCAGAAAAAGTGGTGGCACTGGGCTCAGCACATTTCTCCTGCAAATGGATGTTCTTGACGCAACATCGGATAAACAGGCCAGTGGCGAAGCTGCTGCAGCCTAAGCTCCAAAATTCGAAGACGCCAGCGATGCTTCCTACTGGGCTGCTGCGTGCGATTCTCTCCAGCTGAGCAGCCACCGCAGTACCGCCCAGAATGCAGCACGCAGAGAGGTGGGGCCACTGAAACAACGTGAAGCACATGTGTGAACCACAGGGTTCATATGCATTCGCGAAAAATAACTCGAAAGCGTCATTTTCTTTCCTCAGAGTGATATTGTCGGGCTTTGCTCGCCCACCTCTAAAAGTTTCCTCCGCGTAATGTGTATTTGCAAATCCGCAAGGGTCGGAGGCATTGTGCGCTTGTTTTGTGGTCATCCCTTCTTTGACCAAGCAATGGTGGTGTGACGTCACCATGTAGCATCACATTCAGTGACGTCATGTCGACGATACAGAAATTTCTGATCAGCAACGTCATAGTGTTGAAATCATGAGATCATTTTTGCATAAGTCTTACTGACACTAATGCTGCAACGGGTCGCTGACGGCGACTGTTAATCTGCATTTGATGGGGCATCGAATATTTTGGCCTATTAAGTATCCCGGGTTCCCCGTGTAGGAGCCACGATATGAATACACTGAGGCACGCCGTAGATGGGAGCTCCAGAAATTTCTACCGGTGTCCTTTAGTAGCAGGGACGTCGCTAAGTACACGGACCTTAATCATGTCGCCTCCACCGATACTCGACCGCAATCTAAACTGCGACCTTCGGGTCAGCAGACGGGAAGAGCAGCCGCTGTAACAGCGTGGTCCATGTCACGCATTGTTTAGCAATTTGTGTCTATCGAATCATTCTTACACCACTGCTGTCACCGCGGCGTCACTTGTAAGGAAACAGCTAACCTACCTGTCAACCTCCCAAGCCTTTGCCGTGGCAGGTGCCGTAGAGCGGTGGAAGGCAGGACGGAGCCGTGACCCACGTCCAAGACCGGAATTTTCCCTGCCTCTCGTAAAGTGCCGATAAATGCCACGCAGGTCCCGAAGAGCGGGGGAAGCAGGACGGAGCTGTGACCCACGTCCAAGACCGGCATTCTCCCTGCCTCCAGTACAGTACCGATAAATGCCACACGCTTCCTCTGTTGCCGATCGAAGAGAGGGGTGAGAGACGCCGCCGAGCCGACACTTGCGTCGGAAAACATGGCGATGCCAGCACCAGCCCTTGCTATGGTGACTAGAAGCCACCATACCCTTGCAATGTCGAGGCGGGTGAGAGAACCAGCTGGTAGGTGGCGGATAATGGAAGCAGTCGTCTTCCAGGAGGATGGTCAAGTGGTCTCAACGATGGCAGGAGTGCAGTCGCCGGTCACTCATTCGGTAACGCTGCCCACTTGCTTTTCCCGGTGCGAAAAAGTTAACCGTGGACACGAGAGGCATGACCTGCGATCGGCGGCAGCACCTTGTGATGATGATGATGATGACCTCTTATGGATGGCGCTCACCCACAGAGGGGGATGGGCCAATAACCGGGTGGCAGGATACTTCAAAGAAACTAAAATGAAAATGAAGCCAATCTGAAAAAGTAGTTCAAAAATAATACTACCAAAAAACAACAAAAATGTGTGCTGAGCAAGCGGTCAAACCATCTCTTGTTTTTGATAGACATAACTACGACTTACAAACTAAAAATCTGAAAAGGTTGGGGTTCACTAGCACGGTAATCTTTTAGTTGCATTGATGTAATCAAACACAGTGGAGCATACATCCCTGTGGCAGTAACCAAATGAAGTTCCGCCAAGTGATAAAATTACTGGTAGATTTACTTGTATTCCTAGCTTTTGTAATGGGGCTACTAAAGATCTTTTTCTCTGATAAGAATAACGATGGCATAATAAAAATAAATGTTCAATCGTTTCAATTTCGTTGCACCAAATGCATAGCGGTGACGCCTTGAGTCGAGCTTTGTTAAGGTAATAATTTAGTTGTGGAACTGCACAGCGCAATCTGGAATAAGTGACCTCTAACTGGCGTGATACACAACACTGTTTATTCCAGCAATAGCTCAAATGCTCGAAATCTTTGAATTTATTCAAGTTATCCAAATTTATCCAAAGTAGTTCAAAAATAATACTACTAAAAAAAATGTTTGCTGAGCAAGCGGTCAAACCATCTCTTGTTTTTGACAGACATAACTACGAATTATAAACTAAAAATCTGAAAAGGTTGGGGTTCACTAGCACGGTAATCTTTTAGTAGCATTGATAGCAACCATTGCAACCCTAAGGCGTCTCCCGGCTATCAAATGACTTCATTCAACTGTCCCTCCTATTCAACCTCACGCAGACAATTAATACTCCTACTTGTGGTGACAACATACTCGATCTTGTCTTCGCTTCCCACCCCGACCTTATTCACTCACCTACGTGTAAGAAGGCCTAAGTGATCACTGTACCATACTATTCAACCTCTCTATTCTAGTACCTAGGCATAATTCGTAGAAGAAGCTCATACGCGACTACAATAAAGCCAACATCCACGCAATCATTACCGAATTGGAAAGCTTTTATAGTTTCTTCTCTCAAACGGCCATCTCCAGAAGCGTAGAACAAAACTGGTTACTGTATAAACAAAAGGACTTGACGCTAATCGAAGAATACGTTCCACTAGTGTCTGTTCGCTGTGACGATGACAGTCCTCGGTATACAACTTCTATGAAAAAACTCTCACAAAAGAAGAAACGCCTTTTCCGCGAAGCAAAACGTAGCATTTCTCCATCGAAATGGGACAAATATTTCACTTGCCTTCGGGAATATACTAGCGCGCTGAAAAAAGCCAAAAAGAATTTGCATGAAGATCTCCTAAAAATCATCCGCGACAAACCTAAAAAATTTTGAAACATTATCAACCCCAACAATTTAGCGCATAGCATTTCACTGTGCTATCCTGGTGGCTCACGGATTCCAGCTCAGCAGCGCTCTGACTTGATGAATTCTTACTTTTCCTCAGTCTTTACTAATGAGCCGTCGGGCAATATCCCCTTTGCCTCCAGGTATAACTTTCCCCAGGTGCCATCCATCACCATAAATGCTGAAGGTATCCTAAATAATTGCCCGCAGCTTCCCTCGGGGGAACACTGAGGAGGATGCGGAGCATATAATTGGTTAACGGGGTGTTAAAGTGCGACTTACTTGGGTCGATGGCTAAATTGGTTAACGTGGTTGTGAAATGGGGTGTTAAATTGCGACTTACTTGGGTCGATGGCTAAATTGGTTAACGTGGTTGTAGGAGGGGGTGTTAAATCAGTGAACACGTACACACGTATGCGAAAGGGCGGCGCTGGTCGAAGGGACGTCGATCATTGTGTTTGTGGATTCGTTGGCATTCATTTCACGGCGACTTCGGACGTCGACGCGCCGTACAAACCAACGGACGAGCGGCAACTGAGCGAGCGAGCGCCGACCTTGAGTATATATACAGCGCGACGGCGCATGCGCTGTCAGCTGTCGAATGTTCTCGAAGGAGAAGCGCGCGCGCGGCACAGATGGCGACGGCGCGACGGCGCATGCGCTGTCAGCTGTCGAATGTTCTCGAAGGAGAAGTGCGCGCGGCACAGATGGTGGGCGACGGCGCGACGGCGCATGCGCGCGCGTCAGCTGTCGAATGTTCGAGAAGCGGTGCGGACGGCGCGGACGGCGCACTACAAGGCGCGAGTATAAGATGCTTCCGCATCTAGAATTATAAACCAACTAAAACATCGAGTGCTCCTGGTCCTGATAACGTACCGACAAAGCTACTAAAATCCACTGGAGCTATTTCTAGCCACATTCTGCAAATCATATTCTCTCAGTCCCTCTCCGAAGGTATCATACCTGCGGACTGGAGGGTAGCCAAGGTAACCCCAGTATTCAAATCAGGTGACCATTCTAACCCATCTAATTAGCGTCCTATTTCGCTGACATGCATTGCCTGCAAATGCCTCGAGCACAATATTTATTCGCACGTTGCCCACCACCTCGATAACAACAGGTTTTTCTTCAAAATTCAGCACGGCTTCCGACCTGGTTTGTCTTGCGAAACTCTGCTCTTTGAATTCACTGCCGACCTCCACCTAAATTTAAATTCTCCATTCCAAACTGACGTCATGTACATAGACTTCTCTAAAGCCTTCGATCGTGTCACTCATCAACGACTAATAAACAAACTCTGCTGTCTGAACTTGGACCCTTTAGCCCTGTCATGGATCCGATGCTTCCTATCACACCGATCTCAGTTCACTGACATTGCCGGTCTTCACTGCACTGCTGCTCCCGTTAAATCCGGTGTCCCTCAAGGGTCAGTACTCGGCCCCTTACTCTTCCTCATATATGTGAACGATCTACCACCAGGAATTTCATCATCCATTTGATTATTGGCGGACGATTGCGTCCTTTATCACCGAATAACCACCCCTGACGACCACGAAATTCTACAAAATGACCTATCCTTAATTGAAAACTGGTGTTCACTCTGTATGATGCAGACCAATGTTTCCAAATGCAAAGTCATGCGCGTATCTCGCAAACAGTCTAACTCGGAACACGTCTACAATTTAAACTCAACGATTTTGGCGTATGTTGATAGTAACCGATGCCTTGGCGTGCTTATTTCTAACACTCTCACGTGGTCGGATCACATCACACACTTAGTTGCTGACGCATCAAACAAGCTTGGTTACATCCGAAGAACGTTATGCCTATCACCTCCTACAGTCCGTAAAATTGCGTACGTAACCTTCGTTCGTACAAAACTCGAATACGCGTCGTCCATTTGGAGCCCTCACCAAACCGATCTGATTAATCTGTTGGAATCCGTTCAGAATAGGGCTGCCCGGTTCATTATGTCCAATTACGATCACTCATCAAGCATCACTTTTATAAAGGAGTCTTTAGACTTGCAGAATCGAGCTGACAGACGTATACTTTCTCGACTTTGTTTATTTCACAAATTATACTATTATTTTCCTCACTTGCATGGCTCTCTCTTGCTTTCTACCGCCCGCTATTCTCGCCGGGTATTTAATTCCAGAAGCCTCCAACGTCTTTTTCGGTACGACCGTTGCATTCAATAAGTCATTTCTTCCTGTCACCATCGAGGAATGGAATAACTTACCGGAAGCCATCGTCTCAGAGCGTGACTCGTGCGCATTCAAACAACTACTAACAGCTCACTTAAACTTGGAAGCCCATTAAAACTCTTCCACTGTCACTGTATTTTGCGCTCTTGTATGTGTACATTTTGTGCGCGCATGTTTTTATACTTGTATAAGTACATTTTCTGTGCGTCTGTTCTCGGATCCTGCAAAAGTATTGCTCGTGTGTTCGTACAACTTTCTATTTTTTTCTTTGTTTTTGTATTTAGAAAAATGTCCCCCCCCCCTTCTGTAATGTCCTTAAGGGGCCCTTCAGGGTCAAATAAATGATGATGATGATGATTGATGTAATAAAACACAGTGGAGCATGCATCCCTGTGGCAGTAACCAAATGAAGTTCCGCCAAGTGATAAAATTACTGGTAGATTTACTTGTATTCCTAGCCTTTGTAATGGGGCTACTAAAAATCTTTTTCTCTGATAAGAATAACGATGGCAGAATAAAACGAAATGTTCAATTGTTTCAATTTCACGTTCCATCGTGCACATTGTGCGTGATGGAACGTGAAGCGACGCCTCTTCTTCTTCGCCTTTTATATCAGATACACTCCCCTCATGCCGGCGCAAAGTATCGGTGTTTGTCATTATCAATAATCAAACAATAATAATTTATTTAACGTGCTCAGGAACAATCAAAACGTGTTTGTGCAGGCGCAAGTAAAAATAAAACAGTAAAACTAAACAATGTAATACAGTCTTCAAAAAAATGAAGTAACAAGAGCAAAAACACGCAAAAAAATTAACCAGTGCAAAATTAGGGACGATGAAATACAAGATAAGAATTATGGAATGGCAGGGAAAATGAAGGGAAATTTACTGTGCAAGCATTCTTAAAGATATACAGTTCACGCCAAAGATTCTCATTTTGCGCTTTCATTCAAGAACCGGCTTTATTTTTCGAAACCCGTTGGTCGCGACTACATACCCCGCAAATAGTATTTGCACAAGCGCTACTACAGCAATCGAATGTAAAAATTAAACATATTGGTCCAATACACAACCAAAAGTCAATGCTTAGCATACAATTTCATGATATAATTCCTCATAACGCGAAACAATTGGCACATGGGTATTTAAATGACCAGTTAGCAGATTTTCTAGCTCACCTAGAAATAAGCAATATCATTGCGACTTATGCATCTGTGTCAAAAGAAAAGGCTGGGGTTGGCATCTTCTCTCCTTCTTTGGACTGGTCCTTTTCGATTCGACTCCCAGATTATACCCCGGTATTCATTGCAGAATTATTGGCCATTGTTCTTGCCCTACGCAAATTGCCCTCAAGCGAATCATTAGCAGTTATCATTACAGATTCGTTATCAGTTTGTAATGCACTTTCTGCGGCAGTAAATGTAAAGCTGATGAATACGTTTCGGCATTTAGTACCGAAAAACGTAAAAAAACTGCATCTGCTATGGGTACCGGGCCACCGCGGATTATATTTGAACGAAATGGCGGACTCCTTAGCAGCAGTATCCCAGGGTGGGCCCACCTTCCCAGTTTTGCCAGATACGGCTCACGTGACTGCGCTAAGGTTCCGAAACGCTTGCCTGCAGTGGGGAAAGGGTAATTTAGTGAATTCAAAGATTTCGAGCATTTGAGCTATTGCTGGAATAAACAGTGGTGTGTATCTCGTCAGTTAGAGGTCACTTATACCGGATTGCGCTGAGCAGTTCCACAACTAAATTATTACCTTAACAAAGCTCGACTCAAGGCGTCACCGCTATGCATTTGGTGCAACGAAATCGAAACAATTGAACATTTATTTTTATTCTGCCATCGTTATTCTTATCAGAGAAAAAGATTTTTAGTAGCCCCATTACAAAAGCTAGGAATACAAGTAAATCTACCAGTAATTTTATCAATTGGCGGAACTTCATTTGGTTACTGCCACAGGGATGTATGCTCCGCTGTGTTTGATTACATCAATGCAACTAAAAGATTACCGTGCTAGTGAACCCCAACCTTTTCAGATTTTTAGTTTATAATTCGTAGTTATGTCTATAAAAACAAGAGATGGTTTGACCGCTTGCTCAGCAAACATTTTTGTTGTTTTTTGGTAGTATTATTTCTGAACTACTTTTTCAGATTGGCTTCATTTTCATTTTAGTTTCATTTAGGTATCCTGCCGCCCGGTTCTTGGCCCATCCCCCTCTGTGGGTGAGCGCCATTCATAAGAGGTCATCATCATCATCATCATCATCATCATCATCATATATGAAACTATGTGAAAGGCTTCGTGAAAACGGAAAAGTAAAGAATCTGTACATAATGAAAGACTGTTCTAAAACAGTGCGAAGCTGAGATAAAACAACGAAGGTGGACTGTGAAAAAACATCAACATCATAAAGTTAACATTACATAGGCTTTGTAGTCTGTCAGCGGTAGAGTGCATCAGCGATAAAGAATAGGCAGGTACATAAATGGTCAATTTTCTATGGCTAATTTACGTGGAATCAAAAAACTACACAACTAAGAAGCAAAGAGTAAGATATCATGTCGTGAACTAGTTAATAAAAAATAGGAGGCCAGCGTGATTTCGGCGGCAGTAAAGTCGTTTCTCCAAATTGTATAGGTAAGTCCTAAATCTCGTGTCCCTTGATGGGAGAAATCATCAGACCATATGCATCCTCAGAATGATTTCTGCCCGAAGAAAGTGGATTTGCGCGCCACACATGATATTACTTTTATTAAACATTACGAAAATCACAACATGCCAAGCTGGTGATGCCATCGACCTTTTTAAGTGAACAAGACGCGAGAGCTGCGCAAGATAGTTTTTACTTCAGGTACCACTACCGCGCCGACGGAGACATATTCCGCTTCCCACGGAATTGCTTGGAACGGCAGAATGCGGAATGCAGTCATGCAAAACAAATAGATTGCGCGAAGTTAAAGCAATGATATAAGTGTGGAAACGCGAAACCATGAGATAGCCATATACCATACGTGCATCGAACGATGTAATATGATCGATGTAAATCGAACGATGTAATAATACGAACGATGTAATACGAACGATGTAAATCGAACGATGTAATAATGATCGGTTAAGGGAACACGCCCAAAGATTAACAAATCGAGATGACAAGTATGCGCACCTGGTCGCGCATATTATCTCGTGTGGTTGTGACGCACGATTCCCTGAGACGAAGATTTTAGACAGAAGCGCAAGTAAAACTGCACGTGAAGTGTGAGAGGCGTTTTTCATTAAAAAAAACAACAAAACAAAGATCACTGTGTAACTTCCCAATCGCTATCATTCTTACTGAGTTAATTCCATTTTATCGCTTTGAAGGTCCGACATTGATTAACTGTATGTACTGATAATGTAAGCTGTTGGCCTTCTGTAGTGTTAGTGCGCACATGTGCCATGCATATATTCAAGCCTAGGAGCTATGAATAAATCAGTTGGAAGTGAGCGCTGTGTGTGTTTGATGCCTGGGTGTGTGCGTGTTTGAGTGATTGTGTCGTGTGTTCGCGCTCGAAATAACTTATTGACATAAACCTATGTGTGCGAAAAGCATTAAGGCGAGCCAGATTGCTGGAAAACGAGGAAGAAGAAAAAGCTCGTTATTCAGACAGACAAAAAAGGGGGGTGGGTAGGGGGGCTCGCACGGGCGAGACAGTTCGGAACATGCTCAGAACAGACCGGATGGCTACTTAACCCCCATCGTACCACATCATACGCTCTCCTAATTATTGCTGGGCTCGAACCGACCGACATCGACTCAGTTCTACTCGGCCATAGCTGAAAAAGCCTCTTGCTTCCTTGCTGGTTTGTTTGGCTAAGTACCGGGTATAGCCTTCTTGTCTTATATACCTTTCATTTAAAAGTGGGACAAGTTTTTTCTTGGTTATTTGAAGGCGCACTGATGTCCAGGAGTTATCCTGGGCAGGATCGTACCCGTGGATGGCCTCTGTGTGGCATAATGACCTTCCTCTTTACTTGTTTCTCAGTGGTGGTGTGAGCAGCATTCTTGTCACGCTGATACCTTTGGGTGGTCACTTCATTAAGTTGCATAACCCGAACGCCATTCAAGAACACCTTCATGCAGTGTCCTTAAACTACCAGACCATAACTGACGTGTGGAAGTGTGGTCGCGGTGGGATAGTATGCAGATCGCCAGACTAAGAATCTGTGAGAGACCTTCTCAAACGTTCATTCTTAGCATCTATTCTGGTGCGTGTATTCGTTCCCTTGTCTGGCTTGCACAAAAGCCATTGTGCGAGGTGTAGACGCGCAACTGAGCCCTGTTGAAACTCTAGAGAAGCTCTCTGTTGCAGGTGTGGTGAAAGTTTATCGATACAATTGAGTTGTAGACAACAAGCGCATCCCAACAGAGTCCGTGATTGCGACTTTTGCTGACACCTCATGTCCTTCTCGGATTAAAGCATGGCCTCTGGTGTTTTGAGTAGATCAATCAGTGTATCGCCCGTTGCAATGCTGGAACTGCTGGAGGTTCGGTCATAGGGCCGATGGCTGTAAGCTAGATGGGCGATGCAGCAGAAGAGGTGTAGACCACGCAAATGGAGAATGTAGGGCACAAGAGGACATCTGTTGTTTGTGTGGTACATGGACAACGCGCTGCTGACTACTCAGATTGTCCAATTAGACAACAAGTAATGTAAGTTCACGAGGTCAATATTAAAAGGGGATGCTCTAGGAGGGAGGCAATGACAATTATGAAGGAACGAGAGTATGGTTATGCTGGCGTTACAGCACGTCAAACATTCACGGAAACGAGCATTGCACAAGCAGTCGAGATAGCTGTAGGAAACGCTATGGCTAGGGTGATGAATGAACTAGTTGACAGCATCTCCAATTGTATTGCTACAGTCGTAACCAATGAAATTGCTAAGCTTACAACCCCGCAACCAACCGGTCCTCTCGAGTGGTGTAAATTCCGTACCACCAATGAGGTAAATCCGATACACCCTTAGAGAAAAGGTGGTAGTACTTGCTAACTTTGGGATAGTAATGGTTTGTCACATATGTTACAACCCTGGCAGTAAGCGCAGTTAGTAACGGCGAGGGAGGTAACGCTTACCACCTTTGCTGTTACTACCAGAATTTACTAACTGGTTCTACCCTAGCCGTTACCACCAATGGATAATAACTTTTAAAGGTTTAAAAAAAGTAATATGGATACTTGTTTGTTCATTTTGACATTATTCCTTTACTGTTAATGTTGGTCAATTATTGTCTCATTACCAGACAACTTCGGGTAAGAAAGAGTGGTGTGCAATAAATTCGAAGAAGGAATAGACCAAACAAGTTCACCACTTTCTTACGTGTACACGTAGTAAGACGTAAGCATGGGGTATATATAGCCTCTGCTTTGTAGGGGCATGTTTGGCCCAGGGGAGCACGTGTGTTTCAGAATGAAATATAACTAATTGAAATCGATAGCACTTTAATAAACTACATGGTTACGTTCGTTTGGTGACGTAGCACAAGAGTTTTAATCAACATTACTTATAAAAATTATATGTTATATTTATTTATCACAAAAGAGCCACAAAAATGCATTATGTACAGTGGCCGAAACAAGGTACCGAATTAAATCTAGGTGCATTGGAATGCTTCACACGGCTAATATATCAGCGTTTAAAAGGTAATAATCGTTTTGGGCTCGACGCGCCAAAACAATGATAATATTTGGAGACACGCCGCAGTTGAACAACTGTGACTATCCTCGGGGCTGTTTGTAACCATCTCGTAATTTTGATCTGCCGGTCTTGTTATTATGTGCTATAATTTACTAAGTTTGTTGTAATTGTCTATTACAATGCGTGTATCACTTGCTTATGGTTCGTTAACTTGTACTTCTCTGTTTCGACAATATCACAATGACGTTTACATATCTAGGTTGCGTAATCTAGAACAAAAATTATTTTTTTGATCTATGGATACCTTCTGCGTCATTTTTTCGTTTATTTATAATACGTCGAGACAATTCCTCTCATAAATCATCAGAATCGCAATCACACGCTATCTTTGAATAGATAGTAAAAAGCCGGGTAGCAAAAAAGTAACGAGCAAGAAAGGTAGTAACGACTGCAGTTACTACCTCTTTCATGCCAGTTACTAACTGTTTTCTAAGGTAGGTAGTAAACAGGTCGCAAAACGCTAGTAACAGTCGCAGGGAATAACTGTTCACTAATGTAGGGAGTTAACAGGTAGCAAAAGGTTAGTCACGGCCGAAGAAAGGTAGTAAGCGCTGCAGTTACTACCTATTTGCTTGCAGTTGCTACCTTTTTACTAATTTTTTTTAAGAAAGTAGGTGACAAAGTGCATGCCTCTGATAGCTGCAATAGATCCGGCCGCTGCACGCTCATTGCCAGTGCTGAGCTTGTACGTATCTACTGATGTGGAAATTTATACCCGTGCTCAGAAACGTAGCCGATCCCCGCTGAACCATGGAAACCTTGTGTCCCCACAAGCAAAAAAAAAAGATTCCGGCCAGTAAACTTTTGAAGGAAAGTATTTTGGAGAAAGTTCTCCGACGATTACTTCAACAAATTGCATCATTGAGAGTTTCGCAGTGGAATTGCCGTTCAATATTTTCTGCAAATACTGATTTACACTGTCTCTGTTTTCAGCTAATTCCTATTCAATTTTGTTGTAAGAAACTTGGCCCAATCGAGACAACAGCCGTTATGTCAAAAGTTACCGTTCGTTTGGGCTATAGAACGTTCTTCCAGAGGTGGTGAAATAATGACATTGTTATCAAACAGTCGTTGCCAAACAGTTGTTGCCGTTACTTTAAAAGCTAAAGTAACGCTAAAGCTGCTGTACCCAGTATACGAAATTTTAGTTATAAAGATAAGTCTGCCTTCTTGTCACGCAATTTCAATAGCTAATGTTTTGTTTTCTGTCAAACATACATTATACCAGGCCTTTGGACACTATAGTAGACATGTATGGAAGAAATGCTTTATTGACAGGAGATTTTAACGCCCTTCATGTCACAGAAGATGTAAAAACTGATGCGTGTGGGAACCGTTTTGTGGAACTGGTCCCGAGATAACAATCTCACATGTTTAGATTCATGAAGCCCAACGTGTTATTGAGAAGCAACACATCTTCTTCATCAGATCTGACTTTCGCAAGCGCCAGCCTTAATATTTTGGCTTGATCTATGGTTAACTGCGCAACGAACAGCGATCACAAGCCGATTACTTTCGAAACAAGAAGTCCTGTATTCTCAGTCGTTTCTAAGGCACGTACGTTTAGAAATTATACTAAATTTAAAAAATGTTTGCTTTCATCACCAACTTTTCTATCAGATACAATCACGAAGTCCAGAGTTATGAGCTTTCATACAGAGAGTTCCAGCGAAAAAATCTGAAATTACCGTCACATCTGTGAGGTGGAATGATGATTGTTCCAGAGACTGCAGGCATAGAAAGGCAGCCTGAAAAAAAAACTGTTATTCAATCAGTGCCCTGTAAAACTGGAAAGACTACCAGTTTTACGCTGGAGTTTTCAAAAGAACAGTTTCGTAAGCAAAAGAAAATTAGGCCATTCGGACGTTCAAGTATCTATCTAAATCCAACAATAAGCGCGCACTCTAAAGATTTCTTCATTTAGGAAATGATACCACGAACTATCAGCACACAGTCTATTATTTTGCCTCCGGAGTAAATTGAAGATTCGTTAGATATCATTGGCATAGAGGTCAGAGGAGCGCTTTTTCTCCCCGTTATCCTCATTGCCAAAGCATGTTCTATGTGACAACGACTTCATTGACATTTCCAGTTCTGAATTAACAGATAGTAGATAGCGTTCCATCAGTGGCTCCGGGCCTTTATGCAGTCACGTCAGCTCAGTTAAAAATGTTAATTAGGAATCTGAAGAGTTTTTATTTGATGTTATCAACTACTTAATAAAAATGGCATGACTCCCTTCGGCTTGGAAAATAGCTAAGCGGATACCACTGCTTAAAAATCTAGATAAAGGGTTATAAACTGGACAACATTAGACCCAATGCGCTAAATCAAAATTTTGTAAAATTGATTCAACGAGTGTTGACCATTCGTATAATAAATTTCATTAACCAGAAAAATATTCTAAAGCCGTCTCAAATTGGCTTCAGATCAGGGCACTCGATATGGCAGGCACATATAGATACTGAGAGTCGCATTCAGTTAGCTCGGCGTGAAAGAAAGCGTATGTGCCGCTTTGGTTACGTTGGACATCGCGAAACCATATGACAGCGTTGAACATGTTGTTTTAGTTAATCATTTGCACAACTTGAAGCTCCCAAAATACATTATTCATGCATTGAGGAATTCTTACGAAATCGGACATTCTATTCTTCCCAAAGCGGCAATTTTTCGTCTACGAACGCGCAAACAAGATGCCTTCCGCAAGGGGCATTCCTTTTTTTCGTTTTATTAAATATACTAGTGAGTTCTATACCACAACATCACGATGTACACACATATGTTTAAGGGGATGGAATCGCATATTTTGCTGCAGCCGGCAATATTCACAATCTATACCAGATACTGCAGTCATACCTGTCAGCTCTAAAAGGGCGGCTTGATGAAATTCACTTGCATTTGAATGTACAAAATTGATCCCTATAGTGTCATTTCCTTTGAAAGACCCCATTCGTATTTCACTTAGTAACTTATCGTCTAGAGTATATTCCGCATGTAGAGCAAATAAAATACCTTGGTGTGTTATACGATCGCTCTATGTATTGAAAAGCACACATAGATTACATAGCATCAAAGGGTGTTTGGTCGGTCGGTTTGTTACGCAAGATTAGGCA